>CM063514.1:10317500-10917500 GCA_032199755.1 Ambrosia artemisiifolia
GGATTGGGTGTTAGCATCTAGTTTATGGTTAATTGCCATGGGTTATCCATAGGAGTTGTAATTGTTATTTAGATGATTCTAGATGTTCTACCAATTCTCAATAGCTGTAAGGTGCGATATTGTTGGTCTGTCTAGGGTGTTAAATTGCTAGATCTAGAGGCTTTGTCAGAAGATCTTCCTAATTTCCCTAGCATTCCTTGTAGGCCAAGTCTTATCAGAAATATTGTAGTTATCCCTTGCACTTTCGGGTGTATTGTGACTTTCGCGCTGTGAGGTAGATTGTCTAGCAGGTACTTTAAGATTCAAGTAGGTAAGCCTGTGAGGGTAACCTCTCAACTGGTGGTTTAACAGCTTTTAGGAATTCTGTGGGTTATATCTTGAGAAAGGTTAGGGTTCCCGTAGTTGACTTTAAGTTTAGTATTTTTAAGATCCCAGTTCCACACCAGTTTTATAACTATTAGAAACTTCTCATTCATGTGTAGGATTCTAGCCTAGGTAGTGCCTTCCCATCACCTGATTCTAGTTACGGTTCCCAGTTCTTGTTTTAAGTTATTTCAATTTACTTATTTATTTGCAATTAGTTTGTTAGAACCCCCCCCCCCCTAAGCAACAAAACATTATTAAGTTAGTATTTATTATAAGTAGTCGACTTTAGTTTACGTTTTCCATTAGAGTGTCGTGGGTTCGATACTCGGACTTACTTTAGCTGTACTGTACTGACCGGTACACTTGCCGGTTGTATGGTTTAGGTTAAGAGAGTCTTAGGTTATAAATTTAAAACTTAGAGTGTCTAGTTGAGGTCAATTTAGTTAGTTTTTACTAAACCACTTTGAGCACATCAGCAGTCACGATAGAATAACACATAATTGAATTGTACTAGTATTGTAGCATGTTTATCCCCCAAAATGAAAAAGTGTAAAACGGGGCCGTGAAACTCACCTAATAACTGAAGATAGGGTCTGGTAAAGCAGAGAAATGAAATAGCTACCATCCCGAGAACTAATATCCTATGATCATTATGGACATAGTAAGTGGCTCTGATGCACGGAAACGGCAAGGAGGTGCCGTATCACGTACCCGAAACTCGCGCGGGGATGGAAACGTGTACGGGGACGGAGGAAACGTTTCTAGGCCGATTCTTGACTGCTTCGAGAAGTCAAAGGACGTTTCTGCTGCCGTTTCTATATTTGGGGACGGGAAAGGAACGACAGTATTGGGAAAAAATTCTGGTTATGGCGGAGCTCCGGCTTAGTGTCGAAGCATTCGTAGGTGCAGGTTTAAAATAAAAAGAAAAAGAAGAAGATGAAATAGGTGAAAGCACAGAAGTCTAAAGTCTTTCAGAATTATATGGTATTTAATTAAATTATAAAATAATATTTTCCTATTTATATCTCTTCTTTCAACACCTACAAGTACGTACAAATTTACAACAACACTCAACATGACAATGAACAACACTCAACATGACAATGATAAGTCAATTCCAACAATATTTTACTAACATTATGTTTTGTTTTGTTTTTACCGTTGATTACTTCGTATTTTATGTTGATTACATTTAATATTTATTACTTTATATATATGTATACACTTAAGGTGATTTTAAACTTGTTATGATATAGGCCAGTTCGGTTTTATAACGGCTCGTTTGGTATCGTTTTTGTCTAGTTTTATAATATTTTCATATTTCATTTTTTAAATTTAAAAATAATAAAATAAAAGAAATAAAAATTATTAAATCATTGGGTATTGGGATTAGAAATGTGTTTGGGGTAAAGGAGAAGATAAATAAAGGTAGGGTAACATTTAGCCCCATATCTTTCACTACTTTACATTTATTACCTAAATTTGTTAAGTTTCACTAAAAAGTGTGAATTTTGAAGTTTACATCAAAATATATTTATTTTTTTATGTATTTATTTCCGTACCCGTGCCGTACCCGTTTCTTGATTTTTTGAGTTTTGCCGTTTCCCGTTCCCGTACCCGTACCCGTTTCTCGTTCCCGTACCAGTTCCCGTGCAACATAGGTAAGTGGTATGATCTTGTTGTTTATCATACAAGTTGTTCACCCGACTTCGTGAACCCTTGTGTTTAGTGTACGTGGGCCATGATTTTTTGCACGTGACCGTTGTTAGTTGTTTTATGTGTACCTTGTAAAACATATAAATCTGGAATCTTCGGGTTTTTATTGTAAAAATGGTATCCCTTGTGAACCAAGTGGACACCACATGTTGTGCTGGGTTATAGATTATTCCCAACTAACACGTGTGATTGTTGTAGGGTGAAACGAGTATTCTAACATATGATTTAACCATTTAATATCAAATAGTAATATTAACACATGTTATGGTCCTTCTAACATATGTTTGAACATAATAACCGAAATCTTGGCTTAATGTGCGCCTTGATTTCGATCGTTTAGTGGATCATCATGGGTCGATTCATGCTTGTTGGGGTACCATTGTAGTTACAAAAAGTGTTCTAGTGGATTGATTAAGATATTATTGTTATGGAATTAGATATAAAACCGTGTGCATGGTGGTCGATTGTATGTGGACATAGGCGATCGAATGGATTGTTATCGGCCTCTAACATTAAGGGACTAGGATCATTGGATTGTAAATCATGTTATCATGGAGTATATTTGATCAAAACATATCTTAGTTGTGTTAAGAGGTTCGATGACGATATTAACATGTATTAGTTTCCCAAGTTATAGCTTTATGAACACATGTTTATTAGATGTTAACACATGATAGTTTTTGTGATTCACTTATTAGTGAGGAGTTATCATGGGTTATTAGATTTAATCCATTTGTTTGTTCTTTGAGAGTGTTCCATGAATTGTGTGAGTGGTAACCTCATTACACTTAGTGATTGCTCGGGATTGAGTGGATTGTGTAATTTCCCACTTGGAAATTGTCACATGTATGGTTATTTTGTACTTGGGTGTTAATTAGTATCCAATTGCTCTCTATTGAGCGTGTGATTGGCTTGACTGTTCCATGCCAATTGTTTCGTATAGTCTGGGTGTTGTATGCATAAACGGTTAATTTGTTGAGTTTTCTGAATAACTCATGCGCTACTAGACTGGGGGTATGGTGTGTGCAAAATGTCTAATTATGCACATGAAATGACAATAATAAGTGAAATGCGTACGGATGTTGACCTGGATCGTTGACTAGTGTCACAATAAAAATAAGACACTTGAATCAGTAAATCAATCGGGTCGACTTCTTGACTTCACGGACCGGCCTATTAGGCTTCTGCTGGGACTGCGATGCTACTGGATCATCCCCCTCCCGTTGAGAAATTAGATTGTCCTCAATGTCAGCAAGACCTGGAAATTGATCCATCATTACCTTATAATCCTCCCGTGTTGCCTCCTCGAGATCTTTGCTTTCCCATTTAACGAGCACCTGATGTTTACCTTTATCATGACGATGATCCATGACAAATTCCGATAAGACTGCTAGTTCAGTATCTGGATGAACATTGGAAAGATCACCTGCTGGATTAATAACGTTCCCATGCGATTGTTTCAGCAAAGAAACATGGAACACCGAATGTATATTCGAGCCACTAGGTAATTCCGGCTTGTAAGCGACGGCACCTATTTTTTTTTCCAAAATCTTGTACGACCCATAGAACTTCCGAGATAACTTCTGATTGGAACGAGACTGGACGGATTGTTGACGATATATGGGAAGCCTTAAATAAACCATATCACCCAGAACAAACTCCATGTCGGATCGCTATTTGTTGGCTTGCTTGACCATCCTCTCTTTTGTCGCTGTAATTGAAGTCTTCAAAGCTTGCAGTAGGCGTTGATGTTAGGCCAAAGATAATTCAATGGAGCCGGATTTAGCCAACCTAGGAAGTTACTCATGAATGGTAGTCACCTTCCGACCGTATAAAGCTTCTAAGGGTGTCATGTTGATGGATGAATGATGATTCGTATTGTACAAAAACTCAGCAAGATAAAGGTATCGCTCCCATGTTTTTAGCGCATCAAAGACGAAGGCGGGGAGGTACATCTCTAAACAACAGTTGACCACTTTTGTTTGCCCGTCAGTTTGTGGGTGATAAGCACTCAAATGTAACAACATAGTTCCCATTTGCTTCAACAAGTCTTTCCAAAAATGGCTTACAAAGATTGGATTTCGGTCGATACAATTGTTTTCGGTAAACCATGTAAGCAGTAAATTTCCCGCATAAAAATGGATGCCAGTGAAATTGCAGTGTAAGTTGTCGGTAAAGCGATGAAATGAGCAAACTTGGATAATCTATCAACAACTACCCATATGGAGGTTTTACCTTTCGAATTCGGAAGACAGGTAATGAAGTCAATGATATGTCGACCCAAGGAAATTCCGGTGTCGGAAGAGGCAGCAAAAGGCCGTATGGCTTCTGATTGGGTGTTTTGATTGTTTGGCAAACTTGGCATTCTTTCACAAACTTAGAAACACTTTTCCTATGCCAAGCCATGTGAATGAGCTTGCGAGCTGTTTTGCCGTAACACTGACTCCGAAGTGTCCACGAGTGAATGAAGAATGGAATTCTTCTAATAATCTACTCCAAAGATCTGTAACAAGAGGGATTAAAAGTTTACCATTAATGTAAAGCAAACCATCACGAAATGCATGGTGGGGAAAGGAAGTTGGATCATTTTGAACTTTTGAAACTAACTGTGAACCAACAGGATCAGAAATGTAATATGATCGATGTTCGGCCAGCCATGTAGCCGTGGGAAACGATATTGCTAGGAGTGAAGGAATGTCCATTCGACTCAAAGCATCGACTACGGTGTTCTCCTTTCCCGATTTAAAATGAATCTCGAAGTCGTATCCCATAAGCTTGGTGAGCCATTTTTATTGTTAGGATGTTTGAATTGTTTGGGACAAGATGTGTTTCAAGCTGTGGTGGTCTGTAAAAATATGAAAGCGACGACCCAAAAGATATTGATGCTTCTTTTTAACGGCTTCGGTAATGGCGTAAAGCTCTTTTGTATACGTTGATTGCCCTTGCATGGTGGAACATAATTTCTTGCTAAAAAGCGCAATTAGTTTATTGTCTTGAGACAAAACCACGCGAATAGCTTTTGACCGGAAGCATCGGTGGTAACATCAAAAGGTTCATCAAAGTTTGGCAAAGCAAGAGTTACCAATTGTTTCATTTGATCTTTGAGTTGTAAAACGGCTTCTGTGGCTTGAAGAGACCAATTGAGTTCCTTGGATTTTATCAAATCCGTAAAAGGCGAGCGATTTGGGCGTGCCCCAGAACAAAACACCACACCGATAGTATCCTGTTAATCCGAGGAATGCTCAGAGGGTGGTAAAAGACTGAGGTGTCGGCCAATTTTGAATAACTTCAATTTTGTCAGGTTCGGGTGCGACACCAAGAGCGAAAATCCGGTGGCCTAAAACTGATTTTTTGGAAACGCCAAAAGTACATTTTAAGGCTTTGGCATGGAAGTCATGTTGGTGAAATGCTTGAAAAAAAAAACGGATGTGGTTATAATGATCATCACGAGTTCGGCTATAAATGGGTATATCATCGAAAAAGACTAACACAAATTTGCGTAGTACATTTCGAAAAAGGTCATTCATGACAGATTGGAGAGTAGAAGGCGCGCTGGTGAGGCCAAACGACAATACCACAAACTCGTAGTAGCCATCCATGGTTCGGAAAGCGGTTTTAGGGATGTCTTCGGAAGCTACTCGGATTTAGTGGTATCCGGATCGTAAGTCAATTTTTGAGAAAACGGTTGAACCATAAAGTTCATTAAGGAAATCATCAATAGTAGGTATTGGAAAGCGGTCACGAATTATAACGACATTGAGAGCTCGATAGTCAACACAAAATTGCCAAGTACTATCTTTTTTTGACTAAAAGAACCGGGGATGAAAACTGGCTTTGGCTCTGGTGGATAATGCCATTAGAAAGCATTTCGGTAATGAGTTGTCATAATTTGTTTTTGGAAATGTGGATAGCAGTACGGTTTCACATTGATTGGTTGTTCAGTTTAAAGTGGAATATGGTGGTTATGGGGTCGTGGAGTAGATAGGGTGGTAGGTTCTATGAATATTAGTTGAAAAGGTCAATAAAGAAAGTGAGTTTTGGGTTTGTTGTTGGAGGGGCCAAATGGCCATAGGTTGGATTTCGTTGGTTCAAGGTTGTTTGGGTCGAGCTTGTGGGTGAGTTGGGCCACGTGAGTGACCAAACGGCCGATGGTTTTGGTTTGGGAGTCAATTTTGGAGTTAAGGTTGGTGGTGGCTTGGACTAGGGCCGGGAGTTGGGATTTGATGTCCGTTTGAGTGGTGGCGGCATGGGTGGAAATTTGGATAAGTTGGGCTAATTGATCGGATACAGTCGGTGGAAGGTCATCGGAGGTGGAGGTATCTTAGCGAGGAGCCATGGTTCGGGAATGAAAGCACAATCAAGATTGAGAGAGAGGAATTGGGGCAATTTTCTCATGTATTTTTCAAGCAAAGTACGGGAATTTAAATATGCAATGGATATAGCCATGATGCCTATGTTCCTTGTTTGATGGAGTCATGAATGCACTACCTCTACCATGCTCCACTACTACACTTTAACTATCATGCAATATTAGTAACTTAACCTTGCAATACAAAAATAAATCTATACAACTAATAAATGAAACTCAATGTGTACACATGGCATTCCCATGTTCAACCTTCAATTGTTTAACCTATCATATTGTGCCAAGTGTCCAAATGTGAGAATTTATAAAATTTTGATTTTTTTTAAATCAAAAATCATTTATTAGTTTGGTCAAAATCGGTCATTAATATTAACTTTCCTATTAATAAGTTTCCTATTTGTTAATCAAAACCAATCTTTTTAATAACTTCCTCTTTCTAAACCTTTTTTTGCAGCAATCTCCTCCATCACGATCAGTTTCTCAATCATCCTTCATTATCCGCCTCCCCTGCTCTCTTTCTCTTTCTCTCTTGGAGATTCAAGATCTAGGGTTTAAAGATCTCTTTATCCGACACCAGCTCGATTAAACTACCTCTATCTCTCTCAATCTGACACCAGGTCTCCTGGGTTTGACTTCTCGGTTCCGATTTAGGGTTCTTTTTCAACAATCGTGGTCGTGTGTTAGAGGTTCCTAAACGATCGTGGTCGCCTCCTTCACCATAGGTATGCTTTTGTCTAATTTCTTGGTTATTATCGAATGTTTTTGTTGATTTTGTGTTCATTAGTGATGTCTTTGTTTTATTCTTATACACATAGAAAGGTTATGATAGTGGTGGAGGCATGAACAAGTGGAGCCCTAGAGCGAAGTTGCTTATCGATTTGTCTGCTATAAAGAAGGTAATTGTTTCAAGGTACAATCTTTCTTATATTTCTTTGTATAAATGCTAATACATTAGGTCGTAATTGTACAGTCTTTTTTTCCTTTTCTATACTTGCAGACATCAGGCGATTCACACATCTAAGTTTTAATTTCCGTTTTCTCATTTTTTTTTGTTTGATTTTGTTATTTGGGGTTTTTTCAATTAAGTTTTGATTTCTTGTGTTTCTATTGTTTATATGATATTCTTTTTGCCATTTTGATTAATTCGTTGTTATATTTATCTTTTGAAGGTGTTTTAATTTGTTGTTATCTTTGTTATGGTTTTGATTTCAGATCTGTTTTATGGATTTTTGAGTTTACATTATATGCTTTGTGACTATATGCTTTTTTATCGTTTTTATATGTATCTTTTAAATGTAATTTTAATTTGTTGCTATCGGTGTTAGGGTTTCGATTTTAGATCTGTTTTGATGGATTTCTTTGTTTACGCTATCTGTTTTATAGGCATTGATTTAATATTATGTTTTGTAGTTATAAAATCTGCATTCAACTGAATACGTTCATGTGGTTTGTTTATTTGGTTTGATGATTAGTGCTCACACTTTTCCTAGACCTTTATATTAAGCATTGGATAGGTTCATGTGCTTTATTTATTTGGTTTGATGATTAGTGATCTCACGTTTCATGTTCAATATGATTTTTTTTTTTGCATTTGGTTAATTATGAGCTTGACTACTTTTGTTTATTAAGTTGTATAATGTTATGTTGTTTTTGAACTTTAGCTACCGGGAACGAAGATCTAATTCGGCTGTCTCTCTATTACAACCACCATATCAAATTTTAATAGAGGTCTGTTTTTATATAATTGCTTGATTTACTATTAGTTTTAAAGATTTTAAGTAAAAAATAATTTGTCAAGCATTTCAGTAAACACCTAAAATTTTGTGGTGTTTAGTGTTTGGTTTTTCGTCTGGTAATTTATATGATTCCGATATCGGTTAAATGTATAGATATATTTTCACTTTTTAATTATATATATATATATATTGTTTTTTATTTTGATTAATGTTATACATATAAGCTATGTAGTTGAAGGCTCCAAAGGCGCATGCCTATCAAGGCAGACTGAACTAGGAAAAAAGCTGTCTAAAATCGGCCAAAAGTATTTTCAAACGGTCTGAACCAGCCAAAACCCATTCTAAAGCAATCTAATGTCTACACCAGCAAAAAATAATTATAAAAAACTAAAAATGCCTTGGAATGGACGTGCACCTTGCTAGGCTCGGGCGTGTGCATTTTATGCACCTAGGTGACACGCTCACCCTTTGCGCTTGAGTGTGCCTTGAGCCTTTAACTACCTATATTATAAGTAGCATTTTTATATTTGTAGTAATATTTGTTTCATAAGTGTTCTCTACTTTCTTTCCTTTTTATAAAAGTGTAAAATGTAAAATTTCAGATCGATGACACAATGAAAGATGCTCTTTAAGCTGACTGCACACGTTATACAAGCATTGAGATCATCAGTGTCCATGTCACAAAGCTTAGAATCCCAAAGTGCGTAAAAAGTCGACTACTTTTAATTGTTATTCATCCTGATTAATGATTTGCAGGTTCTGGGAGTTCTCTCAAATCCAATAACAATGAATGCAGTTCAGCTTGATGTTGGGACTTTTATTATATTTATGACCTGGCCTTTGCGTCTATTTGTTTTTTCCGGGTGACAATGGTCTTCATTTTTAACCCATTTATATTTTGACTTTAATTTGAAGTCAGGCTATACTGATCTCAACCAGTGACAGGCTTCGGAATCACAATCGGTGCGGCTAAAGGTGAGATTTGGTGGTGAGCAAGCAGACGGTATAACCAATATGGCACTTCCTCCCTCCATGCTATTCGCCAAGCTAACAATGAGTAAACCACAATTGAATCTGATAAGTACTATTTGGTTATTCTGAATTAAATACGCCCAAAATTTTATGTTAAACCGCCCTAACAAAAGCTATTTCATTTTTAAACAACAACACAAGTAGGTACAAGTACCATAACTTTGTTTAGCATATGATAAGCAGGTTTTCTTTTGCTACTTTTCACTAACATGGATTGGTCGCACTTATTAACTAACCGTATAACTCTAATGTTATGGCATGTTTAGCGTATCAAACTCTCGAATACTATTGCTTTTATCTTTGTTGCTTCCTTTTGAAAATTTAAGGTTTGATGCACATGTAGTTTAACATAAATGTTTAGCTATTAAGAAAATATATATAATAGTTTTTTAGTTATGACAAATAAGGAATAGTCTGGACAAATAAAGATGAAAAAGAATTAGTAATTACAACACTAAGCCAATTGGTATATTTAGCATGAATATCTATGATAAAGCCAATTGGTATATTTGTTAGACGTTTTTTAGTATCAATCAACACCTTTCATTATTTGCGATTGTTAAATTTATTAAATTTTTCTGGTAGTTGATTTCTTTTGCATCGATAGATGTTGGTAAATAATGATTTTCTAATGTTGCAGGATGTAAATCTCTGTCTACAACTAGAGATATATCTTCTCTTGAAAAAGATACTTTCAATATTAGGAATATTTTCGATTAACATGTTTGATTGTGATCTTTTAGGGGCATTGGGGGCTGTTTAAATATGATTGCTTGGAATTCAAATGGCTCACCATTTATCTTTGGATCTGATGACCCTTATGTATAATTTCTCATCTCTACCTTTATATATCTTTTCTTGTGTGTTAGCATATGATGGTTGGACATAGAAATGATGCATCTTTGTTACATCTTCATTAACAAAGAAATAGTGAATAACTTTTTAACAAAGGGAATATTATCTAGATAATGCTGTAATGTCCTATCTATTTGTCTAATTCACTTTAATATCTTTAAGGATTGATTCATTACTAAAGAAATGGTGTTTTATTAACTCTGATTTTAAGTTTTTTTTTTTTTTTTTTTTTTTTGTTTATAGATGGAAATATGGATGGAATGAACGGGCTGGTTAAAGGATCAAAAGTCAAAATAGAGGCCGATTAAAAATGTGTCTTTTTTAGCACACCTTGAGGTGACACAAACCAATAATAAGTGAATTTCCAAAACTCATGTTAAATAGCCAATGCATTAAATAATAATTATATTTTACTAACTTCAAACGTTTGTATTGTTAGAGCATTTTGGTCGGCACTCTTTATTAGCTTTTTTTAAACTATTATATTTGACCAGTTTCGAAAATAAAACTATTAAGAGATTTTAGATTTTAAGCAACTTTCAACATGTTGACCATTCAACATGTTAAACAAAAATCTTTTTTTATTCTAACAAAATTGTTTTGATGCATGTGAAAAAAATAAAATGCCAATAAACGTATGTTTCGCAATGACCATCAATAAAAGCTTAGAATAAATATGATACCATCTGATAACAAGATTACAGTGAAGTTCCAAAGGCGTCAATTCCCAATGTCCGTATGTTTCGTAATGACCATCAATAAAAGCCAGGGACAGTCTCTATCGACGGTTGGATTGTATTTAAGAGACCCCGTATTATCACATGGCCAACTTTATATCGCATTGTCAAGAGTTAAAAGCAGGGCATGGGTGAAATTACTTATACTAGATAGTTATGTGAATGTCAAAACTAAAACAAAAAATGTGGTGTATAAGGAAATATTTAGTGATATTTGAATAAAATTTATATTCGTTGGTTTTAAATTTTAATAAAATATTTCTACTGTATTTTTCTTATACGTTATACTACTCCAAATAATTGTACGTTTGTGAACCGCGTGTACACGCGGGCAAAAATCTAGTAACATAATTAAAATAACACTTGAATCAGTAAAGCAATCGGGCCAGCTTCTTGACTTCACGGACCGGCCTATCGGGCTTCTGCTGGGCCTGCGATGCTAGGATCAATAGGAGCACACATGAACGAGTAATAGGTGACATGAACGAACCTTACCACACAATAGAGACCCGGAATGTAAATGAATATCACGATGGCCTTAAAATTATAAATAATAAATAATTTTAACGAAATTAGAAGTGGAATAACACTGATAATTTCCTTCAGCTGTATATACCATATCTTTACATTTATAACTTAACTTTTTTGTGAGGACAATTTGTATGTGAATAAAATCTTATTTGACAAATACTTATAAGACTTAAGAAATTTGTATATGCTTAGTATTTAAAATGTAATCATCATTACGCGTATAACAAAGTCGCAAACGCTAAGTTGTCGCTGCAGCACACGACACAGAGAAACAACTAGTTGGTTTTTAACTTATAGAATTTTAAATGAGCCATTACTTGTTAAAGTAAATTATTGAGAGAAAAAAAAGACCTGTGTATTAAATTTACATATATTTGTTTTAAGTTCATTATTTACAAAACACTTATTTGGCGAAACGTATGTACACCTTCACTTGTAATAAGGGCATGTGTAGTGAAGGGGCGTTATAGGGCGTTATGGGGATTAAAATATTATAAAGTAATAAAAATGACGTTATAGGGCGTTATGGGAAAAGAGGGTGTAGTGGTAGTGTTTGAGTTGTGTGGATGAAGGTTTGTATGTATGATGAAGGTTTGTATGTATAAGGCAAGACCCACGATTTTTTTTATATGACGGTTCAACGGTCAAAAGAAAATCATGTCCCCCAAAGCAGCACAACGCACGTTGTCTGCATAACGATTCATGCCAAAACGCCGCCGTAGCGCCCGGGGGGGGGGGGGCGGGTGTTCCCCGGCGCTATGGTGGCTATAGCGCTGCCCATAACGCTCCACTACAGATGAACTAAGAAATGAATAAAATTAGTCAGATTCCGATATGAAATTGATTGGAGAAGATAATACAGTAAAAAAAAAGTATCAAATGGTATGTATACCCTTCACGCATCCACCCTATAACCTTTAGGAGAACATTAGGAGTTTTAGGGGATTAGATTTCTATGAGCTTTGGTGGTGGGAGATAGAAGACTGAGATTCGTGTTTCTCAAGCATGTCTCCTATATAAATATTATGATGAGAACTATACTTTAAGCGTAACTAGGAATCTATTACCCGCGCTTCGCCGCGGGAGCTCATGTTGCGTTGAGGGTTTGGTGGACGTCAAAGATCGTGCGTCACTGTGGGAAATCCTGTTGCGTGAAGAGTTTCGTGGACATAAAAGATAATATTAAGTGATTGTTATTCTCGCGTGGGCTTCAAAAAAATACTCGCCGCTAAAAGCTAAAAGTTTGGTGGTCAAAGTTTGAAATCCTAAAAACTAAAAGTTTGGCCAAAGCGCAATGCAAGTTTTAAAAAGTTGGGTGGTCAAAGTTTGAAATCCTAAAAGCTAAAAGTCTGGTTCTCAAAGTTTTAAATCTTAAAAGCTAAAAGTTTGGTCATCAAATTGGAAGAAAAAAAGTTATGTTAAAAGTTAGTGGCCAAAGTTTTAAATCCTAAAAGCTAAAAGTTTGTTGATCTAAGTTTGGTGATCAAATTAGAAAAAAATAAAATTAAGTAAGTGGCCAATATATATATTA
Organism: Ambrosia artemisiifolia; assembly: GCA_032199755.1. NCBI lineage: Eukaryota > Viridiplantae > Streptophyta > Magnoliopsida > Asterales > Asteraceae > Ambrosia > Ambrosia artemisiifolia. The sequence continues at coordinate 10,330,371 of CM063514.1, forward strand.
AAATAAAGACACTATTGAAGTGTCTTTCTATTAATATATAGATAATTTCATAGGGTTGGCTTTATCCAGACGGCCAAGGGCACGTCCAAGACATTATATAACACAATTACAAACCGTCAACTCAGCCCATCAGATTTCAAACTAACCTTTAGAAAACTTTATTTTTTTCCTAACACCAAACACTACAAAACCACCAATTTAGAGGTGTTCTAAGGTTGACCACAATTGAGACATTCTACTCGGTAAGACTTCCCATTTGAGTTTTCGTTAATCGCAATTATAACAATTAATTACTTAAGTTACATTATAGTTTTTTGAATTCATAGGTTTTTTATTGTTTATTGAAGTGCCAATGAATAATACACAAACCTGGCCAAAAAGGTAAACCGATGGCGAAAGGCCACCCACACCCTACAAACGCAGACAATGATGACTCGGCCGTCCCACCATTGCATAGGAAACCCACTGCTAGAAGGCCCACTATTGTAAAATCTCTCGCACGCCTGAAGCAAATTGCATTAGAGACTCAAACCCATGACCTCCATATGGAAAGTTTATGGCGTTGCCTCCTCTCAAACCAATTGATATGCGACTCATTGGTTGTCTTCTAATACTTTTAATAGAATATGTTACTGTTAAGAAAAAAACCTTGTAACTAGAGGAAAAATATATTTAAATGCCAAGTTTCTAATGTACTTAAACAAAAGTAAGTTTATCTGACGCGCGTTGCGGCAACGTCAAAATGTACAGTAACTTGAATTTATATCATCGAATGAAAATGACGGTTCCAGAATTTTTTTTGACGGGATACACAAATCGGTTGGGCTAAAATAGGCGGGTTAAATCAAGTTGGGTCAAAATTGGTCGATGGTAAACCAATTTATACTTATTACTTAATGGTACCGTTATACCATTCATACTTATTTACTTAATAATACAATAAATTTGAGAACAATTGCTAATCCAAAAAACTTAAAAAAAATAAAAATAATAACACTTATAAATCATTTGAGTAATCTTGTAATAGAACATATTATTATCTACTCAATTCAAGTATTTATGCTCAATACATCATAAGTAATGCTTAAACTTAAGTTAAAATTATTTTTAAATAAATTACGTTGTTCTAGTACCTAAAGTTGAATTTTATTATGAAAAGAAGATATATTTTTGTGATTATATTATACGATAGCATTCAAATTAAAGAAATATGTTTAATCTAAAATAGATGATATCGGCACACAGGCCATTTAAAAATAAATCTCTAGAAATATGTTTAATCTAAATAGATGATATCGGCACACATGCCATTAAAAGATAAATCTCTAGACACTCGGGCTAAAATATGGTTAATGTTATATAGAGAAATACATGTTTTAGCGGGCTGCTACGGTGGGCACAGGCCCACCATGATTCACATGTGAATTCGCCTCTGATTTACCCCACTCATTTCCAAACAAAATTATATCAACGTCGATTAAAAAACATACATGAAAATAAGCATGAAAACGTTTTATATTTGACCCGACTCATTTCTGAACAAATTTTATGTAAAACATACACGAACTTTATATTTGACCCAACTCATATATCAGAAAAAAATAATTTACGCCGTAACATACCGATTTGAATTTATACTGACACGTACATAAGAAAAGAACGTAAAAAAATAATGTTTTTAAAACACCAACGGATACATACATATAAATAAGCAGGAAAAAAATATTATATTTGATCTGACTTGTTTTGAAAAAATAATTCATGTCAAATTGTAAGTCAAATTGAATTTTTACCGACACGTACATAAATATAACCAAGGTAAGAAAATAATTATTTAAGTTAAATAATGAAAGTGCGGTGGTTGGTAATTGCAACTTTATAAATTCAAGGGGGTCAAAAATGAAATTTACAAAATTTATAGAAACCGGAGTGGATGTAAGTGTCATTGTTGAAAGTTGAGGGGCCAAATCATGTCGGAGAACTCTCCATCGACTTTCGTTTTAGTATTATCTACAGCACGTGCGTTGTGGGAAGACTGTTAAATCAAACAAAAAATAGGCGTCAAAAACAATTAATGGTGCCGTTCCTGAAATTTCAGGTCTCGGGCCGAGCTGCAAAAATTGTACCCCTTAGCCTTAGTTTTAGGCCTTAACGAAATAAATAATGTAAAGTATTTTTTAAGCTACGATTAAAAAAATATCAATTTGATAGATCAAATTTTGTTTTTCCACATCGGTTGTAGTATAATGGTAGAGGGAACAAACCCTCTTGGGGAGGTTGGGTGTTCCAATCCCACAAATGGTGAAAATATAAATGGGAGAAAGTTTAGGTGTTAAAAGAAAAAAATTGTTTCATAACAAAAATAAAAGTTAAATAGGAAGTAAAAACTAAAAGGTAAAAAGCAAAAACAATTAAGTGTGGGCCTTTTTCATTTCATCATCTTCATCCTCTCTAGTCATACACCCATTAATAAACCTGCAATTTTTTTTTCTCAAACCATTTCATTTTCTTCTTTAAGTCTTAGCCTCTCTCAACATTTCTTCACTTTTTGTTTTATATAAACTACTATTCACTTTGATTAATATTTGATTAACAATTTTGGGGCTCAAACATACAAAAATCCATCGAATTAAGGACATTATTGTTAAGAAAACTAGGATTGTGGGAGGGTCAATGTGCCCCTTAAAAATTGGGCCCAGGCCGGGAGTCCTCCCCACACCCTTAAGGGTCGGCCCTGCACGCATGTTGCGGGGTGTTAGCATGCTAAATTTATATCGAAACGTAAAATATTATCTTAGATAATAATAACTCACGTATAAAAATTGACGTCAAAATGACGATAATAAGAAGCCATTTGTTACATGTCCATGTAAGCAAGTCGCACTGTTAAGTAAAGACGTTTAAGTGTAAAATCAAGTTTCATTGTAGTTTAAGTGGGTATCAAACATAAATTAGTTAGAAGAAAGAAACTTTATTTAACCTTGAAGGGGTGTGAGTGTAAAATCCACACTAAGACCAAAAGGGGTTTCCACATAAGCATGCCATGTGTGTAAAAGAAAATGGTCCACGTCAACGAAAACACTAACAAGCTTAGGGGCTGTTTGGTTGATTAAGTGCTGAATCATTAAGATGATCTGAATGGTTAAGAGGCTCTGAATGGTTAAGAGCTGAATCAGTTCAGCACTTAATCATTCCATTCAGATGCTGAAACAAACAGTCTGAATGCTAAATGATTCAGAGCTGAATGGTTAAGAGGTTGATTAAGAGGCTACCAAACAACCTCTTAGTGTTTAGTTAATTTGGAAGTGTCACTACTAGAAAATACCTTCAAAGTTAGGAGTGTTGAGAAACATTTATATAGTTCGGAGTAATGTTGGGGTTATTATAATTCAGAAACGGGTGATGGCGCAACTTGTGATTTTAATAAATGAATCCGTGTTATCATGTGAATAGATAAGCATCGAATTCGAACACAATGTCTACTATATGTGTACTTATGTTATATACCATGTATTGTTAAGCAGTTGGATTATTCAGCTTTCAATTAGATCTCCTTGAAATAACACATGCGTACACTTGGGTTATATTTCAAATTATAACTAGTATTTACAGTGGCGTGTAATAGTGAATTGCCTTATAGTTTGGCATTTGAAAGTGGTGGCTAAATGTACCATCTCTCTTTCGTAAACTTGAGATTGGACGGTCCCATCGTTAAAAAAACTATTATCCCTCTGACGAGAGGAGAGGGTTTGTACGTTTATACACCCTATTATAAACTGAAGCATCACTAGGCAAGGGTCCTGCTATGTGAATGCTCATCTGTGACTATTTTTGCGTTTATCAGGAAAGTTGTCCTTAGATTCGTCACGCTCTCATTTTCTTAGAAAATTCTCGGGTTTCTTAGCTGAACATACACCCGCGACAACTAGATATCACTCCATGGAAACTACTACTTGTGAGCTAAAACAGCCAAAGGAAGCTATTGCACTTTATGTTCATCATGAATGACCTATATATACCATTTCACTAGATGGTGAAGTTGCTCTTTGTATCGCGCTAGTCAGTTTCCCATGTGCACACGAAGAATCAAATTATTGTAAGTTGATCATTCTAATCCGCTCAACGGTCGTTAATGGATGATAACTTGTAGAATATTATTGTATCCATGTAGGAAAATACAACATGGTTCACCAACTATTTGACTAATGCATTTATCTCTGAAGTTTCGCAATCTCAAAGTTTACGAATGGAATTTAAGGTTTATATGTTATTCTAATAATTATGTAGCATAATATAACTACAACAAAGATCGTTACAAATCTTTGACCGATAGAAACACATTAAAGATAAATCCAAAAAGAAAAGAGGGTGACCCATTTTGTGTAAATCATCAAGATTGCCCACAATTATAGACTTTCTGATTGTTTCACACAACTTTCTTGATATGCAACAAGAATTTGTAATCGATTAGATCCTAATCCTCAACTACTTGTGGTTTAATGTGAATATGACTTGTCTCACCTATTGCGCATTTGAAATGATGATATTAAATAAGTCAAACGGATATTAGATACCTTTCCAGTTGAGCACTCCTCTTCCAAATAATAAATACAAGGTGGTTTGGGTATCCGGAAATTAGGTGAATGTAACAACGCCTTTTTGACTAAATGGTTGTGGAGGTATCGTCAGGAAACGAATGCGCTTTGGAGACGTGTGGTTGATAGTATTCATGGTTCTAGCAGAAAATGGGATACATACCCGGCTAGTTCTAAGTACTCGGCAACTTGGTACAAACTGGTAAATAACGGGTTCAGATTTAAAGTGGGGGAGAGATGCAGTCTTAGTATGATTCGAGGTCGGGTGGGAAACGGAAATAATCTTAAATTCTGGGTGGACCCGTGGGTGTCCGAAGTTACGTTAAAACAATTGTTCCCGGACCTGTTTCGATTGGAAGTTGATAAAGGCTGCAAAATTTCGGAAAGAATATTAGTTGGAAACTTGCAGCAATGGAGATGGAAGCGTCCTCCGGAAGCGGCAGTGGAAGTAAATCAGCTTGCAGATTTGCTGCAGCTGTTAGAAAATGTTGCATTGAGTGAAGCATCCGATAGTTGGTATTGGGATGGCAGCTCGAGTAATGGCTTCGCTGTTTCAGAGGTGGTTAAATGGATCCGATCTTTAGACGTTGTGAATGCAGGCCCGGTATTTAAATGGTGTAAATGGATCCCGTTAAAATGTAATATCTTTATGTGGAGACTTTTATTGGATAGATTGCCGACCAAGAAAGCGCTTATGCGAAGAAACATTAATTGTGGAGAGGGTGTTTGTAATCTTTGCGGCGATCAAGATGAATGTGCAGATCATTTATTTACGGCTTGTATGATAGCGCAAGGGGTTTGGAATGGGATCACTAGTTGGGTGAAGCTTCCTCAGTTGTTTCTCTTTTCGGTCAGCGACATCGCCAAAGTGTTTGAAGATTCTCGGCTTCCGTTGAATAAAAGGCTAGCGTTGCACGGGATTATGGTAACAACGTGTTGGCGGATTTGGAAGGCAAGAAATGAGAAGATCTTCAGGGATGTTAACAGGAACGTGGTCGAGATTGTAGCGGACGTGAAAGCTTATAGTTTTCTTTGGTTTTCTAATAGGTGTAAAAAGGTCACGGTTTCTTGGTTGGACTGTCAGTCGTTTTGTTTTGATGTAATGTAACTAGTTGTGTTTTGTGGGGTTCTCCGTCTTGGAGAGCCCTTGGTGGTGGTGTTTTATAAAAGTTAGCCTTTCAAAAAAAAGGTATTTTATAAACTTTAATAAAGATATTATTTTTGTTAAACATTGAACTTAAGATAAATGTATCCGCTTTGAGTGTGACTCATTACAAAGTGACAAGTATTCTTCGGGATAAAAAAATAGCAAATCTAAATCGTTTGGGTTTTTTAAACAATGAATCACATTTTTAATGTTTTGTACTTATTACATACAATTATACAAATGCATATAATTAAACTTGTTCATATGTTATTTTATTTTTTTTAAGATTCATGCACATGAATAAGTTATGTTTAGGTAATATAAACTAAATATGACGTAAATACACGTGTGTAAACTATATGTATAAACGGAATTTGTTCATGTTTTTTCTATTTTCAAAAAAGGATAGAATAAACATTTTCTTTCAAGCATTTATTATATTTTTAAATGTTTTTAAGAAAAAAACAACTAATTTATTTTGTTTATTTCTTTTTACAAAGAAATGGTAATAAAGAAAAACCCATAACCCTCCCTATTTACAATAGTTTATTGTTCATACTCCTGTAGCGTCTCGGGTTAGACAAATCTAATATAAAATGACAAAAATGGGTGTATCATAAAAGGAATAGTCGTTTTTTTGTAAAGGATCAACGCTCAATAACTTATAAAACCTACTTCTAATTCTACATGTGCACCTCTTGCTCGAGTGAAGATTCTATGCCTAGACGTGATTAATGAATTACCTACACACACTGTGTTTTTTTCTGTATAAACAAAAACCCACTAAAAAGTCATTTTTATTTTCGTTTTTTGTATAACTATATGGTACTTGCCGGACAAATAATAAAACGCTCGTTAATTTGGTGTAATTTTAAAAAAAATCTCGTATATAAATTTTTTTAACTTTTAAAAATTGTGAAGGAAAACATGAGAGAGAAAGAGATTTTTGAAGGGAAGTAAGGAGAAGGAATGCATCATCTCTTGTAATATGTCACTTAAAGTTTTTTTTTTTAATAACCATACCCACTGCTAGGTGGAGTACTTAAGGTGGGAGAATGACCTAAATGAACACAATGTTAAGGAAAGCAAAAGAGCTTTCTTTTATTATACTAACAGGAACCCGCGCGTTGCGGCGGGGCTGCACTGTGTTTGACGGTTGTGTATGGTCAATCACATTATTGGTGTTGTACATTATATAAACATATTGATAATGTGTAATATATGATCGAGGAGTGTATAAATTTTAGTAGAAAATAGGGGTATACATTGTAGTAGAATAAGATGTTAAGTTTGTAATAAATACCATGTGATGTAAAAGTTACCCAAAGTGTGAAACAATAGAATTGGACCATAGTGTTTTGTGATAAAAAAAACATAAGTAGAGAATAATGATTAAAAGAAATATTTATGAACAAAATATACATAAACGAAGACAACTAATATTAAAAGCACGTAAAGTGATGCAAGAGAACATTGAAAAGTTAAAAGAAAGAGAAGTAAAAATTTCTACCCCAATAAAAAAGTAGTTAAATACTTTAAATGAAGTCATCAAAATGAAGAATGTCCATTGGGCTGGTAATTGTACAGTTAGGTTATATCGTGCTTGCACATCTCTATTATATCATCCATATTTGTTGTTCACTATTCCTTATCCCACCAATCGATTTTAGTACGTAGTTATGGGGTGTTGTTTAGGGCTGGTGTGAAAAATAGGGTATGAGTTTCATCTGGCTTAGGATCTTGACTCGGGACTAAGATTGCTGAAGGGTTGGATGCATTATATATGAAAATATGAACATAGTAAATACTAAAATTAAATCCATATAATCAACTCCAATATATCATGGAAATACAATATATTATATGTATAGGTTGCTCTTAATGTTCCCACAACATAAGCGAAATATATTAGGTGTATAGTATGGCGATTATTTGGGGTTTGTAATAAGTTTTGGTCTAGTTCCTTACTGGACTTACTTGAATATATTATTGGGTGAAATGAAAATTTTATCGTTTGTTGATTAAAAAAAGTAATGAGTAGAATGTTTTTTTATCTTTTGTGCTTGTTGATTGTGCTTGAGGATGGGTTAAAAAAAGTTTCATTTAGTTGGTTGGATGAATGTAATGGATAATGGGTTAAAAAAAAAAAAGAAGAAGTCGATGATTGATTGATGATTGAACTAAGCTTTAACTTTTTCATATATTTCTTTTTCTGCACCAATTCAATTCGATTTGTTTTCATTACTTGATGATTGAATTGCATTTAGTAGGTAGGATGAATGAAACGGATGATGAGTTAAAAAAGAAGAAGAAGGAGAAGTTGATTGAATTAAGTTTTTTTTGGTCAATTAGTCATAAATTGTTATATTAAATGTGTCTTACTAATGTAATAAAATTACAATATTACCCATACAAATGAATATGAAATGACTATTTTAGTCATCCAGAACCATATAATAGTATAGATATAGATAATATAGATACATGGTGTCCAATTCTTTAGTGATAGAAATCTGTCGATACATAAACTGAAATGGGTATTTAAAACTTAAAACCTTTTTATTGAATGTTATTTATCGTTTTGCCTTTTCAACAATCACGCTACACGTTTTTATCAATTTTATAAATTAAGTTTACGTATGGATATATAAATATGAGAAACAACTACATCCATTTTATAAAATAATTTGACGTATGGGTAATATAATATAACTATATAAGAAACATAACCATGTTTTTCATATTTTTTAAAGTATACATTTAATTATTTAATTAAAATGGAATAGGAAGAATATAATAGTAACTAAATTCTATTCCTTGAGTTTAAAGAATCCAAGCTATTCCAACAGGAAATAACAGCTTTTTAAAGACAAGATGTTTTATATTCTTTGACAAGATGTTTTATATTCTTTATATCATGTGGGATTAAAGAAATATATTAAAAAAGTTGACCCATATATGAAAACGGCATTAATGAGGGAATACAACAACGGATATGACCAGGAAAATGAGGCAGCCTCTTCCTAGGAAAGAACATTGTTGAATCTAAGCCAACAAAGATATGGATAAGAAGAGATAACAACAATGATGCATGAAATAGACCTAAAACATAATATATTTAATATTTATTGGACATATATTTCCCAAAATATATTGGAAAATTGTGGTACACAAATGTGTCATTTGTCAAAGTTATGGCCTTTAGCATCTAATCTTTCCAACCACATACCATGTTATGATGTTTTCAGTTGCTATTCAAGTGTATATAATATATAATATAATAGATTTATTCTAATATGGTCTCATTATTCTATTATGCTCTCATATGTACACATATAGGCTATGGATATAAACATAAGTCGGTGACGTTCATTATTAGTGATTATGAATAGGTAATTAGAGGGACTGTACAACGGAATTATATCCTAGTGGTATTATGGGGTGAAATAAGCCTTACATATCATGTGGTTCTAGGTTTGATTCTCACAACAGGGTTTTTGCTAAATTTATTGGGTTTTCTTCTGAATTGGTGTATAAATTATTGCCTAATAGAGATGGATATGATCGGGTGGTTCCGCTGATGACACAATGATACTCTAATGATTCGTCAGTGATCCAAATTTGCCGTTAAAAAAGGTAACGAGGGTTCAGCTTACCACACTTTCCAAAGCGTATAACGCCCTTTCATGGTGAGACCTTCAAGAGTACCCTGTCGCCAACCTGGAATTCCAACGGCATAGCTCTCCTGACGATCCCGAGCTACTGCCATACGATTACGATTTGTACGATCTTTTCTGAAGTATCATACAACAGTTCGAGGCCAGTGAGTTGGCTCTCGCCCAACTCAGCGTAACATAGTGGAGATCGACATTTCCGTACGTAAAGAGCCTCGAATGGAGCTGCCTAAGAGAATTCCACCAATGATAGATGACTCTCCTAACTCTTGCCAAAATCGATAACACATACCCAAAGCACATCCTTCAAAGTTTGAATCGTCCGCTCACTTTGACCATCAATTTGCGGATGAAAAGTCGTACTCATATCCAATCGAGTACATAAGGATTTCTGCAACGCTTGCTAAAAACGAGAATCACGGTCCCAAATAATAGAAACAAGCACCCCATGCCGAGAGACCACTTCCTTAAGATAGATGCGAGCTAACCGCTCCAACTTGTCATTTGCCTTAATAGCCAGGCAGTGTGCAGATTTGGTCAATCGATCAACAATCACCCAAATAGTATCAAAACCACTTGGTGATTTCGGAAGCTTGGTTACAAAATCCATGGTGATTCGTTCCCACTTCCATTCAGGAATTTCATGTTACTGGAGAATACAAGACAGCTCTCGATATTCAACCATGATTTTAGCACAAGTCAAACATTTGCTCATGTATGAAGCTATATCAGCCTTCATGTTTGGCCACCAATAGAGTATCTTCAAATCCTGATACATCTTGTCAGAGCCAGGGTGAATAGAATACCGAGACTAGTGAGCTTCTTCCAAGACAAGCTCTGATAAGTTACCGAAAAATGGAACACAAACACGCTCTACGAAGTAGTGTAGGCCGTCAGACCTACATTCAAGATATTTGCCGACACCATGCATAGTTTCAGCTTTAAGGTTTTCGTCCTTCAAAGATTCTTGATGTGCAGAACGGATTCGGTCAAGCAAACCAGAATGGATGGTGAGCAGCAAAGCTCGAACACGACGAGGATTAACAGATTCCTACCTGCTTAGGGTATCTGCTACAACATTCGCCTTACCAGGATGGTACTTAATGGCACAGTCATAATCATTAAGAAGTTCAACCCATTGACGTTGTCGTGTGTTCAAATCATTCTAATCGAAGATATGTAGAAGACTCTTGAGATCGGTGTAAATGGTGCACTTGGTACCGTAATAGTAATGTCTCCACATCTTTAAAGCAAAGATAACCACGCCCAATTCCTGAGCACGGGTAGCATAATTCTTCTCGTGAACCTTAAGCCGACGAGAAGCATAAGCAATCACCTTCTCGCGTTGCATCAACACACAACCGAGACCTTGGATAGAAGCATCACAGTAAGCAACAAAATCATCCGTACCCTCACGCAAGGATAGAATAAGGGAAGAACAAAGTTTAATCTTCAGCGTCTGAAACGCCGATTCTTAAGATTCACCCCAGTTAAACTTCTTATTTTTTTGGGTAAGGGAGGTGAGGGGTTGAGCAATCTTCGAAAATCCCTCAATAAACTGATGATAGTAACCTGTGAGACCTAGGAATTGCCACCCCTCAGTTGGCATCTTTGGTGCTTCCAAATCATTAATCGCCTCTACCTTAGCTGGATCGACATGAATTCCCAGTTCATTTACCACATGACCAAGGAATTGGACTTCACGCAACCAGAAGTCACAATTAGAGAACTTAGCATAGAGTCGTTCTCTCCGTAAGAGTTACAAGACAAGACGCAGGTGTCCCTCATGGACCACCCTACTCTTGGAATAGATCAGAGTGTCATGAATGAAAACAAAGACAAAGACAAACATATCAAGATAAGGCTTGCAAACATGGTTCACAAATCCATAAATACTATTCGGCGATTGGTGAGACCGAAGGGCATGACCAAGAACTCAAAATGGCCATAACGAGTCCAAAAAGCAGTCTTCAAAATGTCGGCTTCATGCACTCTAAGCTGGTGGTAGCCGGATCTCAGATCAATCTTCGAATAATAATTGGATCCCTAAAGCTGGTTAAACAGGTCATCGATGCGAGGAAGAGGATAATGATTCTTGCATGTCACCTTGTTAAGCTCACGGGAGTCAATGCACATGCGAAGGCTTCTATCTTTCTTCCTGAAAAACAGAATAGGGGCTCCCTACGGGGATGAACTAGGCTGAATAAAACCTTTCTCTAATAACTCCTGCAGTTGGTTGGACAATTCTTGCATCTATGGAGGTGCAAGACGATAAGAGCTCGAGCAATAGGAGCTGCACCAGGTACAAGATAAATATGAAACTCAACCTGACGTTGAGGCGGAAGACCAGGAAAATATTCAGGAAATACATCAGAAAAATCACGTACAAACGAAATGTCCTCAATCTTCTTCTCTTCAGTCGATGATAAAGAAATGAGCAACTGAATGGCGGTATACCCCCTCCGAAAATACTTATAGGACTTTATACAGGAAATATTGCTAAAAGGAACGCCACCTTTCTCACCATACACAGATAAAATCTCGTTATCAAGAAGCAGAAGTTGAACAATCTTATCAAAACAAACGATCTTGGCCCGATACAAAGATAACCAATCAATACCCACCACAACATCGAAACTACCCAAATCAACTGACATAAGATCTATGGGTAAAGACAGGCCGGAGAGTTCTAGGCGACACTCCTTAAGAATATGTGTAGCCAAAATTTGTTTACCATTAGCCAATTCTATCAAGTACATAGCCTCTAAAGGGGTAGGCACAATGCCTAACAACTAACTAAATGCGGCATATATGAAACTCTTATTAGAACCATAATCAAATAAAACTGAATCATAACGATCGTTAAGAAGAAACGTACCAGTAACTGTGTCTGGTAACTGTCGGGCTTCCTTCGAACCAATGCCGAAGGCGTGTGCGTTCCTGCCGCCAACTCCGTTGTTCCTATTACCGTTCCCATTCTTCCCAGCATCACCCTGCTTCAACTTTGGGCAATCTGACTTAAAGTGGCCTGCTTGACCATAGTTATAACACCCTTGATTTCCCTAAGGAGCGGGAGCATTACTAGTAGCCCGAGAATGCTCCGGCTGAAGATTGACCCCACAATCCTTAGCCTGGTGACCGGTCCGATTACAACAATGATAGTGAAACCTATCACAACCACCCACATGACGAAACCCACACTGATTACACTTCGGATTCTTGCCAACATAACCACCCTGTTTCTGACCAGACGAAGATCTTGATGCTTCAAACTTCCTGAACTGCTGCTCAGGCTGAGCAGAATCGAGGTTCTTACCGTAATTATCCCATTTCATCTTGTTGCTATCAGGGGCCTTCTGAGCTACACCCCTTGTAGGTAAGACACTCACCTCTACTTCTGGTTCATCATCTTGTGAGCCAAGTGAATAGTCTCTTTAAGGGTAGTGGAATCGCAAGCAGTAACCAACCTACGAACCTCGGGCACCAAACACACAATTTAGTGCTAAATCCACCTAAACATCGGTATAACCAAGCCAGGACACATGACATCTAGCTCGTGATGCTTGGTAGTGCACTCCTCAATCTCATAACCTACCATCTTAAGATTCCACAACTAGTGCTCCAACTTCTTCATCTCATCCCGAGAGCAGTACTCACTTCGGAGATGATGAATGAACTCATCCCATGGCATAGCATTTTTTTAATCCAAGCCAATAGTCTATGTCGTAGAGTTCCACTATGTTAAAGCCAGACCCTCCAGAATACTGGTAGCAAACTTCAAATGATTCTCATCATGACGGTTACACATCGAGAACACAGATTCATCCTTCTCAATCCACCTGAACAGTCCCACTACTCCCTCGATACCACTAAAAGTATGCGGCTTACATACCATGAAAACCTTAAAAGTGCATACTGGTGGTGGTGGAAGTAGTTGCGGGTTGCCAGCATTCCCTGAACGACAAGCAATACTGGTTGTAGGGACATAGTTTAGAGGTTTGCGTCTGTCTTGGCCCATTAGACGTTTTTGGGTAGTTTAGTCTATTGGATTAGTGGGGTTTGGCCACTGGGCCTATGTATTCGAGCTGTCCTATGTGTCTATAAATAGGGGGTTCCAAAAACATTTTGGGTTGCTTGTTACTTTGGTAGTTTTGCTTTCTTGTTCTCTTGTACTCGAACCTAGTGTACCAGACGGCTCTTTGTAGTCGTGTGCACTTTTAGTAGTACAATCATTCGGTTATGTTTTCTTCCTTTGTTGTTCTTACATTAAATCTTGGTTCTGCACTCGATTGGGTGTGTTTGATACCCCGGAGAGGATTCTGGACTTACAATTGGTATCATAGCCTAAGTAGTCTTACGAAGGCTCGGTTCGGTATCAACACGAAGATCAAGCAAGGGAAGATTGTTGCTGTGAAAAGGTTGTTCTTCTTGTGTTTTATGCTTTCATATTCATTTTATTTATATAAGTGTCACAAGCTAACTAGTTTTTTGCATGGATCGATATGAAGTATTGCCTTATATTTTAGATTTTTGAAGGTTCACAAAATTGCTTGTTTCAAAAACTCAATTAAAACTATTGATTTGATCTTTGTCAAATCTCAAACTGTGTTTGCAAAGTTTTCGGACTGTTGGTCAAAAAGGAAACCAGATTTTCGGTCAATCATTTTTGAAAAGTTTAAACGGTTTCCATATTTTTCGAAGATTTTGTTCTCTAATCTTGGCAGGTTGTTAAGAAGTTGCATTTGGAAGGAGTTCCCGATCTATCTATTGATCTCGAGCAGACTCACTGTTTCCGAGTCTCAGCTAGTTCTCGAACTCACACACTGTTTTCGAGTTTCAGCCTGTTCTCGAGCCTGTACACAGTTCTCGGATCACAGCTTATTCTCGAGTCTTCACTTTGTTCTCGAATCAGGATCCGAATAAGGCCTGTGTTCTCGAATCAGAACATTGTTCTCGAATAAGGCCTATGTTCTCAAATCTGAGAAGTGTTCTCGAATCAAGCAACGGTTCTCGAGCCTCATTATGTTCTTAGATTCTGCTTAGTTCTCGAGTTGCATCACTGAGTACTCGAGCTACTTGACTGTTCTCATATTACTAACCTAGTCCTAGACTGTTTGGACTTCTTGTACATTTGGACTGACAAATATTGGACTGTGGACTTAATTATTGGACCTAAAAACAAATTAATCTTATTAATTGTCTAATAATATTAAGTTTAATTTTCAGAAATGGAACAAGTTAATCAGATTAACCTAAGTGGACAGAATGCTGATCAGCTGTTAGTTTCTGCTCAACTTGATAAGGCAATGGAGTCTGTTGTTGGGACTCACCAGAAACTGCCTATACTTCAACTTGGAATGTCATACTCTGAGTGGAAGTTTAGGTTCATCCAATTCATGAAAATCAAGGATCCAAAGGCACTAAGATCAATTCTGAATGGACCATGTGTGATCACCTACACGGTGAATGATGAGACTGGGGAAACTGCCATCAAGCCGAAGAGCATGTACATTGATGAAGACCATGCTAAGACTGATGTTGATGAAAGGGCTTTAGCTTATCTCCGTCATGGACTGTCTCCTGAAGTCTCTATTGGAGTTCGTGATCATGCTTCTGCCAAAGAACTCTGGAATACACTTGAGAATTTGTATGAAGGGAATGAGGAGATGAAAGAGAGTAGAAGAGAGATGTTGAGCCAGAAATTCAATGCGTTTAATCACATTCCTGGTGAAACTCTGGAAAGCCACATTCAGCGTTTTGTGGCCCTTGTAAGTGAGATGAAGGCTAATGATATGGTGTTGGACAATTCGGTGATGAATAAGAAGCTGCTGAACACATTGCCTAGAAACTGGGATTCGAATGTGACGTTGATCAAAAGAACAAAGGACCTGGGAAGACTGACTCTATCAGAGACTATCTCTTTGATCAAGTCATAAGATTTGGATGATAAGCAACGTTATCAGGCACACACTGCAGGCAACAATAATGCAATTGTGGCCTCATCAAGCAGTGCTCTTATGTCTCAGCAAGAAAATCAACATCCGTCACTTTACTCCTATCCAGCCAGTGGATCATCTTATCCACTAATCTTTGGGGTTGCTCAGTCATCGAATCAAGTTAACCCCTTGACTTTTGGAACTACCACTACTATTTCAATCAACTCCTCCTCACAGGTATCATCCAAGGCAGCATCTCAAACACCTGTGACCATACCGAACGAGTTTGCTGAGCACTTGGGGATGTTTGCTGGGTTTATGAATTGTCATAATGCTTTTCTCGCCGGACAACTGAGCTCCAAGGATATTGGATCATGTGACTTGGATGATGTGAATCAAGATGATCTGGAAGAAATGGACCTGACCTGGCAGATAGCTATGGTAGTGCATCGAGCTTAAAAGTTTATCAAGAAGACAGGGAAGAATGTGTGGGAGAATCCTACGAAGAATATGGGGTGGGAAAATAAGAAGATGAGGTGCTACAACTGTGATGAACCAGGTCACTTCGCCAAAGAATGCACCAAGCTGAAGAAAGAGACAACCACCACTGCTCCCATCATTACTGCTACTGCTTCCACTCCAGGAACTCATGCTTCGGTTACTCGCGCTGAGTCGTCTGCTTCAGCTCCAAGCAATGCTATGGTGGTCCAAGAAGGAGCTGGTTGGGATTGGTCAACAGAGGTTCAAGAGTTGAATATAACAGAAGATGATGTGTACAAAGCTCTCATGGCTCAGATGGATGACAACTATGCGCCTTCCAAAACCGAGGTATATTCTGATTTACTATCTACTTTTTCCTGCACTGAAAAATGTAAACTTAAGGTTAAAGGGTTTAGGGAGGAAACTCTCTCTGCGTACAAGGAGATTGAATATGAAAAGATGGCCTCGTGGGACATGAAACAAAAATTCATGTCTTATAAAGAAATGGTCGAAGCACAACAGAAGGATATCAAGTGCTTGCAACAAGAAGTGAGCGAACATAAATGTCACTATCTACACTTCAAACGTTTGTCCGATACTTTAACTGCCGAGTTGATTGATTTAAAATTAAAATTTGAATATGTGGACTTTCATTTTAGAAAATTCGATTGTTCAAGTGAGAAAGTTGAGAAAATAATCAATACGCAGCTAAACTTTCAACCGAAAAAGGAATTGAGGAATAAGGGACTTGGATTCGTTGAAATTCCTCAACCGTTTAATGAAACTTATACCTCAATTCCAATGTCAGATGAATAGTTGTTGGCTCTGCCCATTAAGGGATACAGTCCTCCAGTGGAAAAGCCAAAGATTAGACCTTCAAGGGATCAAATTAAGATCACCAGACCTGAGTCTGTTCCCATCAGAATCTCTAAACCCAAATCAGAAAAACCTCAACCACAGCCACTTCCACAAAAAGTTTTGGTTAAACAAACAAGCACAAGTGGGGCTGGTAAATATATTCCACCCAAACACGTTTTGCCAAAATATGAAAAGCAGAATTTGTCAAGGACGATATCACAAGGCCATCAGGCTCCATACAGATCTTATAGATCTGAAAAGGCGGCAAAACTTCAGGGGGATCTACATGTGAAACGCCAAATATGTTATACATGCGGAATCCCCGGACGCATTGCCAGAAATTGCAAAACTCATTTAACTGTCTCTGAGAACAGGGAGCATCAAAAGGCTCAAAAAGGGACCATGAATCACTCGGAGCTAATTAAGGCAAATAAGCCTAAAGCTGTGAGGAGTGACAAATCCAACGTGAAGCCTTCTGATGAAGACTGGAATAGAAATAAGAGGCGTAATATAATAGGTAAGATGCCTCCTAAATCAATAGAAACCCATAAGGTATCTACTAATGGCAAGAAGAAAATGGTTTCAAAAAGAAAATCATATTGGAAACCTAAGAGTTTTATTCCATGTCCTCCCCCATCTGTAGGATCATCTTGTTCTGTGAATCAAATTGTGTGTAATAATAATTGTGAATCCGTTTCTACTACCAATATGCACTGGATGAAAGTCCAGTACATGGAAAAAAATGGGAAACTAAAAAGGGTTATGGCTTGGGTACCAAACATTAACTGATTCCGCATCATTTGCAGGAACGGCTATGGAGGACTATCATTTGCCTCTGGTACATTGATAGTGGTTGTTCTTGGCACATGACTGGAGACTTATCCCAACTGACTGATTTGGAACGTTTTGATGGTGGATATGTCTCGTTTGCGGGAGGAGAAAGCGGTTAGATCACATCACGAGGGACAGTAAGAAATGGTGGACTCTGCTTCACCAAAGTAAACTATGTTCCAGAGTTGAAACATAGCCTTTTGAGCGTATCACAGATATGCGACAATGGCTATTCAACATTTTTCACTGATAAGGGATGCATGATACTAAAACCTGGAGTAGTGATTCCATATGAATGGGTTTTGTTAAAGTCTGAACGTAGAGGAAATGCTTATGTCATTGACATGAACAAACCTTCGTCTGAAAATGTTACATGTCTGTTATCAAAAGTTTCTCAAGACAATGCCATACTATGGCATCATCGTCTCGGACATGCAAATGCAAAGAATTTAAACCGTCTTGCTAAATTGGGGTTGGTAAGAGATTTACCTGTCAAAGATTTTATAACAATTGAAAAATGTGTTGCGTGTGCAAAGGGTAAACATCATAGAAAGCCTCATCATCTTAAGTTGGTGAATACCATTGATTCTCTGCTTCAGTTACTTCACATGGACCTATTTGGCCCAGTGAATGTTTTGAGTATTTCTCGCAAAGCTTACTGTTTAGTGATTACTGATGATTACTCACATTTTACTTGGGTTTTCTTTCTAGCTAACAAACGTGAGACTGTAGAAATAATTAAGCAATTTACTGTTCTAATGGAGAATCAAACCAACATCAAGGTGAAGGGGATCCGTTGTGATAATGGGACTGAATACAAGAATGCAGAATTAAACTACTATTCTGCTCAGAAGGGGATCGCTCGTCAGTTCAGCTCTGCAAGAACACCTCAACAAAATGGAGTAGCTGAAAGACGAAATCGCACATTAATTAAAGTTGCACGTACAATGTTGTGTGATTCAAAGCTTCCAACATTCTTCTGGGCTGAGGATGTGAACACGGCATGCTATGTGCAAAACCGTGTTCTAGTTAACAAAGCACGAATGAAAATGCCCTACGAAGTGTTGTATAATACAAAACCCTCCGTTAAGCATTTTCGCGCATTTGGGTGTCCATGTACTTTGTTGCACCTGGAAGCAACATCTAAGTTTGATGCCAAGGCTGAAGACTGCTATTTTGTTGGCTATGCTGGCAAAACGGCATATAGGGTATATAATAAACAGACAAGACAAATAGTAGAGTCGTTCGACGTGCGTTGGCTCGAGTAAAGTGATACGAATGCTCGAGTTGGTCCGGATTGGTTGTTTGATTTTGAGCCTCTGTTTCAATCTTTCAAGATCTTTAATGAAGTGCCTTCTAGTGTTAATGCAGGTTCTGCAGGTCACTTTATGTCTATTGTTGGCACCTCATCCTCCTTGTTGGATAGTGCAGAGGATGAGGGGGATGTTGCACCTGGGTCTCCACCAAAGAATTCTGCAGACCCACTGGTACAGCAAACTTCTTCTGCTCTTCAATTTCTAACAAGTGAGTCCGGCACTGCAGCACATTCTGAAAATTCTCCCACTGGAGCTGAAGAGCCTTCACCACATGTAGATGATGAAGACCTGTCTGTTGATGATTTCACTTCTAAATTTCATGATCCTATTCCTCCTGAGTGCATTGTGGAGGAAGGTGACAATGAAGAAGTTGAAGAAATATATAGTTCTATTATTCCAGACGTTGCTATTCCCACTAGTGTTCAACGAGATCATCCAATTGACGCTGTGATAGGTCCTGTGGATGCTGGTGTTCTAACAAGAAGTTAGACTAGCAACATCAACCAATGCTTGTACTCGTGTTTTATTTCACAAAATGAGACAAAGACTACTGCTACGGCGTTACAGGAACCAAGCTGGGTTGATGCTATGAGGATGAACTAAATCAGTTTGACAAGTTGCAAGTCTGGAGATTGGTGAAGCTGCCTCAAGGAAAACATCCTCTGGGTACTCGATGGGTTTATAGGAACAAAAGAGAAGACAGTGGGGTAATCGTTCGAAACAAAGCAAGATTGGTAGTTCAAGGTTTCAGGCAGATTGAGGGGTTGGATTATGATGAAGTGTATGCTCCTGTTGCTCGTCTAGAGGGTATCAGGATTTTTCTAGCATATGCATCCTTCAAGAAGTTTACAGTTTATCAGATGGATGTTAAGACAACTTTTCTCTATGGAAAAGTTAAAGAAGAGATCTACGTCTCTCAGCCACCAGGTTTCACAGATCCTAAATATCCAGGGCATGTCTACAAGCTTGATAAAGCTTTGTACGGTCTACACCAAGCACCTCGTGCATGGTATGATACATTGACGGACCACTTGCTTGCCAATGGATACACGCGTGGCATCATCGATCAGACTTTGTTTGTGAAGAGAGTAGATGAAGACCAGATCCTTGTGAAGATCTATGTGGACGACATCATTTTTGGATCCACTAGTGATGCACCGTGCAAAGACTTTGAAGAGGTGATGAAGAGGTAGTTTGAAATGAGTGCTTTGGGTAAAATGACGTTCTTTTTGGGTTTGCAAGTCCGTCAAAGTGCTGAGGGTATTTTGATTCATCGGGGCAAATATGTGGATGATATACTTGCCAAGTTTGGGTTTTTTGAAGCGAAAATCAATCACACTTCGATGTCTAAAAGACCAAGTCTAACTCAAGATCTGGAAGGAGAACCAGTAGATCCGACCTTGTACAGGTCCATGATTGGCTCACTGATGTACCTGACTACTAGCAGACTAGACATCATGTTTGTTGTGTGCCAGTGTGCATGATATCAGGCTACTCCTAAAATCTCTCATCTTAAAGCTATTGAGAGAGTCTTTAGATACCTTAAGGGGAAACCCAGATTCGGTCTTTGGTATCCTAGGGACTCTCCATTTGATTTGTTTGCTTTTTCTGATAGCGATTATGGAGGTTGTGACATTGACAGGGAATCCACCTCAGCGGGGTGTCAATTTTGGGTGAAAGGCTTATCTTGTGGCAATCTAAGAAGCAGCAAACAGTTTCCGTCTCAACTGCAGAGGCTGAATATGTTGCAGCTTCGACGTGCTGTTCACATGTTATTTGGATGCAGCACCAACTGGTGGATTGCGGTTTGGATTTCTCTCATACTCCAATTTATTATGACAATGACGCAGCTATCCAAATTGTGAAAAATCAAGTTTATTTTTCAAAAACAAAGCACATTGCCATAAAAGAACATTTCATCAGAGACTCTTCTAACTAGGGTTTAATTGTTCCTGAACAAATTCATACCGATAACAATGTCGCCGATCTTTTTACAAAACTGGTTAATCAAGCTCGTTTTGTCTTTCTTTTAGAATTGTTAAGAATGGTCTAGTTTAAGGACTGAGCCTGGTCAAACAAAGTTATTTTTCTTCGTTTTTTTGTAAATTTGTTCTTTAATTTTATTTAAGCACAAATTTAGGGGGATGTATCCTCAGAAAAATATAAAAACAATAAAAAAAAAATACAATAATAGAGTTTTTATGTGCTGTCATGCGAGAAATGAAATGATTTTTCACAACTGATTAAGGCTGGCTCATGTAAAACAAGTATCGAAGTGGTTTGGCTCTGGTGTGATATACTGGTAGGCTTGGTCCTGACGGCTGGAAAGATGACTGATCTTGTGAAGCACTTAAAGATAAGGTATGACCTCGGTAAGGAACATCACTTGGGATCAAGTACAATCTCTATTTGAAGGCTTGTGTGATGTCCCTAAGCATAACACTGTGGTCCAGGTCTGAAACCTTGTTTGAAACACTCGTGTATCTCCTTTGTTTTGCGTAAGCAAAGACCTGGAGATGCTAGGTAATAAAGAGGCTTCTGCTGCATCCAGAAATATGCTGACTTAGTCTCTTTGTTGTCGTGCTGTAGATCAAGATTTCACCCAAAAAAAGAGACCTTTGTGTCCAAAGATGTCCTGGCTGTCCATTTACTACATCCAGAAATATGCTGACCTGGACACAGTCAGGACGTCATAAAGAGACCCTCAATTGTCCAAAACCCATAGCCTATATCATTTGAGAAATCATTTGATTTGTATATTACACCATATCTCTTACTGATCTATTCTTTTCTCTTCTCAACCTAGTCCTAGTCATGGTTTCATAATGCTAGAACAGATACTGTGCAAAATATGCGATAGGGAAACTACTAGCATGATAGAGTGTACTGTTTATGATTCTAGGATTTGACTGTCACTTATCTAAGTGCTCATTATTATTTAAATCAAAACATGATAAAGTAACATCACAGACTGTCATTCTAGAAGGCCTAGGGAAATAAGTTTAAATGGACAAATATACTAGTAATTGCTAAGCCCGACCTAAGTAGATCAGTGTTGATAAGTGTAGTTTGGCCTGAAACATAGTGATTTGATCCCACAAGCAATTTTTTTAATAAGACTTGTGTGAGTGTGAATAATTTATTTTATTTTTAAGTATCTTATTTTAGTTTGTCTCATATGATTTTGTTGAACGGTTCATAATTTAACTTGCATCCATTTTTGATAAAATTCACTTGGAAAAGTGTTTGACAACATTGGGACTGAAGTCGGTACCACCACATGCTTCGTGGGCCACACAAAATCTATCTTCAGTAAATTAGGGTAAAAAGGAAGGGATTTGGGGAGGTTAATTTTTATCAACTCCAAAAACACCCTCTAAGAATTTCAAAAGAACTCTCTCTCAAGAACAGCCGAAAATCAACCATCTCACCCTCCAAGTTTGTTTGTTCTAAAAGAACCAGAATCGAAAAAGGTAACTCCTTGATGTTAATAGCTGTGTCTGATTGTTCGTCATTATTGGAGGAAGAGAGATGATCATTAATGATGATGATTGTCGATGAACTTTCGCCAAGGTCTTTCTATCACTCGAGAACCCTTATGCATCTCGAGAACTCCTTCGTCACTCGAGAACTTCTCTTAAAAAAATTTCTTTGACATCTGAGAACTCTTTTCACTCGAGAACTCAATTATTATTGAAAATTTGTAAGAACTTTGCTCGTTTGGTGCAGAAATAGATAAGCATGTGCCTGACTTTGATAAAGATCATAACGTTGTATGCTATTTAGCTGATCCACCTGAGGTCCACATAAAAGAGTTCAAGTCTCTTATCATGGGACTTAACACTTGTCGAATTTCTCATGCTCTAAGGGAGAATCCGGTGATTGTGAAAGATTGGTTCATTGACTTCTGGGAGAATGCAACAGCCAAGAAGACAGATAATCTTATTCGATCGAGAGTTCGTGTTACCGTGGTGACAATTAGTGAAAAGGATGTCAGAGATGTATTATTGTTTAAAGACTCTCCGGATGATCCTGTTGTGTACAAGAAGGATCAGACTTTGCCCGTGGTTCAGAAAATGGGGTATGAAGGTGAAGATGGTCAGGTTCTCAAGAAGTTCTTTCCAAGATACTCGAAAATGTTGTTTCATGTGTTCCTGATGTGTATTGGAGGAAACCAAAGCAATTCAGATTGGATAAGTCAGAAGTATGTGTCTGCTGTGATTGCTTTAACAGAAGGATGGTCGTTCAACTACTCCAAGTGTGTTTTTGATGATATACTGATGAATGTGAAGGAGATAAACAAAATATTTCTATAAGTTTCCAAGGTTTATTCAAATGATTTTGGAGACAAAGTATCCCAATTTAGAACGAACAATTGATAAGTTTGATCAAAAATTCATAGGTCCTTCGGTGTTTGGGCTAATGAAACAGTCTAGAAATGGAGCCAAACAAGTGTTTAAGGGAATTCATCCCTTGATCAAATTTGGGATATTCAGTGAAGTAGTTAAAGAGGTTCCAGTTCCTCCACGTGCAGAAGTTGCTGAAGAACATGATGTACATATTATAGATCCTCTTCCTGAGAAGCAGCGTTCACCACCTGAAAATGTTGATTTAACTGATGAGGCTAGTGAAGATGAGGATATGACTGAAGAAGGTGAGAAAGAGCATGAGGAGGATGATGAGCAGTTCAAAGAGTTTGATTTTGATGATCTTAATGAAGAGAAGATTAATGAGTTTTTTATGAATAATTCGACACTGGAGCCAGAAACAACAAATTGTGATGTGACTATTCCTTCTACGGATGTTTTGGCAAGCATTCTAGATTCTAATCGTGAAGCTAAGCAAAGAAATTCCTCCTTAGATGTACCAGCTGAGACCCTTGTTGAAGCTGAAGAAAATGAAGATCCAAGTGCTGATCTTCGTCCTAGAATGAGAAACAAGAGAGATCCAAGACTGCGTGTTAACAAAGATGCTCCTGTCACAGAAACTACCAATGTTTTTCCCGCTACTGAAGAAAGTTTGGGAGATATTTCTGCTTCTGCTGAGTTCTCAAGGATTCAGACTTCCGTTCCTATTGATACTACTCCTGTACCTGCTTCGCAATCTTTCTCACAGTTCATGAGCAATATTGGAATTTCAGAGCCTCTTGATGAAGATGGAAGCTCTTCTGCTGCTGGAGCTGGAAATCTGTTATTCAGTCAAGAAGAATTTGAGAAGGCCAAGCAGACTTCTTTGCTACAAGAAACAAAGAAAAGAATGTAGAGTTTGATGCTCAAATCATGGGTGAGAAAGAAGCTGATAAAGGGACAATTGATAGTTATGATGATATTTTTGCCGAGGTGGATGTTTATAGATTACAATCAAGAGTTTGGAAGCTGGAGACAGACAATGTGTGGCTTTCAGCTCAAGTTCAGAGTCTAATGGAAACTGTCGCTGAGAAGAACCAGAAGATTGGAGAGCTGGAGATGAATATGGGTGATGTATCCGGTTGCTCAATTTGACCCAGAAGCTAGAGAATAAATTCGGCAAAGACTTTTCTGAAACATTTTCATCCATGAAAACTATCATCACACCAGCTGATCAGGAGAAAGCAAGAAAGGAACATGAAGAAAATATGAAGAAGTATTTTGAAAGTCAGTCCAGTGCACGAAATTCTCGCACTCCAGGGAGTACGTATGTGATTAAGAATACAGTAGAGCCATCAATTGACCCTCTTGATGAACAACCTGAAGGTTTTGTTACCATTACTCCAGATAATTTTGATGAGTATGGAAATCGAAGCGGGATTGATTGCTGGAGTTATAATGATGAAATGGGAATGTTTATTGTTCATAGACGCAATGGGGGTGTTGAATACTATGCCTCTACCTTTGCATTCAATTAATGGACGAAAGTTGACTTGTCCGAATTAGCAAAGGCACCCTTCATCAATCAGGTCAGAAATCCACGAAATGAAATTGGCAAAATATTTCACAAAAGGATTCAGCGACAGGCAAAGGTAAACTTCCGAGATATGAAGACTGCCGAGTCATACATAGAGGAGTATGAGGATGTTTAGGGTCCTGATGGTAAGCCATTTCGAACGGTTAGGTGGCTTGCTACTCAGAAGTTAAAGACTATACCTCTGAATAAACCCATGCCTAAGGGATGTTCGAATGACATGAAGTTCTGGGTGTATGATCCAACTGCTCGATGTGCCATCATAGTGTGCGAGTTTGATGAATACAGAATCTATGATGCTAAAGATCTGATGTCGTTGCACAAAGAAGATATTGATGTGTTGGTGCAACATCAAATTCAGTGTGATCCAAATTCCGAGACTTGTGCTAAGTCTTTTACTGGAGCAGTTGCTCAAGTAGTTTATTTTGGGTTGGGGGCTGATCAGAGGAGCAACGTGGAGACTAGAATGTTTGGTCCTTACATTGGAAAATCTTCTGAAGAAATGCAAGCTGCACTGGAGAAACAAAAGAAAGAAGCAGAAAAGAAGAGAAAGAGGGTAGCCAGGAAACGTGGCAAGAAGTAATGTTACTGTACCAAGACGACACAAACCGAGGGGGATATTGTAGGGATATAGTTTAGAGGTTTGCGTCTGTCTTCGCCCATTAGACGTTTTTGGGTAGTTTAGTCTATTGGGTTAGTGGGTTTCGGCCATTGGGCCATTGTATTCGAGCTGCCTTATGTGTCTATAAATAGGGGGTTCCAAAAACATTTTGGGTTGCTTGTGACTTTGCTAATTTTGCTTTCTTGTTCTCTTGTACTCGAACCTAGTGTACCAGACGGCTCTTTGTAGTCGTGTGCACTTTTAGTAATACAATCATTCGGTTCTGCTTTCTTCCTTTGTTGTTCTTACATTCAATTTTGGTTCCGCACTCGCTTGGGTGTGTTTGACACCCCGGAGAGGATTCTGGACTTACACTGGTTAATCCTAACGTATAAAACACCAGAGAAATAGGTAAGATTAGTAGCAATCAAATTACCACCGCGGCCTTGCTGAGCGGCCTGGAAAGCAGGAAGAGCAATAGTCACTTGCTCCTGAATCAGATTGTTCAGCTACGCCTGGGTCATATTAATGTTGACACGACCCCCACTGCGTCCACCGCCGTCGCGCCTACCAGTACGCCTTCCACGTCTTCCTCTACGAGATCCAGACATCTTCTACCACACACAAAGAATGAGATATTTAGAATCATCACTAGTAGTAAGATACTAGTAGTCATGATGTAGAATGCCAGAACCATACTGGTCAGACCAATCCGTATCAGCTACAGATCATCCAATCAAGATATCCAAATTATGAGATAGATAAGCACTACAGTCCATCTACCTTAGTATGCGATACGAATAAGAATCCCCGAGTGATCCACCACTAAGAGGCGTACTACGACAGGTACAACTACAAGATGGTGTGTAGGCAAGTGTGTCCATTGGAGCATAGAAGGGAGATGTTCGAATCTTGAACATATCTCAAGGGTAAGCCGAAAGCCACTCCAATATATGCCGCCACCGGGTAAGAACAACACACTGGCCTCTTCGTCTTCAGCACCCGAAGAAGAATAGATAAAATAGAAGTAGGAACAGATGATAGATGGAATGGATGATGCAACATATAAATGATGATGATACCGACACGCCTACAATTTTAGTTAATTTCCCGCTTATCATGACCCATAAGTGTGTGACCGTCTAGTGTGTGAGACTCGGCTAAGACCAGACTCTACATGCAATCCTAGTTCGCTATAACCATTGGCTCTGACACCAATCTGTCACACCCTCAAATTCCACTTGAAGGGTTTTATTGCGAGGCGCTTGACACACCAGGATCAAAGTCAACGGTCACAACAAATGACAACTATATGAAGTAAAAATGACATAAAGCAACCACGCAGTTTTAAAAGTGATAACCAAATACAGCAGAAGCATAAATAAGTTTACACCCCAAAACATTAAAAGCCAAAATTTTGAAAAGTGTTCGAAAGACATGAAAGTGAAACCTAGACGCCATGAGACTCCGTGCACCTAATCCAATTATGCTACCTTAGCGACCTAAGAAAACATGCTAAAAGTGTCAACATGATATGTTGGTGAGTTCATAGGTTTTCAATAATAGTTCCATAAGTAAGAAATATCATATCCATTATTACTATGTTATATGAACGTTAGCTAGACATTAAGTATTTTACTACTGTGATTGAAACCACTGCTGGCATTATTGTTCCTCATAAGTGTATACCCTTTGGACTACCGTCATCCCCGTTAGGCCCTGTGTGTTTAAGACAATATGCACCCGTCCGATCTCCAGTTGACCCGGGTGGGGTTTGTCAGGCCCAATAGATCCATCCACATCTCCCTGCTATATACCCATATTAGGGGTTTCATTAGGATTTAGATGAGTCGCATAGTAAACAAATGATAACACTAGTAATAAATGATCTTTAAGTAACCTAAGTGTGTAGCATGTATCTCCCCAATATTAAAACATATAAAAGTAGGTTTGTGAAACTCACCTTAGGTTGTGTACTTCAAAACAGATTAACCAAATGTGTGATGATGGTCCCTAATACACGCGACTTATCATAAAATGCTCATTAGTGTGTGTTGACTAATAACCCATAGGTTAACTAGCTCTGATTGTCCAGACCATGACCATGTACATTTGAAAATGTGTTTGAATATTTGACTCGTCCACACAAGACTCGACATCCCGTTGGTGACCTGTTATATCAATTCATCAAGTATATAGAGTTCATTAATGCACGTAAAAACAGTTAGTTTATATCAAAGATTCACAATTTTCCACGTGTTCAGCCTTTAAACTTCGTTTTTGTTTTTTGATTGAAATGAACTAAGTTGCAAATACGATAATAATGTAAATAATAATAACAATGTAATAAGTTATGGTTTCGGGTTCCCTTTCATCGTTGACAGATATCTCTCTGAGATGATAAAGGTAGACCATGGAAAGTTCAACTCAAGAAACAAAGATGAAACCGATTAACGTTCTTTATGTATGAATAATGACTCTCTGGCAAACCTGCGTAAAGGACTAAAGCCACATATCTTGCCATTAATACCAACGACGATTGCCAGAGGGTCACTATTCATATATAAAGAACATTAATCGGTTTCATCTTTGTTTCGTGAGTTGAACTTTCCATGATCTACCTTTATCATCTCAGAGAGATATCTGTCAACGATGAAAGGGAACCCGAAACCATAGAAGTCTTGAAGACTAAATGTCTTTTTGCAAAAAGGTAGACCACACCACTAGAGCAAAAAGTTGTGTGTAAGTTTTATTTTAGCGTAAAAACATCATTGTACATATACCTCCTTATCTAAAAGAAACCACATCATTGTACATATACCTCCTTCATCGTTGACAGATATCTCTCCGATAAGAGAAGATGAAGGGTTACTACTCTGCACTTCAACTAAAAGAAGATGAAGAAGAATAAATGAAGTCTATTAATAGAGGTTAGTAGGTTACTCATTACTGGAGGAAATGGGAGCTGGCCATGCCCGTAGTGTTTGAAGCCTAGTTCTTTTGGCCACAGGTACAGAAAGGTTATAAATGTTTTGAAAATATATTCCCAAACAATTAAAAACAACTTTTCATGCAAGCAAGTAAAATTCAGTTGTTGGACAGTGAGATTGATAACTGGACAGTGAGATTGATAACTTCTCTATGGAAGTTGCTAAAATAGTTAAACAAAAGTTGAAATTGAACAGTTATTTGGAATGTTCCTGATCATTACAGTTACGCTTTTTTTTATTAGAAAATATATTCCCAAACAATTAAAAATAACTTTTCATGCAAGCAATTAAAATTCAGTTGTTGGACAGTGAGATTGATAACTGGACAGTGAGATTGATAACTTCTCAATGGAAGTTGCTAAAATAGTCAAACAAAAGCTGAAATTGAACAGTTATTTGGAATGTTCCTGATCATTACAGTTATGCCTTTTTAGTGAAATGAACTTGAAGAAATGATTTGGTGGATCTGTCATGAGTTAAACAAAAGCTGAAATTGAACAGTTATTTGGAATGTTCATGATCATTACAGTTAAGAATTGTTTCAGAATATATTTTTTGATCAAAGGATCCATAATGTTGTTTATGTAAGCAAAGCACAAGTCCTTATTTAATATTGTTTATAATAAAAAAGGAAATAGGTTGCAAAGGAATTTCAAGTCAGCCAGACGTTTGTCAAAAGAACATATTTGAAATCGATAGGAAGGTAAACAAAATCGTGGAAAATCAATGATAACTTCTCTTCAGTAGAAAGGTGTGGACTATCGGAAGATTGATTTTAAGAATTGTTTGAGAATATATTTTTTGATCAAAGGATCCATAATGTTGTTTATGCAAGCAATAGCACAAGTCCTTCTTTAATATTGTTTATAATAAAAAGGAACTAGGTTGCAAAGAAACTTCAGGTCAGCCAGACGTTTGTCAAAAGTACATATTTGAAATCAATGGGAGGGTAAACAAAATCGTCGATCAGACTATTGATTTCTTTCTGCAACCGGTACAACGAACTCTGTATGAGTTGCTTGTTAGCGTCGATCCGATTGTTGATTTATTTCCGCAACTGGTACAACAAACTCTGTATGGGTTGCTTTTATTACAATAATTATATTAAAAAATTAAAAACAAAAACAAAAAACTATCTCAAAACACCAAAAAATAACAAAAAATAAAACTTTGATTCGAAGCGCCTCGCTTAGGCCAAAGCGAGGCGCTTCGGGTCACAAATCAACTTTTTCTAACCTCGTACCGAGGTAGTTAAAAAGTAACCAAAGCGCCTCGCTTAGGCCTAAGCGACACGCTTTCAGAGAGGTGAAAATAGAAGTGGGAGGTTTTAATATAACCACCCAAAAGCATAAGGATGAGAAGAAGGTAAAGGGCCAAATGTGACAAACTTTTGATGTGTTGAGTTGGAAGGTTGAGAATTTAAAGGATCAAACGTAGCTTCGGAATAATAAGTGTAAAAGCTGGTTACATTCCTTATAAGGAAATGTAAATCAAATGCCAAAAGCAGAAGTTAGATGATGGGATCAAATCTCTTAAAAGATTAAAAAAAGGTGGGGTTTTCTCATTGTTTAACATAAAGATTAAATAAGTGCTGGCCTAATCCTTAAATACTTTTTTGATAACGGCCATAAGAAAGATTTCAAAAAAGCTTTGATTCATGGTGGCTTACCCTAACCTCTTAATATTATATTTCTATTTCTCTTTCTCTTTTAAAAAGGGTTAAATACTTGGTGTGCGGATGATAGATTGGCATGTTTCAGGGTGACGAGTTAAGTTGTTTATCACGTAAAGACCCAAATTTTTATTTGTATAAAAATGGACACAATAAAAAATTTGTATCGTTAAACTTTTTCATCTAAACATGGCAAATGAATTGGCAGATAGACAAATTTTAATTGAGGTAATGGGGTTGGTGGGCTTAATTACCAACTTAAAACGAGTCATAGACAGATTGGTTGATCTACTTAATTAACTTTTTTTTGAACGGCGGATTTTATTAAAACACTAGCAAGATGCTAGACACTAACAAAAGGATTATACAAAATTAAAAGCGCACCAACTAGACCAATCAACATCATACAGTTTTGCTCGATGCTTAACCCAATGGTAGCTTGAACACTTTATATCCGCCAATAGTTTCGCAATATCCAGTCTTCTATTTGAGAAGACGACTTCATTACGCAGCTTCCATAGCCACCAACAGGCTATAAGGATGAGCGCTTGTATCATTTTCTTCTTGGTCTCCGAGCCGGAAGAGTGTTTGTGAAGTTGGAGCAGGTCGTTCACAAAGAAGGCATAAACTGGTGGGATTTGCAGCCACGACGACATCATCTGCCAAACAACCGAACAAACCTGACACGATGTGAGAATGTGCTCTGTGGATTCAGCTTTGTCGTTACATAGAGGGCATAAGATGTTGGGAATGTTGATGTTTCTTTTTGATAAAGCCACACGCGTCGGTATGCGATCAACATTAATTCTCCAGCCGAAGATGTTAATTTTTTTAGGAATCCATTTGTTCCATTCGAACAGAGGAGAGTGTTGGAGTGACCCGTTAGGAGCTTGCGAACAGATCTAACTGAGAATACACCACTGTTATCCGCGAGCCATTTCCATCGATCGCTGCCATCATTAAAACGTACATCGGACAGCAGCAGTTCAATGCTATGCAGGTCTGAAAGTTCCTGAAAAGAGGCTGGAACACGGTACCAGTCCCATTGCAGGTTGACTCCAGCATCTGTTGATCGAACCCTGTCCCGAACTTGGCTTCCTTTAAGTTTTTCTAGCGCAAATAGGGCTGGAAACTTGTTCTGCAGTGTGTCATCGGTTATCCAAAGGTCTGTCCAGAATTGGATAGCCTTCCCGTTACTTGTGGCTCCTTGAATTAACTTGCAGCAATGGATGTTACATTCACGCAGCCCTATCTCTTTTTTGGCAATATTCGCCCAAACCCACGATAAGCCTTTCTTTGCTGGAAGAAAACAGCCATGTTTTTTGTTGAAGCGGATACAATTGATGACTTTTCTCCATAATCTCCCTTGTTCCGATTTGTATCTCCACACCCATTTAGCTAGAAGACTCGCATTCATATCTTTTAAAGCACCAAAACCCAACCCCCCATTTTCAGGTTTATCTATCACCGTGTCCCATTTAATCCAGCTCATTTTGTTGTTCCCTTCCGACCCGCCCCAAAAGAATCTTTTTCGCAGCCTTTCGAGTTTTGAAATGACGTTCCCGGGTGCACTATATAGCGAGAAATAATACAAGGGTAGTGAATCCAGAACAGATTTGATCAATGTTGACCTTCCCCCGATAGAAAGCGTAGAGGCTTTCCATAGCGATAATCAGCTTGCTTCAAAAGTTTCAATCACTGGTGCCCAGTTGCTATATTTGTTCATGTTGCCCCCCACCTTGAGACCCAAATAAGTGAATGGAAACGTATCAGCGTTGCATTTTATGAGACCTGCCATGGCTGCATTTTCTTCCAGAGACGACCCGATCCCATAAAAGTTGGATTTCCTCAAATTGATTTTAAAACCCGAGACCAAATAAAAGCATCTCATTAGTCGATGAATATTTTTAACATTTTGCTCCGACCAATCTCCCAATATCATAACATCGTCTGCAAAGACGAGGTGAGTGATAGAGGGACCCCCGTTCGGCAATTGAATGCCTTTGATTGCACCAACAATGGAGGCATTGACCAAAAAACTAGATAAGGCTTCCATGGCTAGAATGAAAATGAAGGGTGAGATCGGGTCGCCTTGTCTAACCCCCCTATGACATTGAAATTCTCTAGTAGGTGATCCGTTAACCAAAACCGAGGATCGTGAAGATACCTTTGATCCAAGTTCTTCATTTTTCCAGGAAGTTCATATGTAGAAAGACCGAATCCACAAAAGCCCAACTAATAGAGTCAAAAGCCTTTTTGAAATCGATCTTGAATAGAAAGGCCTTCGTCTTTGCCCGTTTGACCCAAGAGATTACTTCATTTGTAATTAGCGGGCCGTCAAGTATATTCCTATCCTTAAGATAAGCCGATTGTTCTTCGGAGACAATGGACCCAATCACCATTTTGAGCCTATTAGCAAGTACCTTAGAGATAACTTTACTAATACACCCAATAAGATTGATAGGTCGGAAATCATTAAGGCTAGACGGATCATTCACTTTTGGGATCAAGGTGATAAAGGAGGAACTACACCCGCGACTAATTGAACCGTTGGAATGAAAGTGTGTCATCATCCTGAAGAAACCTTGGCCCAAGATATCCCAGAAGTGTTTAATGAATGTAAAATTAAAGCCGTCCGGCCCCGGCGCCTTGTCGCCACCGCAATCCCACACCGCGTTTTTTACGTCTTCAAACGTAAAAGCCGAGATTAAGAAGCTGCCTTGCTCATCGGATAGCTTCTTGACATGATGGCATTGGAATGATGGTCTATCCAGAATCGGTTCAGAGAATTTGCCTTCAAAAAATAACCGGATTTCATCTTTTATAGCCGTGGGGTCATCAATCCAAGAACCATTCACCATAAGCCCGTTCAGCCTACTTCTGGATATCCAGCTGTTGATAAAGCCGTGGTAGAAAGCCGAGTTTTCGTCGCCTTCTATGGCTCACTTTACACGAGATTGCGGTCAATATGTCTAATTAGGTTGTAATCAAGATAATTGGGTTGGTAGATTTTAATAAAAATCTTCAACGGATCGTATACGGATTGATGGGACGACTTAATTAACTAAACAAGTTGACGGTCAATATGTTCACTTAAACGGATTAAAAAAGTCAATTCGAGCACAACCAATTTAATTGAATGAGTCAAGAGAAATACAAATCGCTTATTAAATCGGTTAGATATGACAACGAAAACCTAATTACTTTTGTGTCGTGTTTTGAATCGTTTTGGAAATGGCTATCACTAAAAACCTAATCATATATTTTTACGGTTATCAATATAACTATAAAATATATAACTTTTCTTTTATCCAATAGTGTAAAAAAATATTGTAAACCAAAATTTTAACAAATCAATATCGTCAAGAAAAAATAAACGATTTTACCTGAATAAGTAAAAGTATTATATCACTCTTTGTATTTAAGACTTAGCTACCATTTGTTGAATAAGTTTGAGTAAGTTTAACTTAGGTATGTAAATAAATTTATAAAATACATACCAATCGATATCTTTTCTATAAGGGGGACAGACAATCACCAGAAATGGTCACATGTATTTTACTATTAGCACGATAACACCGTTGCTAGTCATGGTGCTAGTAGTCCCGTAAACTATTTTCTGGTTCTATCTAACAGGTTGGTAAAGCCAAAAACTAGTATTTAATTCAGTGCAAAGGTCAAAATTGGTATTATATTCTAATCAATTTTGACTGTTTGAATTTATTTTTTGTTAAACGGTAATATTTTTACCGTTAAATTTCAATTATATAAATTTGGACGGTTTAAACAAAAAACACAAGCAAAAAACTAGCAACTAAACAACTTTAAACACAAACAAATGGATCCAAGGAAATCAAAGAGTGTTTCAAAGGGTGGGAGGGGAACATCAAAATCTAAAGTCGGGGGTTCTAGTAGTCGAGGTAGAGGTTTATGTTTTGGTTCGAGCTCGGGTACGGTTGAAGCCTATAGGCCCGTATTAAATTTTTCACAAAGTCAACCCTAACCACAACCGTTTTACCCACAATTCCAACAATTCCCACAATACCAACAAGCCTAAAGCCAACCCATTTTGTATCCACAATTTTTTACACCGCCTCAATTAATACCACAACAACAACTACAAGACTTCGACTTGTATGCAATTAGGAGTCCAAACCCTCATAAAACAAATGATTATGATACTGAGCGAGACCTCCACCTACGTGAAGATGACAATGTGGAGGAAGAAACTATGCAATAACACAATTCAAGGCACATGAGGATAAAGAATTAGGCAATGAGGTGGAGGAGATCCTTGTTGTAGAGGATCAAGTTGTAGAAGTTGATGAGGGGGGGAAATATTTTTGGGAATCGAACAAAAGCTGTGAAGTGGAATAGGTCACAAGAGATTGCTTTGGCAAAAGCTTGGTGCTATGTGTCGGAGAATAGGGAGAAGAGTAATCAAAGAAGCAATGGGATTTTTTGGAGAGCGGTCCAAAAACGTTACGCAGAATTGTTGGGAGGATCCACCCGAACAGTTGATCAAATTACTTCTAAAGAAACCGCCATGAACCCACTAATGAATATTTAACTTATTGCTTTATTTAATTATATAAATATTTCTAAAATATATTTTACTTGCTTGAATATAGGAGCACTTATGAGGGAGTGGATGTAGTGATCTTAATGTCATGCAAACGGCGTTGAGAGATTACAGAAAAAGTCATCCTTCTGGTTTTAATCATCAAGGGGCATGCGAGATTGTAAAAGATCACGACAAGTGGAAAAAGCAAGCGTTGATGGGTAAACAACCGTACAATAGTCATTCCGACAAGAGACAGAAGTCTTCGGAAAGCGGCAACTATTAGGCGTCTGGCTTTTCCACACCGGACGACTCCACCCCCACTAGCCACATGTCGGATCTCAATGAAACATGTTTACATTTATACTCAACATATATAGTTCATTAGACGTGTGTTTGTGTGATTACTATGTCACAACACGACTTAAACAATACTTTGGTAGATACATTTAAACTCACATAGTCATTAACTCCGTACAAGCAAACGATACACAATGATATATCTATTGGATTGACAACCCCACCTGGATAAGTGGACCATTGGTATGTGGAAATATGGGTGGTTGTAATCGAAACGCAAACACAGACACAAATAGGTGAACTATATGGTTATGGGATGGACCACAATAAATATGTCACAAGGTTTGATTATGCAAAAACATTACCTCGTATATGTTTTCACATGTGAACTAAAATTGCCATGACACGAGAGTTACCTCAACATAAACAAAACCTATGTATTCTCACCAACGTTTAGTTAACCCATTCCATTTTCCGAACCCAACATGTTTCAGGGAACTAAGATACTTGAAGAATAGACTTTATGCTTGGATATTTATGGTTGATATTTCATGTATCTTATATTGATGTACAAATTTCTTTTAGAACAATTTTATGTAATTTAATCAATGTAATGTAATGATTATTAAAACTTATTCACTACCATGAGCTCATGAACAATCGTCACTACGTGGAACCTCGATGTTTCCTCCTTGGTTATAGGGAATTAGGTTATTAGAAAAATAATCTAGTTTATAACCCTAGGACTTTAATCAGTGCTTGCTCCTCTTATTTTCAACTCTACATGTTTCATTATCCCTAACCGTAAACTACTCCCCTATTTTTAACTTAACCTCTACAAGTAGTCTACTCTATTTCACTTGCTGCAATCATGATCTACCTCTAGACTATTAGGACTAACTCTTCAAGCTCAAGCCTGAACTGTTTTTTATAATCTCGTCAAAGTCTTAGATTCTAATAATGAACACATACAATCTGGAAGGGTGAACACATGCATTCTGAGTTTTCTATCTATGTCCTGGCATTTCGTATAAATCCCAATCATACGAGGGGCGCATATGCCTACCTAGGAATTCTCAGGATGAGTGTTCACTTATAGGCTAAAGCACGTCTTCGCTAGTGTTATTCGAATCTGAAAGATTGATAATTCAACATTTTCGTTTATTCATTTTAATTAATGAATTAATGATTACACTCCTTGTGTCTTATTTCATTGATTTCATTATATTGACGTTTTATACGATCTCCTGATCCTTGTTTTCATTGTGTTTAAGAAAATGCCTCACTCTCATTAAACCTAAGTTTTGAATCTCATAATTTTTACAGTTCAAATCCATTTCACTGCTTATATAATTTACAACATGCGATATATTTTAAAACCTATTACCCTTGGTGTTTTCTTGTCAATTCCATTTTAAACCCCTCCCCCTGGCATTATTTATTTATTTCTTTATTTATTTATTTATTTTTGAAAGTATCATCGACAATAAAGTTTCATCATACCCAAGATTTTAAAATATTTGTTTAAACTATAATTCCATGACCTTACATAAGAGATACCTTAGCACCAATACTAAGAATTACTAAAGTTTTTCAAACTCTCACCACGTGGGGATTTCACAAACTATAGCAAATAAATATTTTTTCCAAAAGAGTATTTTATTACCGCAAACTTACTTCCTAAATTTCAAATGTTTGTTGGTCTAACAAGAGATTTTCAAAATGTTGTAACCTATTGTAAATCAATTCTTTTCTACTCAGACAAGTTAAGCATAGTCTATTATACAAAAACTCCGACTCACATGAATACTTAGATCTAAACCCATTTAGTTTCTACTATTCAACAACCCTTGCTTTTTGTCCAAAACCAATTTTGAAAATAAAATCTTTCTATCCACAGGAACAAAATTTAGCCTCCAAATTCTCCATTGACTCTTACTTATTTTCAACATGTTTGAACATTTACAAAATTTGGCATTAACCAAAATCATGTTAATTTTCTCATATGTTTGATTCTAACTTTTGATTCAACCCTCATGATTCACGTTGCTACATGACCTCCTTACTACTTGTGTCTCTTTGAAAACTCGTAAATTAAACCATTTATTAACTATCTACACGTTCATCATCTTCTAGAACCTTGATTTTACTTTTGGTTATCTATCCTCTTACGAATCAAATTCATATTCTTCACCTTTCGGACATGAACTTGATTTCCATGATAACCAAACTATTGAAAACTCAATTTTCGATCCTATAAGATTCTTCTAAAAACATGATTGTTTGTTGCATAAAACTTGATTCTCAATGATACATACTACGTGGTTGAAAGTCTGGTGCTTTTAGTATTTGAATGTTAAATGTTATGTGTTTGGATGTGTTAATATGTAAGAAAGTGGATAACTATGCGAAATTGATGTTTTGTAGGTTAAACACGAAGATTGAATGAGTTGTGGAACAAATACATGGATTTGAAATGAAGATATTATTTTATTATGTGAAAGGTCTTTGAAATACGAAGACGCAACCGCAAAAACGGACGAAAACGGAGTTGAAATGAAAAAGTTACGAAGACGCAACCGCAAGTTTTACCGCGAGGCGCACGACAAACCAGGATCCAAGTCAACGATCACAATAAACAAGTCTAAATGAACATATGCAATTTCAAAAACATAAGTTAAAATTTCCAAATAACAGCGGAAGCTTGTTCTCAAAACATAAACCAAAAGTAATCCAAATTATTCAACGTTTGAAAACCATGAAATCCTAACTAGACGCCGTGCAGACGCGTGCGCCCTAGTCCTGTGATGCTACCTTAGCGACCTGAGAAAACATGTAAGAGTTACGTCAGCATAAAATGCCGGTGAGTTCACAGGTTTGTAAAATAAAGTATCAAGTTCATCCTGTCCATACTATACAAAATTGCAAACCAAAGTGCGCTAGCTAGGCGTATGTCTTGTCACTACTACGATTGGAAAACCATTACTAACTCGCAAACCAGATGTGATTGCCCGAATAGTAAACCGTTCCTGTTTGAGACAATATGCACCCGCCCGGCTCCAAGCCGACGGGTGGGGTAGGTCACGCCCAATAGATCTTTTCACATTTCCCCGTTGTGCTAACCTGCACATTCATGGTTTCCCCCGGGACTTCCAATAATCGTATAGTAACCCATAGAAACCCATAGTATGACAGTTGTTACCAAAACATAAGTTTAACACATGTTTTCTCCCCCAAAAAGTGAAACCAGTTAAAAGTGGGGCTGTGAACTCACCTTAGGTTGCGTTACTTCGGGTCTCGGAATGCCAAAATACACTTACAGCAGCAGCACAGGCGATTAGGAAAAGTCAACTAGCGATTATGTGGGTCAAAAGGCGATTATGAGGGCTAATCGCCCTTACTATAGGCGATTAGGTCATGTGGTATGCATTTCAGGAGTTTATCAGGCGATTAGGTCGTAAGACATGCAATTCAGAACTTAACTAGCAATTAGGATCGTAATCGCATGAAATGAAGGCAATTAGGCTCCCAATCGCCTATACTATAGGCGATTAGGCTCCCTTAACAGGCGATTGGGCTCCCAATCGCCTATAGCATAGGCGATTAGGGTCCCCAATCGCCTTCAGCAAGTCTGTTCCAGTTTTTCGCGCGTTTAACCCTCCAAATCAAATCCGGAACGTGTGGAAACATCAAATATCAATCAAACAACAATATCAAACATGTTTCAATCAAAATCCCTAGTTTAACATCGTTCTACCAGCCCTGGATGCAAACATGTTTCCCCAAAATAATACACGTAGCATGAAACATCACATTAACATGCATAACCGTAACCCTAACGAACAATTACTCAGATTTCATCAACATTCTATCATAATCAATCTGTAAACACCTTAATATTATGCTAACAATACTTTATGAATCATAAAAATCCTATCTTTTAATTATAATAAACACATACAACATGGATAATAGTTAGAACCCAATTAACAATGATTATTAACGAATTTTCGAAGACACAATCGTTTATAAACAGGTCTGAACCATTAGGGATTCAAAACAACGTTAATAAAGGTTGTAGGAATGAAAACCACACCTTAGGTTTATGATAGATTGATGTAATAGGCTTGAAAACGTGTGGTTTGATCCAAAATCGTGTTCCAGAGGTTGTTTGCGAGTTGAAACAAGTTGTGGGACGGCTAGGGTTACTCTAATGACGTTTTGGAGGTCAAGTGTGGTATTTATAGTCGTTTTTAGTCGCCAGGTACGCTATAGGCGATTATGCAGCCTTATCAGGCGATTAGGGCTGCTAATCGCCTTCCCTATTAGGCGATTAGCTCCCAATCGCCTAAAACAAGGCCCAGTCGCCTAACATGTAATGCTAATCGCCCTCCTATAGGCGATTAGGCCTCCCTAATCGCCTGTAGGAGTTGGTTCCGTGTATTTGGCGCGTTAAAC
Source organism: Ambrosia artemisiifolia (assembly GCA_032199755.1). NCBI lineage: Eukaryota > Viridiplantae > Streptophyta > Magnoliopsida > Asterales > Asteraceae > Ambrosia > Ambrosia artemisiifolia. Next base: position 10,369,730 of record CM063514.1, read on the forward strand.
CCCGTTTTAACATATGTTAACACATTTTCACATACCGACAAGTCACATAATGATTATAAACACATAATACATGAAAATAAACACGTTCACACTCGTTCACCAATTCCCGGGACTCAAGACTTGCATGTTCCCTATGCTTTGACGATTCTACGAATCGTCACCCCTTGTACACTTGGTTAAGGACTGACATCTAATGATCCTCTAAACTGTAATAACGGTTCCCGAACCAAAACACGACTCAACTGACCCAGTTAAGTATAATATACGCGTGACTCACTAAGGTAGACTTTGACCTAGACAATGTTGTCAACCTGAATTTGCTGGGTGTCACATCATCCCCACGTTAAAAGAATTTTCGTCCCGAAAATTGCACAAGTACCAAAAGGAATAAACAAAAGAAACAGACAAAAGATAGAAACCAAGAGAGAGATTTACCCGGGTTGTCACATCATCCCGACGTTAAAAAGGAATCTCGCCCCGAGATTCATTCAGCTGCAGTGGTAACATATCTCGATTCAAACGCTTCCTTAGGAAAAAAGATGAGGATACTTGGACTTCATCTGATCCTCCCGTTCCCAAGTGTACTCTGGTCCCCGGTTCGAGTTCCAGCGAACCTTAACAATACGGATTTTTCTATGACGTAGGCTACGAATCTTGTAATCAAGGATCTCAAGAGGTTCCTCCACAATGCGAAGACGATCATCAACCTTGATCTCTTCCAGTGGAACAATCAGAGATTCATCAGCCAAACACTTCTTTAGGTTAGACACATGGAAGACGTTATGTACATTGCCGAGCTCCGTCGGTAAATCAAGTCGATATGCCACCGGTCCAATCCGTTCCAGGATCGTAAATGGTCCGATATACCAAGGGTTAAGTTTGCCACGCTTCCCAAAGCGTATGACGCCCTTCCACGGTGAGACTTTCAGAAGTACTTTGTCATTAACTTGGAATTCTAACGGCTTGCGACGCTGATCGGCATAACTCTTTTGCCGATCCCGTGCCGCTGCCAACCGGTTACGAATCTGTACGATCTTCTCCGAAGTTTCGTACACTAGCTCAGGCCCAGTGAGTTGACTCTCACCCACCTCAGCCCAACAAAGAGGGGACCGGCATTTCCGTCCGTACAGTGCTTCGAACGGAGCTGCCTTGATGCTCGTATGGTAACTGTTGTTGTAAGAGAATTCTACTAATGGTAGGTGAGCTTCCCAACTTTTGCCAAAATCGATCACACATGCCCGAAGCATGTCTTCTAAAGTTTGAATTGTGCGTTCACTCTGACCGTCAGTCTGGGGGTGATAAGCTGTACTCATGTCTAGCTGGGTACCCAAAGCCTTGTGCAAGGATTTCCAGAAGTGAGAAGTAAAGTGGGAATCACGATCCGAAATAATAGAAACCGGCACACCGTGCTTAGAAACAACTTCCTTGAGATAGAGACGAGCCAAACGATCCATAGTATCGGTCTCCTTAATGGCGAGAAAATGGGCTGATTTCGTCAACCGATCAACAATCACCCATATCTTATCACACCCGCTAGGTGTCTTAGGTAGTTTCGTGACAAAATCCATTGTGATCCGTTCCCATTTCCACTCTGGAATTTCAGGTTGTTGCAAGAGACCCGACGGTTTCTGGTATTCCACCTTGACCTTAGCACAGGTCAAGCATTTGCTCACGTAAGAGGCTATATCCGCCCTCATGTTTGGCCACCAGTAGAGCACCTTTAGATCTTGGTACATCTTATCCGAACCAGGATGAATGGAATATCGGGATTTGTGAGCCTCATCTAAGACAAGCTCCCGAAGTCCCCCGAATAAAGGAACCCATACGCGTTCTGCGAAGTAGTGCAGGCCATCAGGCCTTTGCTCGAGGTGCTTGTCGGCACCGTGCATAGTCTCAGCCTTAAGGTTTTCCTCCTTCAAAGCTTCTAACTGAGCAGAACGGAGTTGATCAGGTAGAGAGGAATGAATGGTGAGTTGCAACGCCCGAACGCGACGAGGGTTTGCTGATTCCTTCCTGCTCAAGGCGTCTGCTACCACATTCGCCTTGCCAGGATGGTACTTAATGGCGTAATCATAGTCATTCAAGAGTTCAACCCAGCGACGCTGTCGTATGTTCAGGTGTTGTTGGTCGAAAATATGCTGGAGACTCTTGTGATCGGTGTAGATGGTGCATTTGGTACCGTACAAGTAATGCCTCCAAATTTTCAACGCGAATACCACTGCACCCAATTCCAAGTCATGGGTGGTGTAGTTCCTCTCGTGAACCTTGAGCTGACGAGAAGCATACGCAATCACTTTCTCGCGTTGCATCAATACGCAACCGAGACCACGAATAGAAGCATCACAGTAAACAACAAAATCTTCAGTGCCCTCAGGTAAGGACAGAATATGGGCAGAACAGAGTTTAGACTTCAGTTTTTGGAACGCTGACTCTTGTGGTTCACCCCAGTCGAATTTTCTATCCTTCTGAGTAAGAGTGGTGAGGGGTTGAGCGATCTTCGAAAACCCCTGAATGAAACGACGATAATAGCCCGCAAGGCCTAGGAATTGCCGCACCTCAGTTGGCGTCTTTGGTGCTTCCCAGTCCTTGATCGCTTCGATCTTAGCTGCATCGACATGAATTCCTAGTTCATTAACCACATGTCCTAGGAATTGAACTTCGCGTAACCAAAAGTCACACTTTGAGAACTTAGTGTAAAGTTGTTCCCGTCGCAAAAGTTCCAAAACCAAACGCAGGTGTTCCTCGTGTTCGGCCTTGTTCTTGGAGTAAATCAGGATGTCATCAATAAACACGATGACGAACTTGTCAAGATACGGTTTGCAAACGCGGTTCATCAAATCCATGAAAACCGCCGGTGCGTTAGTGAGACCGAAAGGCATGACCAAGAACTCAAAATGGCCATAACATGTCCGAAAGGCAGTCTTTGCAACGTCAACTTCCCTTACGCGTAACTGGTGATAACCGGACCTTAAATCAATCTTAGAGTAGTAGCTAGAACCCTGGAGTTGGTCGAAGAGATCATCAATACGAGGAAGAGGATAACGGTTCTTGATGGTCACTTTGTTCAACTCTTTGTAATCCACACACAAACGAAAACTGCCATCCTTCTTCTTAACGAATAAAATCGGGGCTCCCCAAGGGGAAGAACTTGGTCTGATGAAACCCTTGTCCAAGAGTTCCTGCAACTGACTAGACAATTCCTGCATCTCGGGAGGTGCAAGACGGTAGGGGGCCCGAGCAATAGGAGCAGCGCCCGGTACAAGATCAATACTGAACTCAACCTGACGATGGGGAGGAAGACCAGATAAATCATCGGGAAAAACATCAGGAAACTTGCGTACAACAGGGATATCGTCGATCTTCTTCTCGTCGGTAGAGGAAACAGATAGAAGTGCCAAAACGGCCGAATAACCCTTCCGAAGATACTTAAGGGCTTTCATGCTGGAGATGAGACTTAGCGGAGCACCGCTCTTGATACCGTACACAGAAAGAAATTCTCCATCAGGGAGAGGAATCCGAATAACCTTGTCGTAGCAAACAATCTCAGCGCGATACAAAGACAACCAATCCATACCTACAACAACATCAAAACTACCCAAGGGTACCGGCATAAGGTCGATGGGGAAAGACAAACCCGATAACTCTAGGTGACACTCCCGAAGGATACAAGTTGCTTCAATCTTTTTACCGTCAGCCAACTCAATTATATACTTAGCCTCTAATGGTACGGGTACTACATCTAGCAATCGAATAACTTCCAGAGATATAAAACTTTTATCGGCACCGGAATCAAACAAAACACTAACAGAGCGATTATTGAGAAGGAACGTACCGGTAACCGTATCAGGATCCTGCCTAGCCTCTGCGGCTCCAATGACGAAGGCACGTGCATTTCTGCCACCGCCCCCGTTGTTCCCGTTACCGTTTCTATCCTTCACATCCCCGCCCTGCTTCAGTTTCGGGCACTCCTTCTTATAATGCCCAGCCTCCCCACAGTTATAACAACCCTGTTTCCCCGAAGTTCCTTGAACAGTAGGAGCCGAAGTAGTAGTCGGGACCTGGGTCGATGGAAGTGTCGCCCGACAGTCTTTAGCAAAATGCCCAAGTCGTTGGCAGCGATGGCAACGAGCACGGTCGCAGTCCCCCTGGTGATGACGCCCACACTTGTTGCACTTAGGCAGTTTCCCCGCGTAACCACCCGGTTTGGAACCCGAAGAAGAAGAACCCCCGCTATCAAACCTCTTACCCTGCTGTGATGGTGCTGGCGCAGAACTCTTCCCCACATTAACCCACTTGCGCTTGTTACTATCCGGGGTCTTGACAGTCGAAGCCTTAGCAGGCAAGATACCCTCATTCACCTTCAAATTTGTCATCCTGTGGGCTGATCGAACCACCTCTGAATATGTAGGAAGATTTCCCGCAGCTACCAACCCTGCTATTTCTGGTACTAACCCTGAGATGTAGTGCTCGATCCTCCTGTACTCTGGCACATGCAAGTCAGGACACAGCACTGCCAACTCATTACGCCTAACGGTATACTGTTCAATCTCTGACTCGGTCATCTTGAGGTTCCACACCTCATGTTCTAGTTTCTGGATCTCTTCCCTTCGACAGTACTCTCGCTTCAACAGCTGAACAAAATTTTCCCAAGGCATAGCATAAGCCTCCCCCAAACCCATGTTCTGGGTGGTAGTGTTCCACCAGGTCAAAGCAACATCCTGAAATAACGCGGCAGCATACTTGACTCGATCCTCTGGGAGACAGTTACACATCAAAAACACTGAGTCCACCTTCTCTAGCCACCTGAGCAAGCTCACTGCACCCTCAGTGCCAGAGAATTCCTGGGGCTTACAGTCCCGAAACATCTTGTAGGTACACATAGCTGGGGGTGGGTTAACACGACCACCTGAAATGAAACACATAAGAAAACCACGGAAGATGTAAACAAAGTTCACTAATGAGGCAAAAGTTGATAGGTCAACTTACCACCACCATTGTGCCCTAACTGAAAGGCAGCTTGCAGCAAGTTGTTCAGATCTTCTTGTGTTAGGTTTACACCTCCACGACCACCACCACCATCACGCCCACCAGTGCGGCCACCTCTACGTCCTCCACGTACTCCAGACATGATTCTGACAAAAAGGACGAGAAAATTTAGTTTCACAACTAATGACATCCACTGGCGTTCACAAGATTAAGGCTAGATCCAGCCCAGGACTGTCCATTCAAACCCGGAGCTCACTTGGGCTTTCATGCATTTCGGTTTATGATTTCGTGTGCACCCGAAATAATAAACCGCTCTACATGGTCCTCCAAGTGTTCTCCTAGTTCGAAGTTCAAGTCACCAGATATAGACTCTTAGCCATACACCGTAATGCTACGGTAGTTCATGGCAAGTGTTTCTATTGGAGTATGAAAAGGGAGATGTCCGAGCCTTGGACAAATCTCAAGAGTACACAATTAACCCCAATATACCACACTGCCTAGAAAGCAAGTAACCTGACATAAGAGAGAACGGATGATGTAACACAGAAGGGTCAGATGATTTAGAGACACCCCGACAAGTCCATACGTAACCCACCATAACGTTTAGTACTATGTGATCGTCTAGTGTGTGCGACTCGGCTATAGACTAGACTCTACATGCAGTCCTAGTTCACTATAACCATTGGCTCTGATACCAATCTGTCACACCCTCAAAATCCACTTGCGGAGTTTTACCGCGAGGCGCATGACAAACCAGGATCCAAGTCAACGATCACAATAAACAAGTCTAAATGAACATATGCAATTTCAAAAACATAAGTTAAAAATTCCCAAATAACAGCGGAAGCTTGTTCTCAAAACATAAACCAAAAGTAAACCAAATTATTCAACGTTTGAAAACCATGAAATCCTAACTAGACGCCGTGCAGACGCGTGCGCCCTAGTCCTGTGATGCTACCTTAGCGACCTGAGAAAACATGTAAGAGTTACGTCAGCATAAAATGCCGGTGAGTTCACAGGTTTGTAAAATAAAGTATCAAGTTCATCCTGTCCATACTATACAAAATTGCAAACCAAAGTACGCTAGCTAGGCGTATGTCTTGTCACTACTACGATTGGAAAACCATTACTAACTCGCAAACCAGATGTGATTGCCCGAATAGTAAACCGTTCCTGTTTGAGACAATATGCACCCGCCCGACTCCAAGCCGACGGGTGGGGTAGGTCACGCCCAATAGATCTATTCACATTTCCCCGTTGTGCTAACCTGCACATTCATGGTTTCCCCCGGGACTTCCAATAATCGTATAGTAACCCATAGAAACCCATAGTATGACAGTTGTTACCAAAACATAAGTTTAACACATGTTTTCTCCCCCAAAAAGTGAAACCAGTTAAAAGTGGGGCCGTGAAGTCACCTTAGGTTGCGTTACTTCGAATTATGAATAAAATCAGCAAGCTATGCTAGCCCCGTAAAGCGGCGACCTAACATATGACAGTTACAAGTACTTAGACTAATAACCCGTAGGTTAGTTAGTCCCTAAATGTCCAGACCATAACCAAGTTCGTTTGAAAACACGTTGACTGTTAAACTAACCAAATGTACAAGACCCGACATCCCATTGGTGACCCGAGACTCCCCGCGTTATACTTGCACCCTCAAACACATACAATCATGCAATCACACTTAACATGCGTTAAAGTCCAACAAGTTCTAACACATAGTTCAATTAGCATCTAAATAAGTCCGAACACGTGTTACCAAGTTATTAGGTATGATACGGGGTTCCTACCATGTTCCTAGGTGTCAAATCGGGTCTCGGAATGCCAAAATACACTTACAGCAGCAGTACAGGCGATTAGGAAAAGTCAACTAGCGATTATGTGGGTCAACAGGCGATTATGAGGGCTAATCGCCCTTACTATAGGCGATTAGGTCATGTGGTATGCATTTCAGGAGTTTATCAGGCGATTAGGTCGTAAGACATGCAATTCAGAACTTAACTAGCAATTAGGATCGTAATCGCTTGAAATGAAGGCAATTAGGCTCCCAATCGCCTATACTATAGGCGATTAGGCTCCCTTAACAGGCGATTGGGCTCCCAATCGCCTATAGCATAGGCGATTAGGGTCCCCAATCGCCTTCAGCAACTCTGTTCCAGTTTTTCGCGCGTTTAACCCTCCAAATCAAATCCGGAACGTGTGGAAACATCAAATATCAATCAAACAACAATATCAAACGTGTTTCAATCAAAATCCCTAGTTTAACATCGTTCTACCAGCCCTGAATGCAATCATGTTTCCCCAAAATAATACACGTAGCATGAAACATCACATTAACATGCATAACCGTAACCCTAACGAACAATTACTCAGATTTCATCAACATTCTATCATAATCAATCTGTAAACACCTTAATATTATGCTAACAATACTTTATGAATCATAAAAATCCTATCTTTTAATTATAATAAACACATACAACATGGATAATAGTTAGAACCCAATTAACAATGATTATTAATGAATTTTCGAAGACACAATCGTTTATAAACAGGTCTGGACCATTAGGGATTCAAAACAACGTTAATAAAGGTTGTAGGAATGAAAACCACACCTTAGGTTTATGATAGATTGATGTAATAGGCTTGAAAACGTGTAGTTTGATCCAAAATCGTGTTCCAGAGGTTGTTTGCGAGTTGAAACAAGTTGTGGGACGGCTAGGTTTACTCTAATGACGTTTTGGAGGTCAAGTGTGGTATTTATAGTCGTTTTTAGTCTCCAAGTACGCTATAGGCGATTATGCAGCCTTATCAGGCGATTAGGGCTGCTAATCGCCTTCCCTATTAGGCGATTAGCTCCCAATCGCCTAAAACAAGGCCCAGTCGCCTAACATGTAATGCTAATCGCCCTCCTATAGGCGATTAGGCCTCCCTAATCGCCTGTAGGAGTTGGTTCCGTGTATTTGGCGCGTTAAACCCCGTTTTAACATATGTTAACACATTTTCACATACCGACAAGTCACATAATGATTATAAACACATAATACATGAAAATAAACACGTTCACACTCGTTCACCAATTCCCGGGACTCGAGACTTGTATGTTCCCTATGCTTTGACGATTCTATGAATCGTCACCCCTTGTACACTTGGTTAAGGACTGACACCTAATGATCCTCTAAACTGTAATAACGGTTCCCGAACCATAACACGACTCAACTGACCCAGTTAAGTATAATATACGCATGACTCGCTAAGGTAGACTTTGACCTAGACAATGTTGTCTACCGCTAATTAAGGCGTCTGGAACAAAGGGGCTGTCTAGCATGGCGTCTGCCGCCACTTTTGGCGTTTGGAGGTACTCGGTCGTCTCTGACGGCAACCTTGCCGTCTCTGATGCCGTCGCCGTCTCTGACGGCAGTCTATAATGGAGCCACCTGATAAGACTTGGTCAAAATCATTTTTAATGCAAATTTTAATGGTTTTTATGGGGGGTTTGACCAAGGATTCTTGTGAGACTTGATAAAAACCAGATTTTGGGAATTTCTAGAGGATCTTCATCATCTTCATCATTACTAATCACTCCAAATCATTCCATCCATACAACAATCATTTTTCCATCATCCTCTTGAAGATTGAAGATCCAAGAACACAACTTTTGAGGAATTCTATGGCCATGCTTGGCTAAACATTTATTCATATCCGGGTGTAAACATTGATTCTAGGGTTCTAAACATTTGGGTATTTTCTATCATGTTATTGCTTTTGAATGTCGAACATTTGTGTTGAATTCTGATTAATCCTATGTTGAAGTCATTTTAGTTAATTGATCTTGTGCCAATTTCTAGTGTCATGAAAATGGTTCCTTGCTTCAACACAAATCTAGGGTTGTATGTTCTAGAGTTATAAAGTATATTATCGTCCATCATAGATGTTGATGATTCTTGATACCTAAACCTAATGAGACATCCAACCCGCGAACATCATTTGCAATAGTATAATTGACCCATTTGTTAGAGCTTTAGTAATCAATTGTTGAAACCCGGGTGTAAATCTTTTATTTATTATTGTTACAACAACCATTTACTTAATCAATTACTTTATCTTTCATTCATAACCAATTTTGAATCCATTGTGGTTCCCAATTTTTAATCAATAATTCTTGAATACAACACAAAACTGCAAACTTCATAAGTAACTTAGTTTTTCTTTATCACCTAAAATCTATTTCGCTAACCACATGCTCCTTGGATTCGATACCCTATTTACCCTAACTACATAGGTAATTTAGGTTTTGCATGACCCGTGATGACCGGCTCATCAAATGGCGTCGTTGCCGGGGAGATAGTGCGCTTAGTTTTTAGTTTTTAATTGATTTTTGTGATTAACTGTTTAATTCTTGTCTTTGATACTTCTTTTTGTTCGTTGTTATGTGTGGTGTGTTAAGTGTGCGGGTGACAGATAATGCATGCATGCCACTTGTGTAAAATCCGAAGATTGGGAAATTAGCAAGACTTGATCGGCATCATCACCATGTATTGGGTAGATGATGATAATACTTGTCCTTGTTGTGGGAGCCCATATCACTTGAGGCGAAATTGTCCACTGGCCTGTAAGATAATTATAGCATGTAAAGAACGACAAGATCGTATCACTTTTGGGCTAGATAAACCTGAAGATTCACATTTATCTTCTTCACATCATCAACCACACTATTCAAACTCCCAAGACTATTATAAGTTAAATAATAGGTATCAAGGGAGTTCATTTAGCCAAAGAATGCAACAAGATCAAAACCGCCAAGGGGGTAACCAAACAAGCTACCACAAAAAATAACTACAATCAAGGTGGTGGCCAATGGTACGACAACAAAGATAACAATTATCAATGTAGATACAACCAAGGTGGGTCCTCAAACAATCAAAGTTATGGAGATGACTTTTTGCGGTCAAAGTTGGATGCATTAATGAACTTGGTCAAAGATTTACATAGTGACATCAAGGAGATAAAAAGAGTAAATGGGATGAGGGATAAATATCACGAGGCTTTGGCAAAGCAAGTTCATCAACTAGCCAAGGAATTTGTCCAACTTAAGTGTGAGCAAAACGAGTTGGCCTATGGTATTATGGTAGATGCTGGTATAGATGAAGATACTACTAGTCTTTCTGAATGGTTAAACCCAACTGAAGACTTAGCATCTCATGAAGATTGGGTGGCTGAGGTGAAAGTTCCTCACGAATCTCATCCCGTGTTGATTATGGCACCCAACAAAGTGGAGGATGAAGGTTTAAAGATGAAGAAGAGGAAGGTGAGCTGGGAGGACATTGGGCAATTTATTGTAAAATGGCCCCGCAACAAGAATCACCCAATTCTCATGCCAATCAATGGGAAGCAATTATAGATTTGGCATGTGAACTACCGAGTGTATGTTGGAAACTCGGTAGGAAAATGTGGGATAAAACCTTCATGCTTGGATTCGATGGTTAAGTTGAAGGAGAATGAACAGATTGGGGCATGGAAGGTAAACTACCGAGCTTATCTTGGTAACTCGGTAGGAAAATGTTCACTTCGAACACCGTGAGCAAGAGGTACTTGTTAGTTTTTGTAGTTTTATTTGTTTCTTTTTGTTTGTGTGTTTTTTATTATTTTATTTTGTGTTGTATCTAAATAAATGTTGTGGGTGTGTTTCCTATATAACCCTTACGAGACCTCACTCGTCCTCATAACTGGGCTACCGGGAGGTTTAAATGATCTATCTTAGTTAGTGTATATTTTGTCCACTGATCAAAATTAACTAAAAGATTACCTGGTAATGTTTTTCAACAAAAAGTAAAACCGATAACTCTTAATGTTTTGTGAGAAGCTTGCTTCTACACACTTGCAAGTTGCACGTTTATTTATGATGGAATTGGAACTATTTTGTTGAAGAACGCATGGAATTGAAGAATGAAGAAAAACCAAGTGCATCTATTTTCATCTTTATAATTTTGATCGTTTACTTAGATTTAATAAGTGGATTGTAAACTGTATATTGTTGATTGGGGTGAATTCTTTGGTTTGGCTTTATCAGATTCCCGTAAACACTTTGAAACTTTCCCTACACATTGAGGACAATGTGGACTTTAAGTGTGGGGAGAGGACAAAAATTTAAGTATTTTGAAATCTACCATTTAAATTCTACACATTGAGGACAATGTTGGCCTCAAAGTGTGGGGATGGGGAAACAATGCCTAAAATTTTCAAATTTTTTTCAAAAATGTCCTCAATTTTGAATTAAAAAAGACACGATTAACAAAAGCTAACATGGGATGTGTGAACCATTTTGGTCATTTGTCATGGTTAAGCTCAAAGAAACCCATGTGATAGATGCTTGATTATAGTTTTATAAAAAAATATGGGTGTTTACTTGGAAGTAGGTCACTTGATACGTCGATTATCCACACATGTCACATACCCTACCCAATTCCCATGTGAGTATTTGAGCCACCATAACATGCTACATTTCACATACTATCTATGCATGTTATGTTCAGTTGAATTTGAGTGCGCCTATGTGATCATATGTGGTAGAATTTGCGTCTTTTGATACGCTTTAGACCATGGGCCAATTTTATGCACAAGAATGATTAAGGCATTAGGTTTGGCCTTTTTATATTTACACCACTTTTATATTATTGACCCAAAAACAACCTCCCTTAGTTAAACAATTTTGAGCCTAAACATTTCTTTTGAAACACCCGAATTAACCCATTTAACCCATTCAACCTTTTGTTTTTAAAACCCGAGTAATGAAAGTTCGATTTTAGGAGGTTCTTGAAAAGCATGTAGTTTCCTTGAGAAAATAAAAGGCACAATATCGCCTTGTAGTTATTAGATTGTTTAGATTTTACATAGTTTGAGTATAATGTAATAAAAATCGACTTTCGCTACCTTAGTCACTTTCAAAATTCCCATTCCATACCCTTTAACCAAGCCCCGTTACAACCCTTTTAAAGACCTTTTGACTTGTGTAATAACTTTGTGCAATTTGGTGGAGGGTGATTGAGATGCAAACTTTTGCTAACATGGGTCGCTCCAAATCATTCCATCCATACAACAATCATTTTTCCATCATCCTCTTGAAGATTGAAGACCAAAGAACACAACTTTTGAAGAATTCTATGGCCATGCTTGGCTAAACATTTATTCATATCCGGGTGTAAACACTGATTCTAGGGTTCTAAACATTTGGGTATTTTCTATCATGTTATTGCTTTTGAATGTCAAACATTTGTGTTGAATTGTGATTAATCTTATGTTGAAGTCATTTTAGTTAATTGATCTTGTGCCAATTTCTAGTGTCATGAACATGGTTCCTTGCTTCAACACAAATCTAGGGTTGTATATTCTAGAGTTATAAAGTATATTATCGTCCATCACAGATGTTGATGATTCTTGATACCTAAACCTAATGAGACATCCAGCCCGCGAACATCATTTGCAATAGTATAATTGACCCATTTGTTAGAGCTTTAGTAATCAATTGTTGAAACCCGGGTGTGAATCTTTTATTTATTATTGTTACAACAACCATTTACTTAATCAATTACTTTGTCTCTCATTCACAATCAATTTTGAATCTATTGCGGTTCCCAATTTTTAATCAGTAATTCTTGAATAAAACACAAAACTGCAAACCTCATAACTAACTTAGTTTTTCTTTATCACCTAAAATCTATTTCGCTAACGACAAGCTCCTTGGATTCGATACCCTATTTACCCTAACTACATAGGTTATTTAGGTTATGCATGACCCGTGACGACCGCCTCATCAATACATGAGGATTTGATTACCTACTACATATAAACATTTGATTATTTATGATACTTGAAAACATGACTACTAAATATGAACTATTTGCTATATTCACACACAGACTCAATAACTTTGTCTAGGGCAACTCAATTATAACTCGCATGCTATACTTGATACTTGTTGCATTTACAAACTTGCTTGCACGTATGTATTATCAACTTGCAACTTATGCGTTGAACTATAAAAACAATTGTTGCATTTGCTCAACAAATGGTAGGGGATGAAGTTCCTTCTCAACAGTTGGTAGAGTTTTGAATAATCTGCTCAACAATTGGTAGAGGTCATCATGCCTGCTCAACAGTCGGTAGAGGTTCCAATAACCTGCTAAATGACTGGTAGAGGCTATCATGCATACTCAACAATCGGCAGGGATTCCTACTCACCGATTGGTAGGGGTCTTCTTGTCTGCTCAATAGTTGGACTCAGTTTTGGATACAAGGTGCAAACATCTTACTTAGGGGGCTGCCCGTTTAGGGTGAAGCCCGTAATTAAACTCTTGTGCATTTTCTTGAACTTAATTGTGGTGGGCATTCAATTTGATTCAACTGATACAAAGACTCATTCGCAAGGTTGATGTGCATTATTGTGTTTTACATGTGTGTTTAGTTTAGAATCATAGAAGGACACAAGACCCTAATGTAAAGTAAATTGGTGATTGCGGTCCAGAACATAATCATGAATTTACATGTACGTTAAGGTGGTGTGAACTTCTATTAGGGTTTCGGTGGATACCCAGTACATTCTTGAAGTATCAGAGGTGTGGTGGGATAGCTGAGGTACACTTTATATATAAACACCAATGATACATCGAAAGTGAGATTAGGGGTTGGACCAAAAACAAACCCTAGTTATTTGGTAATGAAACTTATAATTCTAATCAAACTACAAGATCAAAAAACTGGAAGTTACTCTAAATAAATAAAAATAAGTAAATCATAAAGAAATAAAAAGGGTCACTTACATATAGTCCCTTCTAAGATCATTAATTACATATTTATCTAACTTAAATGGCCAATTACTTCCCATCCTAAAACATACACATGTAGAAAGTCAATTACATATTTCCCTTAGTTAAGGAAATATATTTAATTGATTTTAAGAGTTAGGTAAATATGCAATTCATAGGCTTGGTAATGGAAAATATACAAGTAAAACATGTGGATAAAAACATAAAATAAAATACAAAACTTAAACGATTTTTTAATTCAATAATATAAAAAAAATATCTCTTATTGATTTTTTACTAAAGCGACGGGCTAAAGTGATTAATATTGGTGCATGTATTCAAACTACGATCTTAACCTGTGATTATAATTAGACTCCTCATACCTTTCTAGACAAATGATTTCTTAGCTGTCACGAGTGGATTGTGTTTTTTAATATGTAGAAATCATACTTTCCTAAAACTATTTGATTTAATCGGCTCTTTTCTCACTAGATCCCGTATGTACCAACACGACAGAAATTGAAGTGGTACTAATACGACAAAGATTGGCGTGGAAGACTTTCAAACTTGATTCCATAAGCATTAGCTTGGCGATGATAAGTCCAACTAAGAACGTTCCCGGACATTTGATTCCATCATAGCATGAACTTCTTAGCTTGGACTGGTGTTGTTTTTCTGTATTTATTAAACCATAGCTTGCACATCTCCTGGATCTGTTCTTTTCTTTTCCTCTAAGCCTCTGATTCACTTAACTCAGGATTATCAGATTCCAAAATCTTCTCAGCATCTTCAAATTCTGTATCTTTAAGACCTGGAATCTTGGCAGTTAAATTTTGTACCACATACTAAGGGTACTCTTGATCTGTGATGTCTTCTATTTCAATGTCGTTCATATTGTCATCATCTTCGGATAACCGTTGAGCACTATCAATTAGAATGACTTATTCATAAGTGAGACCGAAGACTTTAGCAATTTCTTCTTTAGACATCCCTAGAGGTATCTCACCTTCTTCCTGATCCATATACGGATTGTTAACTAGATTTCCATCATTATCTGTAAAGAATATATCATAGAAAATTTGAGTCCATTCAATGGGAACCCCCCCCCCCCTAAGCAACAACCCCTTTAAACTGTGCATATTCTTCAGTAGTTGGGCTTGATGTGAAGTCGAACCACCTTGAGGTGTCGATGCTTCATCATGTTGTTCCTTTGACCTCCTCTCTCTAAACCTGAACTCAACTGCTTTTGTCTTCCTCGAGCTGCCCCCACCATCACCACCTTATTCTTCATCATCACCCCCAGTTTCATCTTTCCCCGATTCATGGTCATCACCAGAATAATCATCATCTTCCTCTTCTTCACTATTGTCACCATTATCAGTTTTGCGTATCTTGTGTTTATTGAAGTAACGATCAATGCATTTCTTCAGCTTCTTTTTTTAGACTCGAAAACAACAAGACGTTTCATTGTTTCATCAGGAGAATTTGTTAGTTGTTGAATCTCTTGTCCGTTGTTGGTTAACTTGAGCATCACCGCATCTAGAGTAGCTGTCAGTTTTCTATTCTCAGCTCTTGTTTCATTGATTATTGTGAGGAACTTCCGATCTCTTTGTTCAGATTCTGTTAACCTTCACTGGTTCTCCGAGTTTTGAGCAACTTGCATGTGAAGCATACTAACTAGGTTGTTGATTTGAGCTTGGAGAGATGGACCACTTGATGCGGTTGAGATAGTAGAGATAGAATGCATGAATGGTACTTGTTTGGCCTGTTGGGTAGATGAAACTGTGGGCTTTCAATCTCAGACGTAAGTCTTTGCAGTTCAGCATCGACTGACATCTGAGTGGATGAAGAAGGCATAGAAGCTGCAACTGAGATAGACTCAGTGAAGATTGCAGTTCTTCTAGTGGTTGGTTTAGAGGTTTGGGTTGTAGTTGGTGCAGTGGTGGTTGTTGTGATTGGTTGGGATTTGGTTTTGGATGGCATTGATGTAGTACAGAGATTTATAGTCAGTTTGCTTTTAATACTGGTTTTTTTCTCTTCCTTTCTGTCAACTGAGACATTTTAGGTTCATTAGACGAAGCTTTGGCTTTAGGCTTTAAAGGTCTTTCTTCCTCAAGCACTTTGTCTAACTCCTCAATACTAATCATGTACTCTGGATCACTTCTTCTTCTCTTTCTTTTCGCAGCATCTTTCATTCTTGTAGTGTCGTAAGTTCGCAGATCTGTCTCAATCTTTCCTCTTATCTACATTCCTTCAAAGCCTTTCTAAGATTTCTGGTATCTTCAACTTCATCTGTGGCTGCACTATCAGAAGCGTCACTTGCTACTTCAGTAACTAGAACATCTTCAATACTCACAAATGTTGTCATTAATTGAACTTGTTTGCCCAGACCACGTCTTCTAGTTCTTGGTGATTTAGCTTCAACTTTTGAGGAACTATGAGCATCAGATGTTAGTTCTCCAGATACTGGCGTAGAGATTCCTGGCAGAGTAGACGCAGACGTGGCTGGTGTGACAATAGGGGCTTCATGGGTCGATGAAGGCCTAGGGAGATTCCCCTGAGGTTCTTGACCACTCTGATTATCATCTCCACAATTTCCTCCCTAAGGTTGAATAACCTCAACATCAAAATCATTGTTTTCATTTCTCTAGTGATTGAGGGTAGGTGCATGATAATTCACTTGTGTAATGTGTCCAATCATAATTTTAGAAGCAGTTTCCTCTTTCTATTTATAGGCTTTCATTCGATTCATCATCATATAATTTATGTGGCTCAACTTAATCTTTCTGCTTCAACTTTAGGAAAATATAGAATTTGGGCATCAAAGATCATTTGTAGGAATTTGGGACTCATCAGTGACCACTATGTCTTAAACTTCACGGATGCGTTCTACTTCATATGATGGAAAATCATTCTAAAAATTTTGAATGGTTTGTTGAGAACTAAGTTTTGGCCGCATCAAAACTACCTAGTCTTGGGCCAATGCAGTGAATAAGAACATGAAGCAAGCCTCGATATTGTCTGCCTAAATTTGTCTTCAGAAGCATTGAAGTTTTGATGTCGCCATCATATTTCAATCTCTTGAAAAGTACACGAATAAGATCAGCAGAAAATTCTATGGGATCGTGCGCACGGTCATCGAAATGAAGAGTGTCTCTGATGTGTTGCTTCGTGACGATAACTTCCCTGTTGTTGTCACGTCCTACAATCGCAACTGGAGTATGATTGCAGTCGAGGGTAGCCGTTGCCCAAAATTCCCCTTGATGGCTCAAACACGGATCATATAATGTGGAAATAGCGTAGTGGATCCTCGATCGCTTCATAAAATTGATCAAACAACATAATCTCTAGCATTAGGAGTTCCCAAATTCAAATGAGCATAAATGTTATGGTGAAGTCCTGTTTTCAAGTCCATATCTGCAAATACTCATCAAACAAACATAAGGACATCGAAAACTGCATATAATTGACTAAACGATGCAAATCGCCTCATTTTGAAAGTTACAGGCATAAGAGGAAACATTCCACACGTAGGAGCTCCTACGCCTCAGGCATAGGAGGCTCTTATGCCTGCAACAATTTCGAAATTTTAAGTTTTTTTTTGGGTTGATTTAGGATCTGAAACTTTGTCCACATAAGAATTTAGTGCCGATTACCACATAAGAATTTAATCATTACAATTTCGAAAAACCATTACCATAAATTTTGATAAACTATGTTGTTTTGATTGTATATTAAAGGGTTTATTATCGGGCTTGAATAAGAACTAAAAATCGACCATAACCAATGTTTTACTGGATGAAAATCAAATGTTTTTGGATTAAACGACTCACCAGACGATTGTGATAATGAATTTAACAAAGAGAAAAAAATGGGGTAAATATGGATTGGACAGTCAAAAAGTCAAGATATTGAGGTTATTCAGGGGACGCGTAGAAGTTCTAAGGATTTTGGAAAGGGAATGTAGGGGTTTATATGGGTCCTCCTACACGTGGGCTTCTTGACCCGTAAGAAAAATACACGTAGGACTAGATTAGCCCTTATAACTTCACACGGATGACAGATTTTACCCTTCTACGTGTCCTTTATACACGTATGAAGTATTCTCACACGTAAGAACCTAATACTTTTAACAATGTTCATTTTCAGTCCTTGAGTTAGATCATACGTGTGCCTTTGGACCGTGTAAGACTCATACATGTATAGTTAAACATGTAGGACCTCCAACCCTCTTAACCTTTCATATTTTCATTGTGCAGCCCTGAATGAACTTTAACTAAGTGTCAAATAATTACATTTTGTATCCTTAAAGAACTCCATACGTGTGACTTCTTGTACACACGTATGAACATTAAAAATTTCAGAAAAATTACCAAAATTCCCATGTGAGTCCAACACTACATTTAACACTCGAACATTGGCTTTCGAATGGTTTTAATCATTCAAAATTGACAAAATTACCCTTGAATGTGAGAAACTATCATCCATTGACACATTCCCCCCCTAAAACATACAATTTGTCAAACACTAAAAGAATAGTTAGTTTCACCAACTGATGATCAGATACCCCCAAACAACTAGAACCAACAGTCGTACTGAGTTCTGATGATTCACACACCATCTGATTGCCAACTTACCTGGCCCAACGTTTGACTTATACTACTGATCTCAGATTTTGAAAGATTTGTCAATTTTAGCATAAATCTTTGACTTTGACTAAATTTGAAAATTCAAAACTCCACTTAGTTGTTTTCCGACTCCGACATTCATGAATGAAAGATAAAGAAACATTTAAGCTCTTCCAACATCAGTTCTTCAAAAATAAGATAGAATGAAAAAGAAATACAAAAATCTGTTTGGAATTTTTGACAAATAAAATACGATATTTAAATAAAGATAAGGAATGGAAATATTCACAAACAGTCTTTTACTGAGTTTTTCAGGCAAAGAACCATATCAGTTTATGGACCTGTCATGATAATCGTTGTTCTGTTAATTCAAATTAGAATAATCAGTAAACAAACAATTACCAATATGGGATCCTCGTAAACCTAGAAAATCAAGAGTACTCGCCGGCACTTTAGATGTGGTTAATTGATAACATTTAGACTTTCGGTCAATGGTCCCCACGCACACGACCCATTCCCGTATTAGGCATTGCACAAAGCTTTGTTGTAACTGGTGAGTAAGCCGTGACCATCCGTTTACAAGACACGAGATTTATTGAATCTCGGTCAGGGTGGAGGCAGATACCGGAAACCGTTTTTTAGTTTTTTGGATACCTTCCTTAGAGGTCTGTATTTATTTTCTTATAGTATATGTGGCTAATTTAAGAAACATAGTTTAGCAGGTTTGTTCAATCGCGGTCACCATCCCCATGAACAAGCACCATAAACATCAACATTAGCTATAGAACACTCCACAGGTACAATGGTTTACCTGTACGAATAGCTAGAGACGAAATATGCTCGCACTGCTCAGCTAGTATCCTCATATTTATGTATGAAAATAAGGGTTTGGCATAGATAAACCTTTTAGCACTCTGAAGAATGCCTGGTTAATTCGATCGAAGATCAAGGAAATCCAAGATTCGACCAATTGTACCCGGATGTATCATAAGCTTAAAGACCCAAAACCTCAGATTTTGGCAACCCATCAATCGAGATTTAGGTATTAAGACATATGCCAATGAGGCAGGATAACCACTCAACCTTAAGTTGTTAATGTTTATATTACCATGACAACTTTGAAATGATTTTCAGGCCTACAACTATATCATTGGTAAGACTGATTATCATGTGCAATTTAAGTTTAGGGAAATCAGACATTCTACTGATATACTATCATTTTCTCTTATCCACACAGCAGAAACTTAATTTTTATTTTCTGATGTTTTTGTTATTTTCAAGATTTTTTTCAATACTTTTTGTTTTTTTTTTTTTAAATGTTTTTGTATTTTTTATAAGAGAAATTATGTACAGAAAACGAACCCCGATGTGGACTAATCTTGTTTTTCTTTAACACCATTTACTATACACAAATACTCAAACGAGATTTGTCGAAAGCTTTAGTAAACAGGTCAGCATGTTGTTGGTCAGTGTGAATCTTAACAACATCTATCAGTTTTTTTCATAGTAGTCGCGTATGAAATGATAGCAAACATGGATGTGTTTGACCTAGAGTAGTTAACCGGGTCCTTAGTAATTGCGATTGCGGCCTCATTATCGACATAAATAGGGCTAGTAAGGAATTTCAAACCATAGTCCCGCATCTGCTTTTGAATCCGGATAACCTGTGAGCTGCATAAGAAGTGGCAACATACTCAGCTTCGCAAGTTGAAATAGCAACCGATGTTTGTTTCTTGCATAGCCAAGCACAAGTCTACTCCCTAGAAATTGACATCCAGCCCTTGTTGATTTCGCATCAAGTTTGCAACCAGCATAATCAGCATCACTATAGGCCGTGAAATCAAACACAAAGAGTACCAAATAACTTTGGCCGGGCATCCCTTCAAATATCGAAAGATTCGCTTAACCGCGGTAAGATGGGAAACCTTTGGTTTTGACTATTATGGTGCACACAGGTATGTCACGAACATGATACCGGGATGAGAAGTAGTAAGATACATGGGAGAGCCGATCATTGCGTGATAGAAGGAAGGGACCACGTTGATACGCTTCTCATCTGGTCCAATCCCGTGATTGACCTGTATTCGAGTAGAAGCAGAAGAAGCAGGTGAAGCGTAATCCATCGAGAACCGGCTCAAGATGTCAGCTACATACTTGGCCTAATGGATATAAATCTCAGTTGGATTTTGTTGAACCTAAAGACTTAAGAAGAAATACATCTTTTCCATCACACTCATCTCGAATTTTAACTGCATCAATTTCTCAAAGTCCCTGCACAAACTATCATTAGTTGAACCAAAAATTATATCATCGACATATATCTGGACCAGCAGAAGGTCACCATATTTCTCCAAGGTAAAGATTGTACACTCAATAAGCCTACAAGTGAACCCATGAGAGATAAGGTACTTCAAGACTGTATCGTACCATGCTCATGCAGCCTGATGAAATCCATAAAGATCCTTATTTAATCGATAAACACGGTGTCTATGCCTTGGATCCTCAAACCCAGTGGTTGCCCCATGTACACCTATTCCTTCACTTTACCATCTGTAAGAAGCAAAAACCTGAAACATGCGAATTACTTCCATTCGGGCTACCGGAGAGTATATTTCATTGTAATATACCCCTTCAATCTGTCAGAACCCTTGAACAACTAAGCGAGCTTTGTTGCGAACAACAACACCTCGGTCATCTTTCTTACATTTGAAAACCCACCTCGTTCCAATCTTCGTTGCACCTTTTGGAAGATAAACTAGATCCCACACACCTAGTTTCCGTAACTGAATAAGCTCTTCCTGCATTGCTTTAATCCATGGTTCTTACCTTAATGCCTCATTGATACTGCGTGATTCGGTTTGTGAGACATATAAGGAAAAGGACCAATCGTTCTGCGCACCAGATTCCGTTATCTTCGAATATAGAGTCATTGCACTTGACCTAAGCTGCCCACATGTAGTTACCCCACTTTCTGGATTACCGATGACGTTTTGCAAAAGGAGTATGTCGTAGATCCTAGATTCAGGATGAGATGGGACACCTTCCTGCATATTGTACTTTGATATATCAATGCGGAAATTTAACACGAGAGCACCAGAAGAAGATAGTCCAGCATCATAAATTGTCATTGTACCACTTGTATCTGCAGAAATTCCGTTAGTATTACCTGTGGTGTTGACAAACCATGATGGATTGGAAGAATTCGTTGGATCAGCTGGTGATTCTGAAAGTACTTCATGGGAATCAACAAAATCATCATCATCTGATGAAGTTGCATAATGTTCCTCGGAAGCTTCCATAAACACCTCCTTTTCTTCACTATTCCCGGTTGCTGTAGAAGCTACTGGTTTAGAAGGAGCCGCAACTGGAGAAATCGTGATAGGACGCACTAGTGATAAACTAGGAGCATTTTCGCATTCATAATACATATGAGCTACAGCTTCTTCTACAACACTATTGAGACCAAATTCCTTAATAAGCTTGGATAGTCGAACATCCAATCGGGTCCTGCACGTTGGGGATTAGTTGTGTATCTCTGAAACATCAATATTCATCCATTCTTCAACACACATTGTTCAAGTATTCAAACCCTCTTTTTGGGAGTGGCATACCTGACAAAGAAACCTTCAGCTTTATCTCTGAATTTCGCATTGTTAATGATCATAGTACAAGGAGCACCGAATGGTTCGAGGAATTCAAGATTGGGTTGCAAAGATTAAGAAGCTCATAACTGGTTTTCCCAAACTTTTTACTATTAAGACTCTACTTAACGTATAACATGCGTAGTGAATAGCTTCATTCCAAAACATCACGGGGAGTTTTGAGTTAGCCAACATAGTCCTAGCAACCTCAATCAGGATCAGATTCTTTCTTTTAGCGACACCATTTTGCTGCAGAGTGTAAGGCGCACTGAATTCCTGATGAATACCTCATTATCACTACGAATCTTGCGGATCTTCAACTTGTACACAGATTCGAGCATAGGGAGCATAACTTTCATATTTCCAAATGTCTCAATTTTCTGATTCATGCATACCACCCAAGAGAAGCGCGAATAGTCATCTATAACAACCAAACAGTACAGATCACCACAATAACTCTTCCTCTTCACTGGACCAAAAAATTCCATGTGAAGTCTTTCAATTAGAGTCGACAGTGAATTAAGTTTCTTCTTGGGATGAGAGGTGTTATTCTACTTACCCTTCTTGCAGCTGACACATACGTCATTTAGATGGAAATGTTTGACCAAGACACCATCTACCAAGCCATTTTGACTAACTTGTTCATTTTGTGAAGGTGGATGTGCCCATGCGTCTGTGCCACATTATCGATTCCTTCTCAGTAGCTTTTGACAAAAAAACAGGTCACTTGGGCGGATTTTGTAATTGCTTGGCTCATATCTAGAACATAAAAATTGTTCACCTTTGCAGCAGACATGATGACCCACTCCTCAGGTACACAAATCCTGGCTTTAGAATAAAGCATGCAGTGTCATTGAAGATCACATAAAATTTCTTATCACAAATCTGTGACACACTCAGCAGATTATGATCGATTTGCTTCACATAGTTGATTTTATCAAACCTCACAATTCCATTCGACATACATCTTCTTTTGTAACGTATCTCTTTTTGTTTCCAACAAAAGCAACATATCCTCCATTGATATTTTTTATGTTAAATAGGAGAGATAAGTCACACGTCATGTGCCCGGATGCCCTACCATCAACAATCCAAAGATTGCTAATATGCCCTATGGTGACACCCTGCACAAACATTCAAAGTTTAGTTGGAAAAGGGTACCCAAGCTTTTATGGTCTTGGGTTGTCCATTAGCATCACGCATTGAAATCTCCATTCAATTGCCTAATCGGGTTGGGGTAGCATTCAAAATTATTGAATCTTTTGGTGCTTTGCTTAAACTGGTGGAACTCCAGACTTATTATTGTTCACTTCGGTCTCCAACTCTGTTCATGCTTGGCCTTTAGAGGCCTTTGCTTGACAGTTTGGGTCTGTGTCTTAGGGTGACTTTTTGGGCTAGCCGGTTGGTTTGCATGTTTAGTCGCCTTTTAACTACTCTTAGGCTCCCCCTAAGGTGGTGAAACCTTGAGGGTTTAGAGTTCTCAACAGCATATCCTCGATGAGGTCTCAAGTAAGGATAATTTGACGCAATGTGTCCAACCTCTTGACATTCAAAACCTCTACTCTTAATGGTTGTGAGAAACATGTTATGACTGTCTAGGACTGTTATCAGCAACTTTGCAACTAGAACCGCTGGCTCTTGATGAGCTAGTCTCATGAACATGAGATCTAGGTACGTACTTCCTTTGATCGTTTTATAGAAAATGTTTTAAGTTGGAAGTATTTTCAAATTGTTGCACCTGATCACTTCCAGTTGATTTAACAAAAAACAATGGGTTTTCGTGGGGGACCAAGTTTTTGTCTTCTTGTCATTTTGAAAGAAATCCATCGGATATGCTTGTGTTTTAGATATTGCTGAATCACTGGTTTCCTTGATGAAACTGGCGGTGATTGTTTAACTTGACTTGTTTGACCACCCTGACTGCTGGTCTATTGTTGCAGCACAAGTGTTACAGATTCAATTGTGACATTTGATCATTTCTGATTAATGTCCTTGCTAGGTGTAAATTTAAAAATTTGTTTGATTAAAGATTTGCTTACATTCTTGATTGGAAATTTCTTATCTGAATACACCTTTGATGAAACTTTAATCATATAAAACATACTAGAGTCATTAGATGACTCAGCAACAACTTCAGCAGATTCAGAATCATGATCACACTCAATGTGATTCTCTAACAAGTTCCTGGTTTTGTGACCTAGGCCTGGTTTATTATACTCCTCATCTGATTCCTCATTATCAATTTCAATTAAACATTAATTGTCATCTTTGACCATGTTTTCTTAATTTTGGCTCGGTAGCAACAAGGGTTTTGTGACCTGAAACTGAGTAATTTCAGTTTCCTCTGGTGAGTTGGAGTAATTTTCACGCAGAAGTGGAGGAACGGCAGTATAACCCATCCATTTCCCATTTTCTCAGTTATCTGATTCTTATTTATGTGATTTTGTGGCGCAGCTTGTTGCTCGCATACCCATTATCCAGGTGTAACATTGTTTTCATTATGGAATGAAAGATGCAAGAAAATTAAGTACTTTCAACCTTCTTTAACACAGTTCTTTTAAGTTCAGTTACATCTTTCTTTAACAACGTAACAGTTTGTTTAAAATCCTTTTCATTGTTCTTTAGAGAAGCATTTGCATCAGTGCAAGACCTAAGATCATATACCTGCTTGGCTCATATTGTGTTCCCTGATCGACTATATCTTAGCTTCCAATTCAAGCATTTTGAACAATTATAGATTTCAGAAGAACTGACCAGATTTTCTTGGATATTTGTCGTGAAAGCAAAATGAGAGGAAGAACCATCAGTGGCGAAGTACTTTGAGTAATCAACAATTGATTACCCAAGGTCTTGAACTAAGCATGACTTCTAACTTGTCAGAAAGTCTGATTCAGCTAACAATCGCTCCTCATCATCATCTAGGGTATCAGCATAGCCCTCTAAAGAACCCGACTGTTGACCATATGATGATTCAGATCCTTCATCCTCACTTGCACTCTCATCTGATGATGACTCAGCTACATCTCGATGCACATCCTTGATAATCTCTAAATAGCAGGCAACTCCTCCAACATTAATTCACCATTTCCCCCCAACTACAGATTCCAATCCACTCCCCATCAGCTTTTACTACCATATACCTTGCTTGATTGTTAACTTTTGGTGCATGTTGTGGTAGTGGGTTATTGATAGGAACAATAGCACGTTCCTGATTAGGAACTGGTGCATGTTGTTCACGTCTTGGCTCAAAAGGATTTTGTTGCTTATGATTTCTATTGCCTCGGAAAGGATACTGGTTTCCCTGTTGAATTGGTTTGTCGCATTCCGTCTTAAAGTGTCTCCATACTCTACAGTTGAAGCACGTGACCTTCTGCTTATTGAAACCGTATTTGGTATCCTTGGTCATTTGCTAGTATGTACGACCAGTCCGTTCCATGAAATCATCATCTCTTCTAACGACACTGGCTAAGTGCCCCTAGATATCCATGAGTTCAATTTCATCCTTATCAACTTGATCATTGTCTTCTTTGGTGAAATTGATATGCCTGATGTTTCCCACCAACAAGTCGTTTGATGAGGTTACAAAGGCTGAAAGAAGTGAAACATGCTCCTTTGCAACTTCTAAGGTCACATTCTCAAAATTGTTAGTTGAGGGTTGTGCCATCATGGTGTTAGATGAAACATATGCGGTTTGCTGGGAGTTGGATGTGTTTGGATGGTTATAAATAGGTGTTGGTTGTGGTGGAGTTTGGCAATAAGTGGTGGAGCTGGATGGAGGTGGGGTGTAACTGTAAGCACTTGAGTAGTTGAACATGTGATCTGGAACAACTTGTGGAGGTGGGTTAAAGGTAAACAGATCATTATAACAGAAGAAACAAAAGTTGTTTGTGGTTTGGAACTGGTTGTGGTTTGGAACTGGTTGTGGTTAAGGAAGTAGCAGGAGTACTAGCATGATAAACCTCTGGGTCTTGAGGTAGTGGTGTTCGCTTTGCCTTCCTTGTCTCTTCTATCTCTCAATTTTCCAGTTTGCGTAGAAAATCACCAACCGATAAACTATCGTACCGATCGGGTTCCTTCAACATATCCGCATGTGCATCCAGTTCAGAGGCAGTGCATTTACAAATCGTTCAATTAAATCAGTAGTAGTATATTTAACATCATGCTTACGTAATTCATTCATCAAATGATAGTATCAGGACTACATATCTCTCCGCTACTCGTTCCCAATATGGCAGAAAGCCTCGAACTCCTTCTTGAGCTGATCTTGTCTGATTTTGAATGCTCGTTCGTCTCCCTCACATCTCTTCTTCAAAAGAGCCCATAAACCATACGCTGTCTCACATACTTTGCATTGATGAAGTATACCCTTAGGCAAAGCCTGGGTGAGAACTGAGAATGCCTTTCTTTCATCCTTGTACTTTTTCTTAACTTCATCATTCACATGCGACACTTCCACCAGTATACGAGAATTCTACTGAAGAAGCCTAACTAGTGGATGTTCAACCCAATACCAGATCTCCACATCTATACCCTCTATATGTCTTTGTATTCTTCCCTTCCAAGAGTGATATTCATTCAGATGTTGAATTTTAGAAGCCCTATTGTTGCTTCCTATTTCGTTGTCACTTTGCATCATACTATGAACACTCTGGACTTGACTGGTTGCAGCCACCATCGCCCATGGACTCGCGGAGTTTAGGATTTGTTGTTGTGGTGGGGATGAAAATGAATAGGACATAGCAACAACATTAGCTTGTTGTGGAGGGTTCGTAGCATTCACAACAACATACGGATGTGTCACTTGTGGAATAGGTTGTTGTTGAAAATGCTCGGGTCAGACAATTTGTGTGAGATAATTCCAACTCATATTGATGAGTGGAATGATATTGGATGAGAAATTAGATTATGGAAGAAAAACGGAAAAAGTCAAACTTAAAATAGGTCAAAATTTGACTAACACTAACTTCCGCACGTATGAGGGTTAAACCAGGCATACGAGTGAAAATCAGCCGTATAAGGGGTCGGGTGTATGAGGGCAGGCGTATGAGGGAGCATACAAGTGTAGGAGGATAGAACAACATGAACAAGGCTGATGAGGACAAAACAACATGAAAAAGGCTGATTTTGATGAATTTTGGTGAAAATGAATGTTTGGATGCTCTAAATATCAGGTTATAAGCGAGATTTGGTCTAGAACGTAAATCAAATGCCCAAAATACTCCAAAAACATGAATTGTAATCCAAAATCATCAAAAATCACCAAGAACAAAAACTAATGGGTTTTTATCAAAAACACAAATCTAGATCAATCTAACGTTGTTTTTCATAAAACTCTGATTCACACACTTTCTAAAATTGATTTAGAAGCTAAAACAACAATCAGATATAACAATTCAATCCATAATAAGAAAATCAAAGCAAAAACCCAATTTTATCAAAAATGGTGAACAATTGCTTCAAAAACTCAGATGTGATGCTAACCAACACTAACAACAAACGCGTTATTGAGTCATAGCTCTGATACCACTTGTAGGATCGTGATTCGGATAAGAATTGATTATACTGAACGCGTAGCCGATCTGAAGGCCGAATCAACGGATTGGTTAGTTGTTGGAGGTGAAGGATAGTGTTAGAAAGATAATGAAATGATGAACACACACACACAAAAATCAAAAACAAATTGGGCAGCACTTCGTTATAGATATTGAGTAAAACTTACAAAGACGTAGGAGCCTTCATACGCATCTAAGGTCTAGGCATAGGACCCTCCTACGCCTAGTACTTTACATAAATTACAAAATCACCCCTAGCACCCCGAAATGCTACCGGTTCATACCAAAACATACATATGAGATCCTAATAAATATCAAAGCAATGGGCACACCGAAGGGTGCACTAACAGTCAGCCATGTCGTCGCCTGTTAGCCCAGTCGTCGTCGCCCCTAGCCTTGTTGGTTTGGATGGAAATATGGATTTATTATTTATTAATAATTGCAAGTTTGTTATTCTGTGATTTTTAATTTTGCATAAATCCTAATTGCCTTTTTATGAATATTTCTGTAACTTAATATTTTAGGATTAGGCTTATGGCTTTATGTAATTGTGAAAATGAAACCACATTCTAATCCTGAGCAAGCTTTTATTTGCAAAAAAAATTTAAAAATGAAACCACATTGAAAATACTAATTGCCATGTGCCACATATTAAATCTAATGTTGATATATATTTTGATTAATGAATTTTTTTAATTTGCCCGATCCATAAAATTCATGAGAGATAACCTAGTATACTTACTTATATATATATATTGCAAAGCTAAAAATCCCACACGACATTCAAAGAGACCAACTTCCCCCTGGAGTGTGCCATGTAGCATGCCATTTGGCATTTGGTGATTTTAGGAAGAAGAAAAAAATTAATGCAAAAATTGATATCAATCCTAGGGTTTTTCTTTCTCTCTCATCTACTTCTGTTTCTTCTACTTATTCGTTTGTAGCCGTCGTTAATAAAGTATCCAACGAACCATTCATCATAACATCATCGTCTTCACCAATTATTTCACCTCCTTCAAACCCTATATAAACACACGCACAGTTCACAAATTCATACAATTCGTTGAAAAATTTTTTTATTAATATTATTATTATTATTATTATTATTATTAATGGCGGAACCGGTGGAGCTTCCCAACCGGATTGGAATCATTCCGTTTCGGAACAAAGTGTTGCTGCCTAGTGCGATTATTCATACCCATTGCACTTCTCCTAGCAGGTTGTTTAATACTATCGATTCTAGCCTTTGAAAACTGTTATTTATGTTTTTTCTATTTGTGATTAATAGGATTATGATGGAATTTGAGTTGAAGTTATGTGTTTAGGAATTATCCGTGTTGTTTGGGTTTTTTATATGTGGTTTTGTTGAATATTTGTTTTCAGCGAATGCCGCTGCAAAAACGTTTAAAGACAAAAAGTGGTCCTCATCCTCAACCTCAAGAACAGAAACAGATCGAGTTCGAGATGGTTCCTGTCGATCTCATCGCTAGTGAATGTCCCATGATTTGTTTCTTACATCCCACGTGTCTCATCCATACCCTCCCTTTGACACCTGTTGCTTCCTCTTCTCCCACCTCATACGATAGAACAACACCTCATGCTTCAACCGCCTCAACCATACGAATAGTTGTTAGCCCTTTTTGGTCTTCTGATTCTTCCCCATTTTCAACACCTTTGATCTTGACCATCCCTGTTTCTTCAAGGGTTTTGATGAAGATTTTACCATTATCCATCCAAGCTTCCTTTTTTTTGTATTGGGTAAGTATATATTGTTCAATCAAGATTTATCATCTGGGACTGTTTAGCTTCTGTTTGAATTTCTGTTGGTGGGTTGTTTTTTATGTGGATAATTGTTGGGTTGAATCATGATGTTTTTCAAGCTTTTGAGATGAATATTTTAAGAGTTTTTTATTTGTCTTTTATATGACTACGCAAGTTCCTCAAATTAAGGGTACCATAGTTAACTTAGATTCATTCATTTGTAGTTTAATTTTTAAATTTATTTAATAAAATTTTGATGATGATTGGTGAATTAGTGATCAACAGTCGTTCGGATTTCTTCTAATGATTCAAGATGGAGATTACACTCTCTTCGGTAAGATTTAAGAACACAAAATTTATAAAAATTTAGATTTTACTAATTTTAGGGGAATTTTGTCTACATACATAAGTTGTATGTATTTTACAAGTTTACAATTGATTACTTCATGTGGATTGTATTTGTTAGGGTTTGTGTTTTGAATTTGATTATTGTAGTTGAATTTGAAGATATAATCATAAGAAAAGAACAAAGAATCTATTAAATAAAAGTTAAAATTTTAGGGGAATGTTATTTGTACTGTACAAGTGACCACTGCATGTGGATAGCATATTTAGTTTGTGTTTAGAAACTGAATTTTGCAATCATAATCATAAGTTTAAATAAACTAATTTTGGTTTTGATTTTTTGATGATTTAGGTTTTTAGTGCTTTTCATGGTGAAGTATTAGCTATAAGCATTGGATTTATAGATTGTTTTAGGTTAAGTATTGAATATTGATATTAGAATTATGACTTTTTTTAGCCTTTATTATAGGTGTTAATATTAGAGCTATACATTGTTTTAAGTTAGGTGTTGAATATTGATATTAGAGTTATGCATTTTTTAAGCCTTTATGATAGGTGTTAATACTAGAGTTATACATTATTTTAGGTTATGTATCAATATTAGTATGTTAGAGTTGTACATTTTTTTAGCCTTTAGGATATGTGTCAATATTAGAGTTACATTGGAGTTATACATTGTTTTAGGTTAGATGTTAGCATTGGAGTTGTAAATTGTTTTAGGCTAGGTATTAATATTAGAGTTATAAATTGTTTTAGGTTAGATGTTAACATTAGAATTATACATTGTTTAAGGTTAGGCGTTAACATTTGAGTTATACATTGTTAATTGTTTTAGTTTAGGTGTTACCCGAAGCTTTCCTGCAACGCATCAGTCTATTTCATATGTAAATTGATGTGTCATATTAGATTTCTCAACCCCGAGACACTCCTGAGGTATAATCTAGTATAACCATATAACATAACAAAGCATTCACGAATATCACCAAAAGTTGCGCAACATATCATTATAACTTTTACAAAGTTGGGGAAAGATAGAGAACTGTTGAGTGAATAAAGAAAATAATATGTTATTATTCATACAAAAAGAGGCTAACAAATAAATAAAACATAAAAATAAGGATAATTAGAAATTTGGAAAAGAATGTGTTCTAATTGTAACGTGTTGAATAATTTTTTGATACCATGACAAAACTTTTCATGTTGTCATGCATGCATGGCCCTTGCGAAGTCACCCATCACCATACAACACATACCGTTTATGGATATGTGGATAACGTTGAGAGAGACTCCCATTGAGTACTTTTTTTTAGGGGTTGGCTAAATGCACCCCCTCTATTTACTATTTGCACTCCCTTTCCAAAAAAAAAACATTTTATATATTTTCAAATTTCATCCCTCTAATTGTAAAACAAATTAATTTTACTATACTAATCTGGTTGCTTTTTTGTGTATGTATTTTAATATTGCTTACTAATTGAATAATAATTGTTTGATTAAACATGTAACAAGTTTAGGCCATATGATCTGAAAGGAGCACTGTATGCTCGTTATAATGCTGCTGTTGATGGTGGAGGAGACGTTCTGTTGGACCAAAATTTTGTAAATGACATGAATGTTTCTCCTTTATATGTTAATACAAAAGCAAAAGGAGGTTGCAGCGGGCTATATGGAACGATACTGCGTGAAATTAATTTGCACAAAAAGTAAATAAACAGCAACACAATATCTAAACAAAAAGTCAAACAAACAATCGATTGTTGAATATATACATAAAACCAAGAAGTCAAGCAAATTATTGAATATACACGTGAATATTTACAAGAAGTCAAGCAATTTATATTAACAAGAAGTGAAGCAATTTATATTTAACAAGAAGTCAAACAATCGATTATAGAATATACACGTGAAATTCATTGGACTTCGATATGTTTCATTCCTGCTCTGTTCGTTTCATCGACCCAAACAAACAGCAATCATTATGACGAGGCACAATTAATTATGTGTATACGTACCAAGAAGACGCAATCAAAAGGTGTATTATATTCTTCAAGGTTGAATTCTATGTTCCTTGTAACAACCTATAGATGCAAAAAAATTGTTTATGGAATTTGATTGTATGTATGATAGTATATATATTCAAAATTCATGTTATGAAAAGCGGATAAACCCCTAGAATAATTAGGAATACTTATTAATGCAATTTTTAATAACCTAGAAAATGTAAGGTTATATTGTATTTATTTAAAAACTTCAAGGGGGGAGTGTAAGCAGTAAAAATTAAAAAAAGGGTGTGCATTTAGCAACACCCTTTTTTTTAATGGCAAATTTCTCTCTCCCCTATTAATTAATAATTATTCACCCTTTTTCTCCTGTGAGGGGGATCGAACCTTACTCCTCTTCTATACAAAGCACCCCTCACACCATTGGGCTATTGCCTCAATGGCTCCCATTGAGTACTTAGTTTGACATATTGAACATAAATTTCGCTTCATTGAATCCATTTGAATACTTTTTTAAGTTTTAACAGTACTCACCTACTTTCTCCTAGATTACTATTCTCTAGTAAAATATAGAGCTACATTACTTTTACTTTTGTTTATGTTCAAACATCCTCAACTTTTATTTGAATATCCGCTACACCTATACGTGACGTATAGCGTCATATGCGACTTATAGGGAGTGAATATTACTTAGTTAATAAATATCTGGAAATAAGATTCTTTTATTCAAAATATTGCGCAAGATATGGTTTTGCCAATTCAAACGACTCAACGAAAAAAGGACGAATGAGTATTACGTACATGAACCGGTTGTGTAGACGGTTTAGTAAAATTCTGATAACGCCACTCACAATTAATTAGTATTTATAATCATTAAGGCTGGTTTACTTTCATGAATATGAAACGGTTGAGAATTTGTAATTTACTTTGTGCAATTTCTTCATTCGTTATATGTTAATGAGTGATTGAATAACAACCATCATATTTTCTTAGGAAATCTAAATATTTTGACATCTAAACTACTTAAAATTGTGATGATGACAGACAACTTTTTTGTGGTTGAACAAAAAACTACACGAATACCTAACTTAACCATTACTTTCTTAATTAATGTTGCGCCATTACATATCTAATGGATTTTAGAACATAATTAATGATATTCAAGAATTTTACAAGAAAACACTATTTCTAATAAATTGTTTTTTTTTCTTTACTTTAGGTTGATTACAATGTATCATGATGAAGGAATCTTTAAGAACACCTAAACAAATATTCATAGATAAACCATGTTAACGCTCTTGAGATTCTTAATATGAATACTTTCAAACATGTGATAGTCTTATGTTATGTTCTATCACCTCACTTGGATCTTATCCTGTTCTATTGGTGTTGCTTTGGTACATATCTTGCCTAACAAGTGTCTACACGTAATATAAAAAACTGAAATCGTATGAGGACCACTATCTTATAAGAAAGCTTGCGGTTGTTCTTACGATTTATATATGTCACATTGTGATTGGACCTTATGCATTCACCTCTCTTGTAAATACGAGGAAATATCACTGTCTTCTAGAAGAGGGCGTTGTCAACAATGGTAAGGGTCGTCGTCTACAAGATGCAAGCACTAAATACCCTATACCTTAATACTTACATTTTGCCTATGTGTACATGGCTCACTTGGCAATGTTCTAACGTGATTGTTCATTTTGTATATATGAGAGAGAACCTTTTATCTATTATTTGTTCACCAATTATTTAAGGCACTTAAAACCCATTTTGATGAATGATCATTATGCACTTATCAACATAGAAGTTTACATGTAGAGTTAACCATGGTTTTTGTATTGTAGAAAATCATGTAGGATTATTACATTGTGGGTTCTTCATATGGTCAAAACACACATTCATCTAA
Organism: Ambrosia artemisiifolia; assembly: GCA_032199755.1. Taxonomy (NCBI): domain Eukaryota; kingdom Viridiplantae; phylum Streptophyta; class Magnoliopsida; order Asterales; family Asteraceae; genus Ambrosia; species Ambrosia artemisiifolia. The sequence goes on from CM063514.1 coordinate 10,403,359, forward strand.
AAGATAACCTTTTAGTAGGGATGCAAATTAGCCTAGCAGCTCACGAGATGCTCGAGCTCGGCTCGATAAAAAGATCGAAACAAGTCGAGCCTTATCGATCCTGAACCGAGCTTAGCCTAAAAGAAAGCTCATTTATTGATCTAGACCGAACTCGGGACTGGCATGTGAGGCTCGTCAGGCTTATCGAGCATTATCGAGCCTTATTATAATCTTAGTTATATTAATATTTAATAATATTTACCCCTCATTTGAACTTGCTTACTAGCGAGCCAGAGCCGACCCTCATGAAACGTGCTTGCGAGCCTATTATATATACTATTTTTATTTAATATATTAACAAGTAGATAGTAAACAAGCCGAGCCCGAGTCAAGCTCGAGCTTAAGAATTTCCAACGAGCCAAGCTCCGGCTGTCATAAGTTTTTCGAGCTCGACTCGTTTGTACCCCTACAACCCCTACCTTTCAGTAGGGAGATTTTATATATAAGAGTTTAAACTTCACATAAAAAATAACATCTCACATACATAACTCATCATGACGTTTCTAAACCGGGTTAGTAAACATGGATTCATGACTTGTTATTGATACAATCAAGTGACTAGTCACTAACACCCAATGTTCAAAAGGCATGACCTAACATATGGATTGTAATATTTATTTGATATACTCATAATGTCAGTGCATATTGTTTTCTTGTCCGTTGGTCAAAGAATCAGGGACATACACAATACGATATTGGAATAAAGGAACGCCACTTTCTTTGAAATTATTTATTTCTGTTTTTTTTAACAGCAATCACTTTATTTATTTCTGTTGTTTAGTAAAGAAATAAAAACATGCTTGTTAATACTAGTTTATGGCCCATAAATCATGGGATTGTGCATGTTCAAAGACATAACAATATTAGGCAAAAGATGATGAAATAAAACAAAAGGAGGTTGAAGAGGTAGATCCGAAAAAAAATAAAATAAAATAAAACAAAATGCCAAGGGTTAAATAAGAACTCCGTATTACCACTATAATTTAATTAGATATTAAAAAAATGGAAATTGCATTTACAAAACTCACTCTAGATTTGAAAACCCTATGCAAAATTTGTTAAAGTTGATCTTAAGAGAAGTATGAGTTGAAAATTGAACGGTCAAATTGAAAGGTTGATTTATAGATTAGTTTGAATGTTTAGAATTATCTAGTTTGGCTTAATTAGTAGAGATAACGATCTATCATTAGTCTTGGATTATAATTGCTAGAGATACGATGAGTAGGATTAGTAGGGTTATTTTAGTATAAATAGGGCTCTATGTTAATATTTTTAATTCTCCCTTTCCTGTTCGTTAGTTCGTTTGTTTGGATAAGAAAGAGTCGTGGGTTTGTCCCCCAACTATCACGTGTTTGTGCTTGATCTAATTGTCTGGGCCAACAAAAAAATTATGAAAAAATTAGGGTGTATACATTTTTAAGTGTTTTTATAAAAAAAAAAAGGGACAAAGAATTTTTTTTTTTAAAACAAATAACATAATGTAAAAACTTACGTAAAAGATGTGTAACACTAAACAACATAAACGTTATATGTTTTTGAAAAGAAAAAAAAAGAAATCTTTTGTGCTTTATTTATTTTTTTAATAAAAACAATTATTAATGTGTATGTTACCTGCCATAATTTCTCATTAGATTTTTATGGACACTATGGGTGGTGGTGGCATGGGAGAATGGTGTGACGGGGTTTTTATTATTTTTTAATCAAAGTACCAATCAAAACAATCCATTTCATCCTCACATTTGCCTCATGTCGATGGAGATCTTCAAGCCCCAAAATGTCACGTCCCTTCCAAGCCAAACAGGGGGTGGTGTTAGTGGCGTGAAGAGACTTCACACACCTCCAAATAAATTATTTTGCTTTTTTAATATATTAAACTAGATTATACCGGGAGCGTCCCGGAGTTGGAAATTCTAATATTATATGATAAAATCTTCAATATATGATTTGCACAAAATAAATAAAATAAAATCAAATCAAATAAAAACTATTTTTAGCAACTAAGCACACATCACAAATTCTCATTGAAACTTTCATGAATGAAAGTGAAGTATTTACTTTTAAATATGGAGGCTTGCCACCAATGGCTTGATTTTTTGTATGCCCTACGAGAGAAACATCCATCTTCCCCTTACAAAGTAAAGGATCATTCAATTAAAACATGACCATGAAAGTAAGAAACAAAGAAATGCAATATTTGAGAAAATAACATCTTACCACTTTTCTATAGATATAGAGTCCATAATAGCTTCTCCTTTGAAACTTTAACACTTCAAAACAACAAAAGTAGTAAGAATCAGTAGAAACCAAAATCCCGAAAACTACATTAAACAAAGTCAACTCCATATGTTGACTTTTGTACCTTATTAACCTCATGTCACTTTCCTCATTTGTAATAGCATTCACAGCCCGTCCACCAAATTATATGAGGGGTTCCCTTAAATTATATGGGGTGGGTGTGAGTGGAGGAGAGAGAAAATATTTGGTGAAAACATTCTTCACTCTTATATTTGAAAAACTATTGTTCACCCATATATATATTTTAATATTTTTGTAAGTGGTTGTGAGTAAGGAGAGAGAAAATATAATGATAAAAGTATGAAAAGTATTATTATTTTAATTAGGAGAGAAGATTTGGAGGTGGAATAGTAATTTTAGTGTAATTTGGTGGAAGGGATTTGATGAACGGGTTGTGAATGCTCTAAGAAAACCAAATAAACCTTAAACATGAATCTCTAAGCAAAGTAGCAAACCTAATACGCATGCATCAAATTGACTTCATAGTTTTTCTAAAAGAATAATGTTTTAAATTATCAAACATAATGTTCTAACTGTTTTACCAACAAAAATTGGAACGTAACCATAAAAGATTATATCAAATTACACCGATACTAATAGAAATAGTAAACAAAAATGTAAACTTACGCATAATCATACACCACGCGAATAATATTCAGAAATCTGGAATGAATCATGTACAGTTTTGTAATCTAACAGGTACCACTAAAACCTGCCACACTTTCTTCCTCCTTGAACTAATCACTGATGTTGAAGAAAAAAAAACTACCGTGTACCGACCTCATTCAACCATCAAACCCCAAATCACATATTAATCTAAATTAAACCAAGAGTGGGAAAAAACCCAGGTGGTTCAACTTAAACATACTATTGAGTAAAATATGTGTTATGATATATCATAGAAATTAATATACTAAGATATAAGAAAACAACAATTTTAATCATGTGAATAAAAATAAAAATGTATATTAAAAAGAAGATGTATGTTTGGATGAGGAACAATGCTAGAAACAAACATTGCATGGCGTGATTGAGGCGGTGGTCTTAAAGGTGTGACTTTTTTTTTTTTTGAAAAGGAGTGGTTCTAACCTATTATGCTACTGATGAAAATAAAATTCCTAGTTTGAACATAATTAGTGACTTACCTAGACATGATTAATGAATTACCTGAACACATTATGTTTTTTTTCCTAGTATGAACAAAAACCCACAAAAAAGTCATTTTTTTCGTTTTTTGTATAGCACTATGGTACTCGTTGGAAAAATAATAAAACGTTCTTTAATTTGGTGTAATTTTTTTTTTTAAATCTCGTATATAAAAGTTATTAATGTTTTAAAATTGTGGGGGAAACATGAGAGAGAAAAAAACTTTTGGATGGAAATAATGAGGAGGGAAATAATGAGGAGGATGTCATGTGAGACAACTAAATGGGGAGAATGACTATATGAATGTTATGTAAGGGGGGACGGGCGCTACCAGTACGGTAACACCGCCGCCACCCATGCTGGTAGTGGTCCCGTGAACCAAATTCGGGTTCTAGTTACCGTGCTGGCTAACGGAATGTGACACAAACTTTCACGCAAATTAATTAATTTTTTTTTCTTTACTTCAATAAAAAATCCATTGTATGTTTAGTTGTTGCTTTTTTTTGGGGCCTTCACTGTTGGGTCATGAGACCTTTGTCTCAAAGCTTTTAACTAGTTTTTTTTATTGTATTATTATTATGTGTGAAAATGATTGATAGTTGGGTAAAGAATTTGTGAAGTTCTGTCTCCAAAAAAGTGTTTTAGTGAAGGAAATCAGTGAAGTAATGTGACAGTGCAGGATTGGTAGAAATCAGTAAAGTGAACATCTTCAGTGGAGCGCCCCTTCCCCCCTAATATTTGAGGCTTTAGTTTATTATAATATACTAGTAGAGTGCCCGCGCGATGCGGCGGGGAACACAAACACTTCTAAGGGTGTGTATGGTTTGAGCCAGTTAGATTTTGTAGCCTCAACCAAAACTAAAATCAAAGTCATTAGTTAATTGATCTTATTAAACAATTGGTTATTTGGTTTGTTTTATATGGTTAGATTATAGGTTTTTAGTCCGGTTTAGTTAATTTTGGTTCATAACAAAAACCAAACTTTGGCAAAATTTTTGGTTAAATACTTAAGAATCACATGTGTAAAATTACTATTCAACAGAATCCATAAACTCTATATTGAGGCATAGAGTTTGCGTGAAGCCAAAGACAAAGAAGATGGTATTCAAGAAATAAAGAGAAAATGCAGCATAAGTGGCAATGATAAATATTTCAAATTTCAAATTTTAAAATATCAACCCCCCCCCCCCTCTATTTCTTCAGCCACTACAATTCAAAAACCACTCTACTCAGCTTTAAACCATATTTTGAGTATAATTTGTCGTATACTTTTAATTAAAAAAATTGATTTTTTACGTGATTAACAATATCTCGGGGTGAACAATAATTAAACCCCCAACCAAAATCGAACAAAAAACATACAAAACGAACCAAAAATTAACCAAAACCGAGTTAACCTAATATCGGTTTTAATTTACCCTAAGTTAACCAAAATTAACAAACCGAAACTGAACCATTCATATACTTATATCTTTATACATCCATTTCATGTATTTATACCTCCATTTCATGTACTTCTAAGCAAAACGTTTAACCAAAATTTGGTTTTGGTTATTAACCAAAATTAACTAAATCGAACTAAAAACGACAATCTATCCAAATAGACTGAACCAATTAACTGGTTGGTTAATAAGATCGATAAACCGATAATGTCGATTTTTGTTTCGGGCCGGTTAAGGCTAATAACCGAACTGAACCGAACCCAACTATACACCATTAGAAGTGTCTCTGTTCCCTTTTACATCACGCGGGCACGCTGTTTGCCTGTTATGAATATATGAATGGTTCCATTTGACTGATTTCGGATAACTAATGATACAAAAAGAAAATAATAACCGATTTAAAGTTAAATTGGATGTTGGTTAATTCAATTTTCAATTAATTTTGGTTCAGTTTTGTCTGTTTTTTGGTTTGGCTTCAGTGAACGGTTTAATTATTGGTCAATCATAGAAATTGTTAATCACGTAGCACATAAAGATTTTTAAATTAAAAAAATAGAAATACTATACTCAAATTAAAGATAATAAAATGCTTATTATTATGATGTAATTTTTTTATAAACTATCAATGTATGAAATAAATATGACTATTTAAGAATCATGAGGATAGTTTGCTTAAAATAAGAAAAAGAAGTTTAAGTATAATTTAACTAACCAAAAGTTAATTGATTAAAATGTAACTAAGATGAGTTATTAAAGTGTAAAAAAGTTTGAATGACTATATTACCCCCATTTTAGGGTTGTTAATGAAAATAAAGTTCTTAACTTTTGAATATCTTAAATTACCCTTCCTTATGCATTATAATATAGTATAGATAGATATAGATTAGAAATAATAAAATTAAAATAAATACTAGTCAGGAATAATATGAAACAGAAAAGAACGTTTGGATTAGTATCCATATAGATAACGTATAAAATGTGGAATAAAAAATCTAACAAGTTGCGTGAATTTGACTTTCAATCTCTCATTTAACCCTGACACGCCACGTTTCCTTCTTCACGTTAGAATGTCTAATATTACTAACTTTATTCTTTTTTATTATTCCTATGACCTATCACTTAAATTGGTAGGTTTTTCATAGGCGTTGTATTTCTTCTACTTTGTTTGGCTAGCTTCTCGCTAATCGTTTTTTAATTATACTAGTTGTATTTCATCTCGCGCGATGCGCGAGTGTATGAATTTGAATGTTGAATCTCGGTTACAAAGATGCATTGTAACAATTTTCACTACAACTACAAACACACCGAGTATTGGATAATTACGAAAAAATATGTGTTGCAACATTTACACTACTTCAATACTTGCTGCATGAAGAACCAAAGTTGTTGGGTTGCCTTTAGGAGGTGGATTTTGGAAGCTTGCTGGATAGAAGGCTGCAATAGCTGGGTTGTATTTAGGTGATGGATGTGGAAGCATCACTTTCTTTGGCAATTCAGTTTCATGAGCTGTATATAAAGGTTAATAATATTAATTAAAGCATTCAATTCTAGGTTACCTGCTAAGTTTTCACTTGAAAACAAAATGCAATTTCAAATTACCTACTCTGACTTGTGAAAATACAATGTTGATAAAACTCTAAGAAATCATTATACTTGAAAGTTCTAATAAAAGGTGAAAGCCAGACTACATTTCATGGTAAATGTAGAGGACTAATCAACAAACCAATAAACATAACCGTTTAGGCACCTATGCGTTTAAGCGAATAGGTGCTTAGGCGAATAGGCGTTTAGGTGCCTAGGTGTTTGGTTCGCCTATGCGCCTATCCGTTTTGGTTCATATTTCACATAAATAGTTTTCGACTTCATGAAGCACCAACCTCGATATACTTGTTGCTAAAAATTTTGCTATAATGTCACAAACTCACAGCTAGTAGCATACAAACTTAAATTTTATAACAACATATATTTTATACACTACTAAAAACTGCATAAATAATTAGTAATAGGATGCACATTGCTGTCATTCGTTTTTTAATACACGTCTTTGAATATGCGTTTAGGTGCCTATGCGTTTAAGCGAATAGCCGAATAGGTGCTTAGGCGAATAGGCGTTTAGGTATGCTTGTCCCTAACCCAGCCCAAAACCTGTCAGGTTTGTGTCGGGTAATTACCCATCAGGTATCGAATTACCCGCGGGTTTTGGGTAAACCTATTAATTTTTAAAACTTACTCATTGAGTATATCCGACCAAAAACCTGACTGGCATCTATTAGGTAACTATTAACCAATTACATTTACCATTATTAAATATATAGGTAAATGATTACAATGTATAAATATAAAATATTTAAATCATATAAAAACAATCAAAGACATAGATAACAAATAGTATACATTAACTTTTTGGTAATTTTAGCAGAAGATGACAATGTAGATGGACAATTAGATATATTATGCATTCATATTTAAAAAGATATATTAGAAATTATATTGGGTATCTAATCGGGTAAACGGGTATACTTTATCGGGTAATCAGGTCGGGTGAACGGGTATATCATCAAATCCCAAACCCGCGAAAAAAAAACTAATCCCATAACCGGACCCATACCCGATTACCCGACCCCAAACCCGTCTCAAATGTGTCGGGTTTCGGGTTTACCCATCGGGTTCGGATCCGCCACTTGATGTCTATCCGATGCATCCGCTATGGTTATTTCGTATCCTTTTTTTCTTCTCTTTATTTTGATTTTGGGTACTTTTATTGAATTTGAATGTGAAGAATGAGAATCTTATGATATGTTGAAAATCTCTTATGATAATCATCCACGCCCAACGAATTCCTAATTGGAATTAGGGTGTTCAATTATCTTCATGCATAAGGATACTAGATTACCTAGTAGAAAAAATTTCAAAATCATCACCAACCGTCATAAAGGCCCTTATGCCCACGTCCCAATCGCCCTCCCGGAAGGATATGTGCATCTAAAAGATCTTTCGACTTAGAATAAACGGTTCTCTGTGAAGGAACGAAATGACAATTTATTCCTACATTTTTTCGCTTTTTATATTCCATATGTACGAATAATCTATACATATAATAAACCAAAACCATTTTAATGACATGGCACTCAAAGAGAATACTCTCTCCATTGAGTGTGCCATGTGGCAAGGGCTTTATTTTAGGAAAATAATAATTTAAAATTTAAAAACAAAATTAGATTTTTATCTCTAATGTTTCCTCTCATAACTTTTAAACGTTAATATCTTTTATACACGAGATTTTTTAAAGAAAAAAATTACACCAAATTAACGAGCGTTTTATTATCTTTCCAACGGGTACCATAGTGCTATATAAAAAACGGAGAAAAAAACGACTATTTTTTGTGTGGTTTTGTTCATACAGGAAAAAAACACAAAGTGTTCAGGTTATTCATTAATCATGTATAGGCAAGTCATTAGTTATGTTCAAACCAGTAAATATGAATTTTATTTACAACATGTGTTAGCATTGGAGTTGTACATTGTTTTAGGTTAGGTTTTAATATTAGAGTTATACATTGTTTAAGGTTATGCACTAACATTGGAGATACATTGTTAATTGTTTTAGGTTAAGTGCTACCCGAAGCTTTCCTGCATGTAACTGTAAAACGCATCAGTCTATTTCAGGTGTAAAATTAATATTTCAAATTAGATTTCTCAATCCGGGACGCTCCCGGAATATAATCTAGTGTATATTTAATTATGTTTCATAAGCAAGCCGCGCCTCTCTGCACACCCGTCAGCGTGCATGAGTTTTTTTATATTTTTTACTTTTGCTTGTTTGCTTTTTATACTTATTTTTTTATTATTGACCTTATTTGCAATCTTTTTTGTTTACGCCCAGCCACGTTAACGTTACTTATCACAAAAGTCTACATTTCGGTTTAAATTTTATTAAAAATCGGCATGCCCTACCGCAGACCGCAAGTGTTACGACTAGTTAAAGTGTTAAAGTTGAAAGTGAAACGAAGAGCCTTATAATAGTTCGAACAAGGGACTTGGTTGTTAGTTATTATATCTTTGGCTATATGTGTGTATATTCCAGGGACGGCCCTTAAGGAGTGCAGGGAGGACTTCCGGCATGGGCCTAATTTCTCGGGGGTACATTGACTGCAATCCAAGTTTTCTTAACAGTGATGTCCTTAATTCGATGGATTTTTGTATGTTTGAGCCCCAAAATTGTTAATCAAGTATTAATCAAAGTGAAGGGTAGTTTATATAAAATAGAAAGTAAAGAAATGTTGAGAGATGCTAAGAATTAAAAAAAAATGGTCTGAGAAAAAAAATTGTGGTTTATTAATTAGTGTAGGACTAGAGAAGATGAAAAAGTTGAAATGAAGAAGATGACTTCCTTTATAACTTTTACTAGCTGATTACCCCGGGAGGGTCCCGGGGTTGAAAAATATAATCATTCTAATACAACTAATACTAATAGTAATAATTATTACTCTTGTAATTAAATAAATAAAAAAATAATCTTGCTATAAGGTGACACCATGTGTTGCAGTGTTACACGATTCTTTCTCCTGGTTTCTCTTGATGAAATATACATATCCATCTTTGAAAGAGTAAAATTCCAATGATGGCATGACGATTGGGCTGAATTTCAACATCGTAGATAAGAAGTTGGTTTAAAAAAACATGATTAATGAATAACCTGAACACTTTGTGTTTTTTTTTTTCCTCTATGAACGAAACCCCACAAAAAATAGTCTTTTTTTCTCCGTTTTTTATATAGCACTATGGTACTCGTTGTAAAGATAATAAAACGCTCGTTAATTTGGTGTAATTTTTTTTCTTTAAAAAATCTCGTATATAAAAGATATTAACGTTTAAAAATTATGGGAGGAAATATTAGAGAGAGAAATTTAAATTTGTTTTTAAATTATTTTTTCCTAAAAGAACTCAATCTCTTTTAGGGTTTTATTTTTTTCTTTTTTTTATTAAAAACTAGATCTTTGCCCGCGTTACACGCGGTTCACCAACGTACAATTATTTTGAGGGGTAAAACGTATAAAAAAAAATATAGTAGAAATATTTTATTAAAATTTAAAAGAAACCAATACACATTTTATTCAAATATCACTAAATATTTCTTTATACATCACATTTTTTGTTTTAGTCTTGACATTCCCATCAGCATCAAGTATAAGTAACTTCACACATGCCCTGTTTTTAACTCTTGACTATTGCACAATCCATTTTGTTGATCTATGTTTCTCAACAACATAACGGGAAGAGACCCGTGCGTCACACGGTTTTTACAAAAGTAAAATGAAAAACAAATATCAATATTTTAGTATGCAAGTTGTTTTACTTATTGAATGTTAGGTAATACGGTATTACAGTTGGTATTGAATTTGGCTTAGTGGAATAATATCATATAATGCTTTTAATGTAACGTAATGATCGATATATCAATCATCCAAAGTTTGATTTGACGGAATTTATAAACCAAGACGGAAATCAAATAAGTAAAACCATATTTTTTAAATGGAAGCCAAACGAACATATAGAAAGAAATATACTTTACGAAAACATATACAATAATAACAAAAACAAATTTCTACATCAAGACTTTTGAAGAAAACATTAACAAACCTTAAACAAAAAAAGAGAAATTCAAAATCTCATAAAGTTATTTATAAACCTTCAAATATTTCTTTGTACACAACATTTGTTGTTTGGTTCGTAACACTGTCATCTCTGTCCAGTATTAGTATCTTCGGTCCATTTCAACTCTTGACTCTTGAATCTAGTCTTGACAACGCAACATACAACTGTCCATGTGTAAAAACTTGATCCTTCAGACATAATTCGACTCTTGGTTTTTGTCATTCAGATTTGTGTCCTTGACTTCATGGTTGAACAAAATATAAAACGACAACTGGAAGAAGATATACGTAAAATGAAATTTTGGCTAACGACGGGAATGAACCCACGCTTGGTGGATTCACGATCTATTGCCTTAATCCATTTAGCTACATTAGCCCCTCAACTATTATCTAGTTTTATTACATCTTTCTATTAACATATAAAAAAACATATTACTTCTTTTAGAGATAAATAACAACAAACACACGGATAAAAAATATGAGTCATAAACATCATAATTTAAAATAAAAACCCAAACACAGAAGTAAGAAAATATTAGTAACAAACATAGTACAATTTAACAAAATTAGACTTTTTTATTGAAGTTGATACACCAGTTCTACTTCTTCAGTTGCCTAATTATATTCATTAATATATAGAATCTTGAAAAATATGAAAAGATTTAAAACCAATTGCAGTATGGTCATAAAAGATTCAACCTAAACAATAAAGTTTCAAACTTTTCAAACAATATTTAATAATAATCGATACCCATCACTACTTTCAATCATAATAACAGTAATAAAACTTCAAACAGACTAAAACTATGAAAATAATTCATACCCAGAAGTCTAATTTTAACAAACAATTAAAAAAATAAAAATAAAAAAGTGGTGAAGAATACCAAAAGTTGATACACCAGTTCAAACAGACCCAAACACCTGCAGTTCAGAAAATCTGCATCATTATTGCACACTGCAGCAACCGTGTCTTGTTTATCGACCACCAAGCGAAACAAATTAGGATACGCCTCTTTGAAAGGAACCGTCCCATGCCATGTATCAAGCCAAAACCTGACATTCTTCTCATTCCCAGCAACAACTTTGATCCGAGAACTAACTAAAGACGACTGCAGGTCTAATATTAATGTGGTTGTATCAAAGTTACAAAGTTACCAAATTAGCCCTCATTTTCTACTCCCTGCAACATATTTCTAACACACTCACCACTAAAAGTAAACAATCGACACTCGAGACTACCTTTAACTTCCTTCCAATCAGCTTGCTGTGCACAAAACAATCATATCAGCGTTTTCACAGCAGCAGTTCAATGTTTTCACAGCAGCAGTTCAGCGTTTTCACAACAGTAGTTCAGCGTTTTCACAGCAGTAGCTGTTTGCAACTGTTGTTGCAGCTGTTTGCAGCGTCCGTTTGCTGCAGCTGTTGCTTTATCTGAAGTTGCAGTTGAAGTAATCAAAAAGAATTATTCTAGGTTGCTCTTTAGTTTTTTCTTAAGAATCTTATATTAATTTCTACGGCAAACCCTTTTGTAGGGGCCACAGAATGCAAATTATCACTTGCTTCTTTATAGATAGTAGGATTCTGTGTATTTGTCATTGTTAAATATATATAACAATGATGTGATTAAATCATTAAATGAGTGTATTGTATGCAGTTTGCAAGTTTCTAGAGAATTTGAAGGTGCGCTACTTTGGTGCCGTATTGTGCAGGTGCGCTACTTTGCTATTCTAATAAAAAAATGATTTAGACTTCCCGTGTGTCCACACGGGTTACATCTAGTGTGATATACATAATAGAACAATCCTTTGTGTGATACACATTTGTATTACCTGCATAAGCAAAGTCAACGCCAGAAGGTCGAGCAATCTCCTTATATACTTGAAACTCGGTAGCAAGTTTTATAATACCTGAAGTGAAAAGATCAACATGTACTAAAATAAATAAAAATTAAGAATCTAGAATCGAGATATTTAGTTGAAAATTTATAATAGTAATAATAATAAATACACACACCTGATTAAGATTTTTCCCAGATGGGTATTTGAATGCTACTAAATACCATTGCAAAGCTCTCAATTGCCAATCATTCAAGAGCTGTTTCATAATTAGAAGTAAATAATAATTTAAATTTGCCATATACGCCTAACATATCAACATATTTAAATCCCAAAACAACTAAAATATCCTGGATTTCTGGATATTATGCTCCATAGGTTACCAAGTTCAATCATTAGCCATTCATCCATAACAGTGCTAACACTCACTCTCTTTGATTATGTAACAAAATAATCTAAAAGACAGATGCATTCATATGCATACTGATATATACATCCATTTAAGCTATATATACACAATGACTTTCTTTTAATTTAGTCACCTCATTCTCTATGATTATAGACAAATATAAATTCAAATGAAATAATCTACATCAGAATTAACACAATCTGTACTAAAAACATACTATTCAGATAGTGCTTAGCTCAAAATTTCAGCTTTGATTCGACAGTTATAAAAGGGAAAAATGCAACAAATATGCAAAACGCTAACCTACTGCTCAACCTAATCAACAGATATATATAAAACCGAGTATGAATAATGAGCCAACATAGTAGCTGAACAACGAAGGGAAATGTTGAAGAAAATGCATAGCAGATAAATAATATAATTAGATAGATACTAAAGCTAGATAATAGTGGGTGTTTTTGATCGAAGCCATACCTAGCCATCAATGGATTTATGTGGTTTTATGATCTTTGGTGTGCCTGAAAGATGATTTAAAATTTAAAGAGCAGTGAGGTTGATCATAGCTATCGAGTATTAACAAATTTAATGGCGATTGTACCCTCGTAGCTCTTGTCTAAGCTACCATTTTTGTTGAACTGATCAACGTCCACCCTGAAAGAGGTTGTTACTAAGCTGCAATTCAGGGAAAATTTAGAACAATTAGTTAGGAAGAACACCATCAAGTGTTACACGGCACGCGCTGACGCGCGTTGCGGCGTGGTAAACTGTGATATGGTAATGGAAGTTGGACCGATATCAACATTCATATTAAAATGATAATACGTATCGATACTCGTTTTAAATTCGAGATATTAAATATATTATTTACCTTTGCGTGTATAACAAAGTAACAAACACCTTAGGATCAGCAGCCATTACCACATGGAAGATAATTATCAAAGTCGATAAATAACCGCACATTCATTTACGTTTTGAGAACATACATGCATTAACATAATCAGGTCATTTACAACTTTACATAACAATGTATTAGCAATTCAACATAACATCTAGATTCATACAGATTACAACATCAGACAAGTTGAGGTTCTCATTTAACTAATAATATAACAACAATAATTATAAGCCATAATCCAAATACATAAAACTATTGCCCAAAATTATTATTGAAGTGAAATAATAAACGAATAAAAATCTAAAATAACATATAATAAGATGAACCTGAGTGACTCTGTAATTGAAATAAGGATCGAATTCATGAATAACACTTTCATACTTAATAACCTGAAACAAAAAAAACGCATAAAAAACAGATCAGTTAACACAAATCGATAAATACGTCTATCATATACGCATCAATGAATGTATAGAAGTTTAAATCCACAGAATATACCGAGAAAAGACGGATCGATAAGGCAAGCACTCCAATCAACAACAGAATGAAGAACGCGAGGACATTACCAAACCGAGAAAACCCTCATCATCATCATCAAAACAGAGAAAAAAAAACCTTTAATCTACAAAAAAATCAGGAAAAAAACGAACACAGAGAAAAAGATAGATGAACATCGATTAATTGAAATAAGAATCGAAGAGAGATTACATTGGATTGGAGATGAATGAAAACCTTGAATCGCCCTGATTAGGGTTTCGGTTTGAAAGGAGGCGACAATGAAAGTGAGGTTATGTTATGTTTGTGTGTTTTTTAGGGCTATTTATATTTTTCTGATTTTTGATTAAAAAAAAGAAAATTTTATTAATTCTCTCAAGGTGCCATGTGGCATCACCAATGGAGGAGAGATAATTGCTAGGGGGGTAAATGAATGCCATGTGTCAAAAATTGCTCCAAAATATTATATGTATAGAATTGAAATAATTCAAAATCACTAAAATCTTTCAATTATGATGCCACGTGGCAGTTTCATGGAGAGGTTGAAGCCACCATTGCACGCCACGTCAGCAACGTTCAATTCTTTTATATATATTAATAGATTTTTGTTATGACAATTTTTTTTTAATTTCCAAACTTTCACCCATTTATATTTTCATACTTTGTGGGATTCGAACTCCCGACCTCCACCAAGAGGGTTTGTTCCCTCTACCGTTAGACTACAACCTAAGTGAGAAATAAAATTTGATCAATCAATTTTATATTACTTTAATCGTAGCTTAAAAAAATAGTTCACATTATTTATTTCGTTTAGGCCTAAAGCTAAGATTAAGGGACACAATTTTTGCAGCTCGGCCCGAGCACCTAAATTTTCAGGACCGACCTTGGTATATTCATCTAGATGACGTTTTGGTCACCTCTTTGTACCCACCCATATTTGAATTATAACCAAGTAAATCCTCTTCAACAGTGGCGAAGCTTGGTTTGCGAAACGGTAGGGGCCGGACTTAATTTTTTTCGATCGGTAGTGGCAAATCGGTGGGGGCCGGACTCAACCCGGACTCAATTTACCCATAAAAATCGCAAATTTCTACCACTGCGCCAGAAAACAGGGGGGGCCAGGGCCACCCCTGGCCTTCTTAACCTTCGCCTCTGCTCTTCAAAGTCGTCGGTAACGTTGTGTATTTTGAAAACTTTAGGACCATTTTAACTTTAGGACCATTTTTAGGAAAATAAAGAAATGACTTGAATAGTTCGTAGAAGAAAAATGGAAGATTAATGGCCGATGTTTACAAACCCATTAAAACTTGTTACTTAAGATGAACGTGCTAGCCGATGTCTAAAAACCCATTAACAGGGATGGCAACGGGTCGGGTTTGGCTAATACCATACCCATACCCGGTTATAAAATCTCATACCATACACGTCCCATTACTCGTCGGGTTTTTGTCGCGTATTACCCATCGGGCATAGAGCATACCAACGGGTATTGGGTATACTCGTTGGTATTTGCATGTATATAAATATTTTTATTTTCTTTTATAGTCTTATGTTTTAAGAAATCTAGAGTATGTGAAATTGTAATAAGTAACATATATATTATCATCACCATAATAATCTTTGAAACATTTAATATGTAAATATATATTATAGTTTGAATTTTGAAAACTATTTATATATTTCATAGCATATAAATATAAATAATAATGTTATTAGAATATATATTTTAGACGAAAAGTTTATTCTTCAAATAATGAATCTATTAAAATGAAACATTACCAAAAAATAGTTACGAAAAGATATATATATATATATATATATATATAAAATTTAAAAGTATTCGGGTAAATATTTCGGGTAGACGTGTATTTAGTTTCAGGTAATCGGGTCGGGTATCACCTAATACCATACCCGTCCCATACTCGCGAAATGTTTTTTTTCCAATACCAAACCCGTCCCATACCCGTCGGGTATCGGGTATACCCATCCCGAATGCTTCGGGTTTCGGGTATACCCGTCAGGCTCGGGTTTTTTTGCCATCCCTACCCATTAAAGCTTGAATAACGTACGTACAAGTAACGGAGTGATAGAGCGGTAGATAGATGTTTAAAACCATAGGTAGTGGTAGAAGGAGGTGGTGATCATGTGCCACAACGAGGATCGTGGTGGTGGAGAAACAAAGAATGGTAAAGAGGAGAGGGACTAAGGGATTCGAGAAATTTGTAGGTGTTTTTCTTAGCCTTCGTATGATTGGCAAGGTGCGCGATAGTTCAAGACCCAGTTTTCCTTGTGGCCTAAAGGTTTTAATTTTTTGAGAAAGTTTACAGTAGAAAGAACCTTAACCTAAAAAGGATAAGAAGGATTTTGGGCTGTTGATTTAAATTAATCAATAGATATGATTAAAATTGTGAATATATACGTTAGATTTTCCAAAAGATAACGAGAAGGACAAATAAGTATAACCTACCATTGTTGAGTTCCACCCCAAATTTTTAAACGTCCATAACTTTTTCATATGACATTATTTTTAAAAAAAAAATACACCATAAAAACAAGTTTTTTATCCTCTTTCATTTGCATACCCTATTGCTAAACTTTTTCAAAAAAAAAAAAATTTGCTGAGTTGATAACTTGCATTTTTATCAAGTATAACTTGCGTTTCTTATCAAATATAATTTGCATCTTTTTCTTATCAGGTATAACTTGCGTTTTATTATGTCGTTTTATTAGGTCGTCTTATCAGGTATAGCTTAATCTTTTAAAACGCAAGTATACCCTCAACAGCACAAGAAGAACTATACTTCCTTCTTTGTGGTGGCATCCTTATTGATGGTGGCTGAAAGGTAAGCTATTCGTTATTTATTCATATCCACAATTCCAGAAATAGATACAACTAGTTTAGTATCTTATGATAATCTAGTTACTTGTTATTGTTTCTCAGTGGTCTTCCATATGCAAAACAACTAGTGGGAAATGTCTTATGCTATCAGCTGTAGAGATATTAAGCAGCGACACTAATTCAAAATCTTATGTATTCTGTGGAAATAATGCCAATATGTTTTTCCCGATAGATATATACTAATATAAGGTTTTGTATCTGCAGATTTAAAGAGGTTATACGACTTCAAAGTTCATGTATAACATGCGTTTTATCATATATATGATAAAACGCATGTTGTATATATACAACTTGCGTTTTAGCATGTATAACTTGTGTTTTAGCATTTATAACTTGCGTTTTATCAGGTCATCTTATTAGGTATAACTTGCATTTCTAAAACGCAAGTATACCTCAACAAAACGCAAGTTATCAACCTAGCAAAACAATTTTTTTAAAGCATAGCAATAGGGAATGCAAATGAAAGAGGATAAAAAGTTTGTTTTTATGGTATAGTTTTTTTTTAAAAAAAAATAATGCCGTATGAAAAAGTTACGGCCATTTTAAAAATGAGGGTGAAACTTTAATGACGCAATGATTTTACCATCGTGCTCCTGATTATCTAGCTTAATCTATGACTAATAATTTTTCTTATACTTTTTACGCTAAGCTCTTTTTTACGTTAGCCTTCCTTTAGATTTTTTTATATATAAAAGTTTTATATAAAAAACTAAGCATACTAAAGCTGACATGATGCTCAATGAGGTAATCCTCCCATCTTGAGTGTGCCAGGTGGCACCCCCTTTATTTCCCTTCAAAAGTCTCTCTCTCATGTTTCCCTCTACAATTTTTAAACGTTAATGACTTTTATATACGAGATTTTTCAAAGAAAAAATTGCACTAAATTAACGAGCATTTTATTATCTTTCCAACGAATACCATTGTGCTATATAAAAAACGAATAAACGACTTTTTTGTGGGGGTTTGTTAATAGTGAATAAAAAAACACAATGTGTTTAGATAATTTATTAATCATGTATAGCCAAGTCACTAATCATTTCAACCCAGTAAATAATAGATAGATTAATTATAAAATAAGTGTGTGTGAGTATGATAAAGATAGAGATGGAGGATGAGATGTGTGAGGTTTTTGAAAAATAAACATATTTTTGAGAAAAGTGTGTTTTTTTATAAAATTATGTTGATAGAGAAGGAGAATTAGGGGTGTTTATTGGTTCGGTTTATAGTTTACTTGGTTTATTCAGTTCAATTTATTCGGTTTTCAAAATTTTGTACCCCAAACCAAAAACCGAACCAAACCAATTTCAACCGAATTAAACCGAAGTTCTTTTTTTCTCTAACTTATATACCTTTGTGTTCCGAAATCTGAATAGAAAGTTAGCAATTAATATAAACAAAAAAATCAAACCACACAATATATTGTAAAAGAAAGTTTAAAAGCAAAATAAAACAAACAAATCCGAAAAATAGTCCTACACACAAACTCAAACATCATAGAAATAAGTGGGTTTATTTTGGGTTGGGCTTAGATTTAATATTTGGGCTTATATATTATATATGACTTATTAAATATTATTATTTTTATTTAATAATTATTTGTTTACCGGTTTATTCGGTTATCCGAATAAACCAAATAAACCATATTAAAAAAATGTGGAACCAAAAACTAAACCAAACACCGAATTAGAAATTCGGCTTCAGTTAAAACCAAACCAAACACCAAATTCATTGTTCGGATCGGTTTTTTTGTTACGGTTACGGGTTAGTTTCCGGTTTTATTTGGTTTTCGGTTTTTCTGCACCCCTGAGGAGAATGGGATGTGAACCAACTATGATGCAGTGTAAACAAACTATTCAGTACCCACTATGATGTAGTGTAGACAAGAGAAAGTATTTGGTACAAAGTATCTTAACCTACAAAGTGTAGGAAGCCACCAAAAGTGGCCACGTGTAACTTGGCGGTTATAACATCTGAAGCCAAGTCAAGGGTAATATAGACTTTTCCATCCCTCATTTAATCACATAATAATACATTCTCTGTTTTATCGTTAAATTCGAATTCAAAATTTTTATAACTGATTTCACAATATTCCATCATTATTTGTTACCTTATTGAAAAATCTAATCACGGTACATCTGTCCACATTCATATTCAATTGAAGAGTTGATCGTCATGTTTGGTAGGTTACTCTGCTTTTTTTATTTCAACTAATCGTAATCTTATTGTGATGTTTAATTGTGTATCAGATCTAAAGAAATCATACTCTGTAAACCAAAAAAAAACAACAACAGAGCATTCATCAAACGAAGAAGAAATCATACGCTGTAAACAAAAAAAACAGAGCATTCATCAATCGAAGAAGAAAAAAGTTCAGAGATGAACAGAGGCTGATAGATAACTGTTTTACATTGTAGACATTACTGAGTGCGTTTTATGTTTTATGTAAATGCGTTTTATGATATCAGTGAATGCGTTTTCACTGAGTGCGTTTTATGATATCACTGAGTGCGTTTTATATAAGTGCGTTTTATGATATCACTAAGTGCGTTTTATGTTTTTACATTGTAAGTTAATTATCATCAACATGTAAGTGCGTTTTATGATATCACCAAGTGCATTTTATGTTTTTACATTGTAAGTTAAATATCATCAACATGTGAGTGCGTTTTATGATATTACTAAGTGCGTTTTAACAACATGATCATGTGAAATCATCAAAATCAATGAAAAACTGAAAACGCCTTTATAACTTTCATCAAACGCACGAACAAGCTCATTCGTTCTCTTGTTTCACCTGTTTCATACAAACGTAATTTTAGGGTTTTCATTTCTTCTTCATTTGATGAATGCTCTGTTTTTTTTTGTTTACAGAGTATGATTTTTTTTAGTTTTAAATTTGTGAATTCCACGATTATAGCAATTGATAATAACTGTCCATAAATGAGATGATTTGGGCGCGATTATTAAAAAAATCAAATTATTATACTCGCAATTTGTCTAATTTGCCCTTCTCTTGTTAACTGAAACTAAAAACACGCGTGGTAATTAATTTAGGATGATGTGTGATTAAAATGCAGATCGACGGTCAAGATTGCTTCTTACACTTTGTATTTTAAAGAGCCTTTGTATAATAGCCTATCTCATGTAGACAAACAAATATGAGATAACGGCTAATTATCTTAAATTAAAAAAAAAAACAGTTAAAAACATTTTCTTTATCCAACATATAGAATAATTAATGCCCTCAATATTTCTAAAGTAAAATGTCTTCTTTTATTTCTAAAGTTACATTGCAAGTTTTATTATATTTGTCTAAATTGTGTTGATCGTATATAGAGGGGCATTAGTAATCGTATTTCTAACCGATTTTAAACAAAAAACTGTCAAAGCCATAAAAATGCTAGTAATGCTACAACTGTCGTAAGACAACTATATAACCGATTACCCACTCTCTTTGTAAGTGTCATCATATACATCCTAATTCAGACGGACCTAGCTTGAAGTTAGGTGCTGCGTCCGTTTCTACTCAACTTCGCGCACGTAGTTGAAAATTAGTGGAAAACTTGTGATTTTTTACGATATTTGGAAAACGTTACTACTAAAATAAAAAAAAAAATAAAAAAACGTTATTACTGAAATTAATTTCTAGATCCACCACTGTTCTAATTACTAAAAAAGAAATTATGTTAAAAATCACAATGACCAATATGCGTTATGTGCTTCACTGGAAAAGATATAATCTTCTCACCTAAATTTTTATTTTAACATATCAATATGAATAAAACGTATATAGCGCATATGCATTATACATATATTTAGGGTATGTTTGGCGAGGAGCTTTTAAGAGCTTTTAGGAGCTTCAAGCTTTTAAGAAAAAGCTCATACTCAATAAAAAGCCTTGTTTGGTTGAAGGATCTGGAAGCTTTTAGGTTGGAGAAAAAGCTCTACAGTGAAAAGCTACTAGTACTAGCGTTTAAGAAAAAGCTCATACTAGCTACAAGCTTTTAATGAGTAAATGACACAAATACCCATTCTATTTTAAATATAAAATAAAAACTTTTCTTACAAGCTTTTAAATATGTCTATTTTGGTCATTTTATACATTTTATTAAAAGCTCCAGCCACTCTACCAAACACCAAAATATATTAAAAAAGCTTCCAGCTACCAGCCACCAGCTAGTTTTGCCAAATATACCCTTAGACGAAATAGTATCAATACCACACTTAAGAAAACAAACCCCGAACATCTTAAAATCCACATACATAACAATTAATTTATTAAAATAAATAGCGATTTTTACGGTTTCAACATATATGTTTTTTTTTATTCACAAATTTTAATTTTTGATATATGTAGAGCAAATTACATAAGGATAGCAGTAGTGGCGGATCTACACTTAAACTTTAGGGGTAACGTTTTAATTTTTTTACCGTACTAAATCATTTCATACAATGTAAAAGAAACAAAAATAAAACACGATTCAAATTTGTTTTTTTACCATACTTTCATAAGCAATATATTTTTTCTTGTTTAGCGCTATATTCTAACCAATGATTTATCAAAACATTTTACATCAACACTTCACTTGCCATTAGGATAGTTTGTCCGTTTAAATTGATGATCCCGTGGTTGAAAAACCTTTCTAACAAGATACAATCTTCTTATGTCGTTTATCCAATTAGAGTGATAAGTATTAATGGGTGGGGATCAAGTTCTCTGTTGCTTCTTTTTTCCCCACTCTTGATTCTTTTCTTTTATTTTTACTCGTTCAAAACTAGGGGTGCGAACGAGCCAAGCCCGAGCTCGAGCTTGGCTCGTTGGTAATGTCTCAAGTTCGAGCTCGGCTTGTTTATTATGTTTTACTTAATATAGTTTAGGCTCGCAGGCTCGATAGGTGAAAAGCTCGGCTCGGCTTGTTGGTAGTTTCTCAAGCTCGAGCTCAACTCGTTTAATATTTATTAATTAATATATTAAATAAAAATAATATAAATAATAGACTCGTTTAGGCTCGCGAACTTGATAAGTGAAAAGCTCGGCTAGACTAGTTTATTAAACTACTTTAAATTAACGGTAAATAATATAAAATATTAATAAAACTAATATTATGAGCCTCCAGACTCGGTACTCGTGCTCAAAAAAATAAACGAGCTTTGTTTTAAGCTTAAGCTCAAGCTCGGCTCGGGCTCAATAAGGCTCGGCTTGTTTCAAACTTTTTATTAAGCCAATCTTGACTAGCTTGCGAGTTTTTTGGCTCGTTTGCACTCCTATTCAATACTTTAACTAGGGTCAATGAGCTTGTATATTTTAATTTATAAATTACAAATGGAATGCGTTATAGCCTATAAGCTTCTATCTATTTTTATGTTAGGCTTATATTAAAAACTTTGAGGGTTTGTTGGGTTAAAAAAAATTGAGAGGTAACGTTACATAATTTTTATGGGTAACGCAATACAAAAAAAAAACATTAAAATGCGTAAAAATTTACACTACGCAGGAAAAATTGAGAGGTAACGGGCGCCACCCTCATCAAACTATACATCCTCCCCTGGATGGCAGGCAGACGGACAACAAACTGCGTCGTCATCCCTTTCTAGATAAAAAAAAACCTTAATTTACTGAAAACAAATAGTCGCCCCTAGGGGTCGAAAAGTAGTTATGGACCAACCGCTTTATTCTTGTCAAAAGAACCGAACCACCTCCAGCAACAAAGAGTCGAATGAGTAAAAGGTCAAGGAAATGACAGCATGCTGATTATCTTTCATGCTCGTATATGTGATCAAACCGCCTCCACGTCATATAAGATAAAAAGATTTTTACAATTTTCAACATATATCACTCTCTGTATATATAATAAATAAAATCCTATATACAAAATCCATTATATTATTGTACAAATTCTCCGCAAAACGTTGAAATCAAGTTTCATGACTTCTATTTTATTTAGCCTCTCTTCTAAAATATAATCATGGGAAACGAGGGTGAAAAATTGGGATTGAAAGGTCTCAAGTATAAATCTGATTTCACACGGGTTTTACTGTAGCAGCCTTCTGGCGAGCGTTTTTTCCCGGTTAAGAAACTTACGGGCTTAGACTACCCCAACGCAATTAGTAAACCCGAACGTATGAGGAGCTTTCATTCAAGAAGCAGACGTCCCTAGATATTCGGGCATTAGTTTCGTTTACCATTAAAAAAATCTTATTACTTTTCAAATACCCAATAAATAAAATAACAATAAAACAAATTCCCAAAAAGTAATAATAAAAAATATAATATATACACACAATTATTATCATATCTATTTATAGCTTTTCATTGATTCAGCCAACTAAAGTCGGTCTCTCTGCTTCTTCGTCCTTATCCTCTCTCTATCACCACCATCTTCCATGAAATTCTCTGTAAACTCACCATCCCATATTCAATCAACAGTCTCCACACCCTATAACCCCTCAATTCCCACTCAATTCCATCCCTATTCCCTTAATTTCACTATTATTCAATGTCTTCAATATCCTCCTTTAATCTCCTCAATCTTGACGATTATTCCTGCGTAATTGAATCCCCTCGTATCCCAAGACTCATGACTGTTCCCGGTATCATCTCCGATTTCGAAGAAACCGAAAAAAACCGCTCCGAATACCGGTTTTTTGCCCCATACTCTGTTTCCCCTGTTTCCTCTGTTTCGGGTCGGCGGATCATTGTTTCTAATCAATTACCGGTAAAAGCCCGGTTCGACCCGGAATTGAGCAAATGGGTATTTGAATCCGACCCTGATTCAGTAGTCTTGCAGTTGAAAACCGGGTTAGGACCCGGAATTGAGTGTATATATGTCGGGTCATTACCGGTTGAGATTGACCCGGTTGATCAAGAAGAAGTGGGTCAAATATTATTTGATAAGTTTAACTGTGTACCCACTTTTTTACCGTTGGAGATTTTAAATAAATATTATCATGGGTTTTGTAAACATTATTTATGGCCCATGTTTCATTACATGTTACCCGTGACCCGGAAACAAGGGGTCCGGTTCGACCGGGTTTTGTGGAAGGCGTACGTTAGCGCGAATAAGGTTTTCGCGGATAAGGTGATGGAAGTTATTAACCCGGATGAAGATTACGTTTGGATACATGATTATCATTTGATGGTTATGCCCACTTTTTTAAGGAAACGGTTTCATCGGATCCGGGTCGGGTTTTTTTTGCATAGCCCGTTTCCTTCGTCCGAGATTTATCGAACGTTGCCGGTTCGAGACGAGGTGCTTCGCGCGCTTTTGAATTGCGATTTGATCGGGTTCCATACGTTTGATTATGCGCGACATTTTTTATCGTGTTGTAGTCGGATGTTGGGGTTGGATTATAAGTCGAAAAGGGGGTACATTGGGTTAGAATATTACGGTCGAACGGTTAGTATTAAGATTTTACCGATTGGGATTGATATGGGTCAGATTGAGTCGGTTAAGTCCTCATTAGAAACCGCCGCGAAAGTTACAGAACTTTCGCGGCGGTATGAGGGGAAAATGGTTGTGTTAGGGGTTGATGACATGGATATGTTTAAAGGGGTTAGTTTGAAGTTTGAAGCGTTTGGGAAGCTTTTGGATGATTATCCGGTTTTAAGGGGTTTGGTGGTTTTGGTCCAGATCTTGAACCCGGCTCGGAGCCGGGGTCAAGACGTTTTAGAGTTGGAAGATGAGATGCAAAGTGTGGCTCGGGAGGTTAACCGTAAGTTTTCGAAAGACGGGTATGAACCGATAGTGTTTATAACCGGCCCCGTGTCAACGCACGATAAGGTTGCGTACTATTCGGTAGCCGAATGTGTGATTGTGAATGCGGTTCGAGATGGGATGAACTTGGTACCGTATAAGTACACCGTGTCTAGACAAAGTAACCGTGATTTGGATAAAGTGTTGGTCGCGAATGAACCCGAAGAAAGCCCGAAAGCGAAAAAGAGTGTTATTATAGTATCGGAGTTCATCGGGTGTTCACCGTCGTTAAGCGGTGCGATCCGGGTCAACCCATGGAATATAGAGTCGGTCACCGAGGCTATGTATTTAGCGATCACGATGCCCGAACGAGAGAAGGAAATGCGACACGAAAAGCATTATAAGTACGTTAGTTCGCACGACGTTGCTTATTGGGCTAAAAGTTTCGATCAAGATCTCGAGCGGGCGTGTAGGGAGCATTTTCACAAACGGTGTTGGGGTGTCGGGTTCGGTTTGAACTTTCGTGTAGTGGCTCTCGGTCCCAACTTTAGGAAGTTATCGGTTGAGCACATTGCGTCATCTTATAACAAGACGAATAGTCGATTAATATTGCTTGATTATGATGGTACCGTGATGCCACGCGGGTTGGTTGATAAAGCGCCTAGTAAAGAAGTTATCGCGATATTAAATAACCTGTCAAACGATCCAAAAAACGTCGTTTTTATCGTGAGTGGTCGAGGGAAAGATTCGTTAGGCCCATGGTTTGATTCATGTAAAAAACTAAGTTTGTCCGCGGAACACGGTTACTTCACTAGGTAAACTCTTTCATTTCGTTTTAGTTTCGGTTTATAGTTTTCTGACAATTTTTCGATAAATGTAGGTGGAATGGGGAGTCAGGTTGGGAGTCTTGTTCGTCGACGGTTGATGTAGGGTGGAAGAAGGTGGCGTTACCGGTGATGGAGCATTACACCGAGGCGACGGACGGATCTTTTATCGAGCCGAAAGAAAGCGCGTTGGTATGGCATCATGCCGAAGCCGATCCCGACTTCGGGACATGGCAGGCTAAAGAGTTGCTTGATCATCTCGAGAGTGTGCTTGCTAACGAGCCAGTTGTAGTGAAACGAGGTCAACAAATCGTAGAGGTTAACCCACAGGTAAAAAAAAGCTTAAACTTTTAGTGTATAACATGTTAGCCGCTAATACAATGAGGTAGAATAAGTTATTCAAATAATATAATTTGTATAATCATGTATGTATTAAATATAGGGGGTGAGTAAGGGTGTCGTGGTGGATCGACTTGTCACGACTATGCAAAGCAATGGAAGACCACCCGATTTCGTGTTGTGCATAGGTGACGACCAATCAGATGAAGACATGTTTGAGAAAATATCAAGTTCTATCGGGAGTGAGATCGCTGAAGTATTTGCTTGCACCGTAGGGCAAAAGCCTAGTATGGCTAAATATTATCTTGATGACACAGTAGACGTCATCAAGATGTTACATGGGCTCGAAACAGCTTCGGCTCATGTAGCACGAAATACAGGTTTTCATGTCGAATTGTAAACCTAGATTTAATTATAGAAAAATAGTGAATTTGACTTTTATATAAAAATTTAGAAATTAGAAATGGAATCAAGTTGCTAGATCCTTTTATAGTTTGTTCAGACTATATATCTATACATGTGTTTTTTTTATTAATAATTAATAATGTGGATAATGTTTGAAGTTTGGTACAACGATGACGTGGATTTGTCATTGGATATGTAGTCATGCTTTCGTCTCAAAAAAACCTCAAATCTGTGGAAGTCTAAATACGTGGCCAAATTTGATTGTATAGGTTATCGACACGTACACGAAAAGTCATAGTACTAAAACATTATCCATTGAGGATGTGTGTGTACTGGTAGCGATATATGGAGTTAAGAAAATAAATAGCGTCCCCGCACCGTTACGGGGCGATATTTTGCAAAAAGGGGGAGGCGTTTTATAAATACGCTGTGTAACAACTCCATCAACCAATCAACTAATGTCATGGAGAGGGATGGACAGTTCTTGGTTATTTTTTTTTAATTTTTTTATAATAGCGCCTCTTTATTTATCCTCCCATTACACCCCATTTTGAATTAACACTCGATGCTGACTCAACTGTCACATGAACCCATCAGAATTAGGGGCGTTATAAATAACCCCCTCCAGTACACATGGTCTGAGAAAGAGACTCCCATCTAGGTTTATTACTCCGTATCATTTAAGGCTATGTCAATTTGGACACTTTTAAAATCTATTTAGACACTCTAACTTTAGGTCAAAAAGCTGCACACAAATTTCAAAGGAATTTCAGACCTAATATGAGGCATATTAGGGTCTTTTTATTAATTTTTTTGTATTTTTATTTTTATTGTTTTTAAATAACTAAAAATACTAAATTAACTTAAAAAAATCCAAAAATTAATAAAAGTTGGTTATATTCATTCCAATACTATTTTAACAAAATTACAACTTTTTTGTTACCGGTATTATTTTATAAAAATGATTTTTTTTGTTTGGTTTTGTTTTGGTTGGTTTTGAAGATGTTTGTTTTTTTAGCGAGTTTGTAAAAGTTATAAGTTTGGTTTAGAATTTTTTTTTAAATCAATTGATCGTTGTATTTCAATACATTCAAAAACAGTTTTTTTTAACAAATCGATTGATCAATGTATTTCAGTAGGGTGTTTTTTTTTGCAAATATTTTACCATTTATACATAAAGTTTATAAATATTTTATTTTTCTAAAGTAAAAATATTTTAAAACCTTATATGGTAGTATAGATCTTGAATCGTATCATATGGTGTATTATCGTATAGTACACTATACTATTATAGACAACACAACAATGTTTTGAAAAATAATAAAATATTTATAAAACTTTGTTAACAAAAAATAAATGTTGTATAAAAGGTACAAAGTTTGCAAAAAAAATGTCAATATGCCTCATTTTTAAAAACAATAAAAATGAAAAAAAAGACCCGGATATGCCTCGTATTGGTCAATATGAGGCATATCAAAGCCACGTATTGGGTCTGATACAAGGCTGAGAAGAAGTGATATGAGGACTAATATGCCTCATATAGACTTATACGAGGCATACTAATGTGGTTTTTTTTACAATATATACAACTCACCCTCATATCACCTTCCAACCCTAGTATTACCACCAATACGTGTATTATTATGGGTCGTATTGCCCAATAAGACCCATATCAAGTCACCTTCATATCACTTTCCAAGCCTAGGCTTGATCTGCTAATAAGTCTCCCATGCTAGTGAGGTGTATGTACAATACACAACAAGACTCGTTTGTCCATGACATCCAATGATGTGAAAAGTTGTTTAAGTGACACTAATGTTCTACATGCACAAGTAACCCTACGAACCCGCTAGTGAATATTATGTTTAATATCAGTTATACACATCATATATATCTCATACAAGTGTACATAAAAGTTCAAGTCATAATTAAGTCATACAAGCCTTCAAACAAGCACTTATACACATATGTCATAATTTGCGTTTTTAGGACAGCTTATGCACTACCAAAACGATTTTATTAAAAACACTTACACAATGAATTAGACTCCCAAAATTTTACTGAATATTCGTAGGACTCCAGTTGTCGCGTCCATGTTTTTGTTTCATGACAAAACCATATAGAAAAATTATGAAAAAACATTTACTAAAGCTAGGTTCTGAAAACATTCTCATCAGGTCAGTTTACGAGAAAAAAAATCCCAAAAATCATGTATTCATCCAAACGGGATGAATCCACTTGGAAAAGCCGAGTTTTTCTTATATCGACCTACTGTCAAATTGCGTGACCTAACTCCTTGTAAACTCGAATTATGGTCGTTTAAAGTTGACCCGAAATATTAATCCGAAACTAAGATTTGACCCATGTTCGTATAAAATTCCAAAAACACATCAACACAAACAACAACAACAAAGCCCAGTAAATCCCATAAATAGCAAAGCTATTAGTAGGATCTGGGGAGGGTGGAATGTAGGCAAGCCTTACCTCTACCCCTAAGAATAGAGAGACCGCTTCCAGGGAGACCATCTACTCAAATACACAACGAAAAACACACACACACACACACCCAAAAAAACGGGGAAGACATACACACACACAACTACTAATAACATCATAGACATTGAAAACAATGCATCGAAAGAATAGACACTATACTACCATAAACAATCTATGCACAAACATACAAGAAGACAAACATATAAATTCCGCATAACGTGAAAACAAAAAGTAAGACCCTACGAAACACCTAAAATGCCAGAAAGCTAAAATCATGAATAACATATTCAAGCCAAGAACAATCAAAACAAGCACCTTAGAACCACGTTACTTGTCCTCCAAGTTACTACATACAATCTGTCCGTTTTTAAACATGCAATTACCTCAACTTTTACAAACCCTAGATGTACAATATTGATCAAAGACATCATGTAAACATAATACAAGACTCCTAACATGTAAATCTGATCAAAACATGCAAGATTCATCAATCCATAATACTTTTATAAACCCTAGATGTTCAACAATCATAAACATGTATTAAAATAACATATACCACATAATCACATAAGAACACATTGTCTAATCATGTTAATCCTATACAAAAACCATGTTTTAATCTTTATTAGTTCATATCAGATCTGGACAAACTTATTTTGTTGCTTAAAACATAATGAAAGTGATTAAAAGAAGTTTAGGAATCAAAGTTATACCTAGTGCACTTCAAACAATCAAACCGAACAAGCTTAAGCACCCCAAATGGTGTTCTTGAGCCAAAACAGGTGCTAGAGGGTTTATATTTTCGTATGAGGTGTTTGGAGGCATATTAGGGTTGTGTTATTATGAAAAAGAGGGTTAAAATATGTTTAAATAGTTAATTAACCGACTTGGGCTCGTCAGCGTTGGCCTCGCGGATCACGGAGGGACAAGGTTCCTCTCCGCGCTCCGCGGCGCGTCATAATTCTTGTAAAACAATTATTTAATCCTCGCGGACCGTGGAGGATTCCTCTATCCCACCGCGCTCCACGGGGGAATATTATATCCATATTTTTATTTTCTTTTCCTTTTTCAAATTTACACACTTATTAATAACAAACACCTTATATTAATAACCTAAAACGCATCCAAGATGTTCATGATACAACTTTGGGTCCCGGTCCTTCCCGTCCTCGTTACCGACTCGTTAACGTTTAGTCACGTAATTCCACATAGTCACATAATAGCACATAATTTCAACACATCAATCACATTAGTAGTATTTTATCAATTCACCAATGTTCGGGGTTCAAGACTTATGTATACGACCCGGTAATTCCCCGAATTACTATTCCGTTCAGTTATTAACCTATAACCGTGTATTGTGCGACTCACTTAACTTACCCTAGTCAAGTGCAATGCCATGAACTATCGTGTAAGTTAACTAGAGTTAGGTTAAACTATTAACCCAAAAATGCGGGGTGCCACATCATCCCCAAGTTGAAATGAATTTTGTCCCGAAATTCAATAAGTTATGAGTGATGCAAGTGTCATGTGAGAGAAAATTTTGAAATTTTCTGGGTGTCACATCATCCCCTAGTTGAAAAGAATTTCATCCCGAAATTCAGTTCGAGTTTTCAATTGTGAGCTCTGAGTTTCCTAAAAGAGTGGTGCCAACACTGGCGTTGTTTCGATGTCTCTGGCCAGATAAGATTTCCCCCACCAAAACGAGGGATTCCATCATTATCTCACACCAAGGGTTTCAGTACATGGCTTGGACAACCCGTCCACGCCCATGATGACGTCAGAGTTACGAAGGTCAGTCAGGATGATGATATCGATACTTAAAGGTTAGTTAAATCGTACAGGTTTATACTCGCGATTGAGCTAGGTAACTTCAACAAGCTTACCATCACCGAGCAGTTATGGTCATGGTTATGAAACTTTGGTTAACCGATATAACCAAAACCGAACCGAACTTCTAGTTTTAAGTATATGTAATAGCTTTATGTTTTACACTAACCATGTAGATGTTTTCCACTAAGATAAAAGTATGCTAATAACAAAAGGATCTTGATGTGTGACCTTTATTTTGAAAAAGAATTTAGCTTAGGCTTAGGTAAGTTTTTTTATTGTATAGAAATATCTTATTAACAAGGATCCCTCATTGGTAGTTTAACAAAAAAAAAAATGTAATCTTGTTAGTCTTATAAAAAAAGCTTAAGCTAAGTCCACCATCATAGGTTCCATTTTTTTATTTTGTATACCCACGCAATTTTAATTTTTGAACTTTAGTCGAAAGTTAGTTTTAGTTAAAGTTTGTAGTTAATAACCGAAATAACCATAACCGAATTCATAACCGATTAACCATAACCGAAGTTTGGTTATGGTTATGGTTAAGGAAATCTCATAACCGAAATAGCGATTTTGGTTATGGTTAATAGTAAAAACCGAACCAAACCAAACCGACCCATGCACACCCCTACTTTCTATGCAGGAAAATTTTTTTTGTATTTTTTTTTCAATATACACATGTGTATAATCGCTATATACACATATGTATAAATGAAAAAAAATAAAAAAAAATTTCTTTGCATAAAAACGTGCGATTAAAGCAAAAAAAATTTTTTTTTGCCTTTATAAGAAATGTGTGGTCCAGAATGGTTCTCTCAGTTCTCAAATATGGGTTGGTTCTCATTTGAACCAAATCCTATATATATATATATACATGCTTAATGTTTTACGTAGAGCTGCAAACGAACCGAACGAACACAAACAAGGCCTTGTTCATGTTTGTTTGTTAAGGAAAATATATGTTCATGAACACTTACCGAACGAGGTTTTATGTTCGTGTTCGTTTGTTAAGAAAACACTCATGTTCGTATTCGTTTGTTAATTTTGTTTATGAACATACACGAACACAAACGGACATTCATAAACACAAACAAGTGCTCATGAACACAAACAAACACAAAAAAAGTGTTCATGGACGAAAACAAACACCAACGGACATATATTAACTTTCTTATAAAATCGAATTCACATACATATATTTACCTCATATAAATTATTTACTTATTTATTTGGGTAAAATAAATAAAAGTAAAAGAATATCAAGACAACTTATAAAAATAAAAACCTTATAAAACTACCTAACACAAACGAACATAAACAAACATAACTAACACGTTACCGAACGTTCACGAACATAAACGAACGAACTTGGCCTCTGTTCATGTTCGTTAATTTATTAAACGAACGAACACAAACGAACTTCTTGCGGAACGGTTCACAAACTATTCGTTGAAAGTTTAGTTCGTTTACAGGCCTAGACTTATACGTATATTTAAAACACAGTTAATAAAATAGTAAACATGTATATAGGTGCCTATAAAGTTACCTAGAATGGCTATAAAGTTAAAATTTAAATACTAAATGCTAAATGTAGTAAATGATCAAAACGAGTTTGTTGATGAATGATGATGTGATAGCCATTTTATAATCAACTTCTCTTACATTAGTGGGTATGGGAACAATCTAAATGGGAGTTTCTTCATGTCACATAGGCGCTACGTAAGCAAGGGTGAAATGTTCTTCTTTTAAGGACAACAAAATTACAGAAAACGTCCTTTATGTTTACCCTAAGTTGCAGGTTTAGTCCTTTATCTTTAAAAGTTGCAGGATACCTCCTTTATCGAAGTTTTTGTTGCAGGTTTCATCCTTTAATGAACTTTTGGTTGCATAAAACGACCTTTACCACTAACGGTGTTAAATTATCTCGTTAACTCCCCCTCACATGCCAAGCATGTGAGGGTATTTTCGTCAATTTGTATTTAAAGGACCTTTTCTGTAATAAAAGTCAATTTGTATATTAAAGGACCTTTTCTGTAATAAAAGTCAATTTGTATATTAAAGGACGTTTTCTGTAATAAAAGTCAATTTGTATATTAAAGGACGTTTTCTGTAATAAAAACAAATAACAAAAATATAAATAAAATATGATATATTCCGAAAACATTAAAAACAAATAACAAAAATATAAATAACAAAAATATCTTCTCTTTCGAAAACATTAAAAATATTATATATTCCGTTCTATAGTATATATAAATAAAAAAATCAGTTGTTACATCCCATGACAGTAAAATTATGAGCTGAGACGATTCATATGTTTTCATATTCAGTTATTCATATGGGTGGGCTTTGTATTTTTTTTTATCTCAAAGAAGTCAAATAAAACATCAAACTTTCTATAAAACAAAACATAGTATTTTTTTATCTAAAAGCGGACACATTCTAAACATAGTATTTTTTAGTAAACGACTAAATTGTCCGTTGCATGACTAAATTGTCTACCTTTAGCATAAAACAAAAATTCAACAAAACATATACAAACTGCATATATCAGAAACTACTTTTTCAATAAACATAGTATTTTTTAGTAAACTACTAAATTGTCCGTTACATGACTAAATTGTCTACCTTTAGCATAAAACAAAAATTCAACAAAACATATACGAACTGCATATATGAGAAACTATTTTTTCAATAATGTGCTATCCAGGAACACTTGTTTCATGTGCTTAAATTGGCTGGCCCGATCCATTTAACATGTTGGAGTTCAACATATATTACTTAATTGATTCGTGTAATGTTTTATTAGTAATGGGTCGAATGGGTATTTAAAAAAAATAGCTAAAAAGGAAATACTTTGGATTGTGGAAAGTTATAATATTTTATATTGTTATTTGTTTATATTTTTGTTATTTGTTTTTATTTATATATACTGTAGAACGGAATATATAATATTTTTGTTATTTGTTTTTATTTATATATACTATAGAACGGAATATATAATATTTTTAATGTTTTTGAAAGAGAAGATATTTTTGTTATTTATATTTTTGTTATTTGTTTTTATTTATATATACTATAGAACGGAATATATAATATTTTTGTTAATTATATTTTTGTTATTTGTTTTTAATGTTTTCGGAATATTTAATATTTTTTTTATATTTTTGTTATTTGTTTTTATTACAGAAAACGTCCTTTAATATACAAATTGACTTTTATTACAGAAAACGTCCTTTAATATACAAATTGACTTTTATTACAGAAAAGGTCCTTTAAATACAAATTGACGAAAATATCCTCACATGCTTGGCATGTGAGGGGGAGTTAACGACAAACACTAACAGAGTTAGTGTAAAGGATGAAACCTGCAACAAAAACTTCGATAAAGGAGGTATCCTGCAACTTTTAAAGATAAATGATTAAACCTGCAACTTTGGGTAAACATAAAGGACGTTTTCTGTAATTTTGTCTTTAAGGACTAACCAAGGGTATTGGGTCACAACCCACCCTCATTTATTTCTTTTAACTTTATTATTTTTTATTCTATTTCAAATTAATAAATGATTAATATAAAATTAAATTAAATACTAATATTAATAAATAAAAAAAGTTACAATGAAAACAAACATAAACTTAAAAAAAATACAATAGTTCATAAAATTTTAATAAACTAGACATATTTGTTACGTATGTTTTCTTGTAATTTTGCCAAAGCTTCACGATTTTCTTCGGGAAAAGTCGAAATGTCGATCGGCAAAATCTTGAATTCCTCGAGTGCTTTGTTTTGTTCTATCAACTTGATCTTCTCGGTCTTCACCCGTGTCTTTTCGGCTTGTGCTTTGTTAAACGCTTTCATTTGGGCTTGTTTACCGTCTAGCCTGGAACCGCCCCCGCTACCGCTACTTGATGCGACATTTTTTGAAGCTGCCGCTAGCTTTTTTACTTGCTCACGACCTATGTTAGCAACAAAATAATTAGTAAGAAACAATTTAAAAAAATAATTAATATGTAACAATTTAAAAAAAATAATTAATAACTGCCTATGGGACGTGGTTCCTCTTCAACCGGTATGTCATCAAACTCTGCCCCCTAGTTTATATCAATGTGAACCGTACGGCTCGGCCCGCCCACACCTCCCGCGCTGTAACTTCCTTCCTCGGAAGTTTTAGAACGTTTCGCTCTTTGAAGTACTTCATTTCGCACTGTCGCCCACATTCGATTTGTTTTCAAAATCAACCAAGCCCTCACGTGCGGGAAAGGCTTTTTATGCTCGGCTCTATACTTTCGCATCGCCTCCTCAAAAATATTTTGTTCGTTCCACCCGCTAGGTGGGTTCGAATTTATTTGGTTATAATAACCATTGAAACAGGTACAAACGCCATTCATTTTTCTCCATTTCGAGCTAACCGAATCGTTATTTCGACACGGCACTTGTTGCATGAAGTTGTGGAAATGATCCATCGCTTTCAACCAAAAACCGTCGCCGGATTGGTTTGTACCTATATTTAATCAAAAATTATATATTAGTAACATTATATATATGTTAAAAAAATATATAAGTAAAACATATTTGTAAGAAAGAAAATTATTACCAACAATGGGACATTTTGACGTAGCAAGCCCTGCCTTAGCCAACGCTAGGGGTGCAAACGAGCCGAGCCGCTCGCAAGCTACTCGAGTTCGGCTCGGTAAAAAGCTCAAAACGAGCCGAGCCTTATCGAGCTCGAGCCGAGCTTGAGCCTAAAACAAAGCTCATTTATTTATCGAGCTGAGCTCGAGCCTAGTATATGATGCTCGTTAAGCTCGTCGAGCCTTATCGAGCCCAGTGTAATATTAGTGTTTTTAATATTTAATAATATTTACCACTCATTTAAAGTTGTTTAGTAAACGACCCCCGAGCTCTAGCTTCACTTATCGAGCTCACGAGCCTAAACAAAATATTATTTATATTATTTTTATTTTATGTATTAACTAATTGATAATAAACGAGCCGAGCCCGAGCCAAGCTCGAGCTCTTATAAGTCAATCGAGCTCGAGCCTGGTCGAGCTCGGGCTCGGCTTGGCTCGTTTGCACCCCTAGCCAACGCCTCCTCCTCGACTTCACTCCAATTCTTTGGCGCTCCATCTAGTGGCTTACCTCGTCCTTGACCTTTACTCTTACTTGGATGTTTACCTTTAGCTTTCGCTTGTGGTGGCGTAACTTGACTTTCGGGAGCGGTCTCTTCGTCATCAGTATCCTCGTCGACGAGGCTATGAGAAGGACCGATCGGTTGGTTTTGTCGGGTAGGTTGAGTTGGTTGAGTAGGAGTAGGAGGAGTGGGAGAAAATTGTTGTGTGTGAAATTGTGGCATTTGCATAAATTGTTGCATTTGCATAAATTGTTGCATTTGCATATATTGAACGGGATTGAATTGGGCGAAAGCATTCCTGGCTTGTTGGAGGTTCGCGAAAGGTGCTATTTGTTGCAAAAGAGGCGGTTCTACTACCGGGGTGTAATAACCCGTCGTTGAAAGTTGGTTGAAATTGTTGAAAGGGTCCGCCATTTTTGTAAAAGAGTGTGTGTTTTTTATAAAAATATTGGATAATATAAGGAGATAATATGGTGAAAATGGTAAAAAAAGGTTAAAGATTGGTTTGGTTTTATAGTTTGTAAAATGCTTTTTTTTTCTTTTAAACTAGCCGTTTGATTAAGGTGCCAACAGTCAAAAATTAAAGAGGAGAGAGACATTGTGGCCCGTTTCAAACGTTCTCGTGAGAACGTTTAGGACGAAGGCGTCCCTATGGGGGCGGTGTTGGGGTTCCGGACGGACCTAAACAGTCTTTGGGAGGAAGCCCATACCGAGTAGCCTAAATGTTTTAAAGTTTAAGATGTTGATTAAAAATAGATTATTTATGTATCTTTAAATGTTACTAAACACCACCTTACGCTATCACTGTCGTTGTCTTTGGCATCCTTTCTGAAGCCAACCTAAATCCATCCTTATTCTCAAATGGTATTTTCACACTATTTTGTAACACTTTTTAAAAGTAATGTTATGTGGTCATCGTTTTCCATCGCCATCCCGTCTTCTCCCCTTCATGTTGAATATTCTCTCAATCTCTAAACCACATCGATCTTATTTCACACGTACACGTATAATCCTAGGCACATGGATTTGTCCCTATTGACGATTAAAATACGAAACGCAAAGCCCTAAATTAAAAATGTCTTTGAAACACATTTGAATTTTGAAAAGTTTACAAATCAAATTTACCTTGAGGAATCATGAATACTACATATCAAATAGAAAACCTTAAAAAATAAAATTCTCCTAGAAGTCATTTTATTTGGCGAATAATTAATACATGTTTATTAAACACAACAGTAACTAGGGCCTAAAGTTGAATACTTGAATTAAAACATTTATCAAACTATCCCCTAACCCGACGTAAAACACACACACACACATTGCCTCCAAACCCATTAATTCCCTATATCATGTAGTGGCGATTATGAATACGGGGGCAATGGTGGTCGTTTAAAATGTTAAGTTTGTCAGTGTGTACAACAAAATACAATTAGCATGTAGGTAAAAATTATATTATTAATATAGTATTTAAGTGTTCTACATGAGTTTGTTTATACAAGATAACAAATGGTATATACCGGTTTAAAAATATACAATTAAATAAATGAACACATGGGGTTCGGTTCAATTGGCAAGTCTAGTTGGGTTAAGGTGTTGCTCCTCTTGAGATTAAGGGATCGAGCTCCCTCAAGGATTCGAACTTCGCCGAAAGCGAATTTTGTGTAATTTAAGTCTTTAAAATAAAAAATAATAAGATAATAAAAAAAATTATTACCTATGCCTATATTTGACTATCTTATTTATCCCGTGGAGGATAGTGCTTTGACTAGATTAGATTTGATGTAGTCAACCTTGGCTGAATATAAAATTTAAATTAGATAAGCACTAGGAATTCCAAAGAATCGAACCTGTATTCTTTTCAATATAATAAACGTTTTTCTTATATGTATTTAAAATGCATATCATTGACGTATTACTTTTTTCTCTATGTTATATAAGAAAATTGATCCTTTTTATAATGATAAAACTAGATTATATCCCGGAAGCGTCCCGGGTTGAGAAATCTAATTTGAAATATCAATTTTATATCTGAAATGGACTGATGCGTTTTACAGTTACATGCAGGAAAGCTTCGGGTAGCACTTAACCTAAAACAATTAACAATGTATCTCCAATGTTAGTGCATAACCTTAAACAATATATAACTCTAATATTAAAACCTAACCTAAAACAATGTACAACTCCAATGCTAACACATGTTGTAAATAAAATTCATATTTACTGGTTTGAACATAACTAATGACTTGCCTATACATGATTAATGAATAACCTGAACACTTTGTGTTTTTTTCCTATACGAACAAAACCACACAAAAAAATAGTCGTTTTTTTCTCCGTTTTTATATAGCACTATGGTACCCGTTGGAAAGATAATAAAACGCTCGTTAATTTGGTGTAATTTTTTTCTTTAAAAAATCTCGTATTGAAAAGATATTAACATTTAAAAGTTATCGGAGGAAACATTAGAAATAAAAATCTAATTTTGTTTTTAAATTTTAAATTATTATTTTCCTAAAATAAAGCCCTTGCCACATGGGATGACACATGGCATACTCAATAAAGAGAATACCCTCTTTAAATGTCATGTCATTAAAATGGCTTTGGTTTATTATATGTATAGATAAGGAAATTGATCTTTTTACAATGATAAAGCGTAATTCACATGATCTATATAAGGAAGAATGTCAAGGGTAATACAAAATCATTTTTTAACGACCAACAAAAAACCGATAATCGGCTAAATCCAATGGCAAAATAAAACTTACCGCCCGAAGGCGCACTGTGGTAAACAGTGGCGAAGCTTGAGAATTTGGACCGGGGGGTCGGAAGTCACCGGTCATGGGACGTCAATTTTTTTTCAATAACTATGTTTCGTGTGATATGTTCGGGTCGAGTCAAACACTAAATACAATAAATATCAATGTTCTAAGCATTGTCTAACAAACAATTGAACAAAGACACTAAAACATTATAAAAGAGGCAAAGGGTGCGTACCTGGATGAAGAATTACAGTTCAGCTCGTCGACCTTTAAGATTTTTGAATTTTCAATAATTATGGACTCCGAATAAAAGTTCTCAGCAATTTCTTTTTCTATGTAAATCATCATACTATTTGCTAGATACTCATCTGACATCTTATTGCGAAGGCGATTCTTGAATATTTTCATTGTTGAAAATCCTCTCTTTGTTGTTGCAGTTGAAATTGGAACTTGAATCCATTTGAGATTTGGCTCCTGTTCTTTTCTGTTGCGTATCCCCCCCCCCCCTCTTTCTTTCTTCTTGCCATATTCCCCTAAGGCACTAATTTCCTCTTTCTTTTCTCCTTGCCTTTCTGAGTTTCTCGTTCGTCAGGGGATATCCCTGATTGGCCGATTCACTTCATCTCTTTTTTGGGTTAAAATGTGTTAGTGTTTTGGCTTAGGACTTTAGGATTTGGGCTTTACATTCATTTTGTTTTGGGTTATAGTTTTGGTTTATATAACTATTTTTTAAGGGGGGGGGGGGGGGTCAAAACCATATATACCAAAAAAATTCAATACGGATAGTATATAATCGGAAATTCTAAGCGAAAATTTAGGGGGGGGGGTTGAGCGATCCCCTACCCTAAAACCTCTGGCTCAACAAAAAAAAAATTGTTTTAGGCAAGACTCGAACCCATGACGTCTGCTTTTGAAGGTCATGAGCTTATCAATACAGCAGAAGGTCATTAGCACAAAATCGTTTTTATTCGGATAACAGTAACACAATCATATAATACAGTTATGTAAAGTTTGTTGATTTAATGAAATACATAAATGAGAGTAGTTGTTCTCCTTATTTCTCAACACTATCACAATATATATTAAATGATGAGTTACCATGATTTAACAACTCCAATTAGGTTTAGTAGGTTATGACTTATGAGTTGTGGTTTTCTAGCAAACACATATCCAAAATTGATTCTTTTCAATAACTTTACATAAATGAGTGGATAAGATGGATTCAATGGCTGGATGTGGAATAGAGGTGTCTAAAGTGGCATTGATACATACTATAATCGTTTGACATTTTCAACTAAGGTAACTTTCACTATTTAATTCATGTAGACAATGTTTGCAATATTTGACAGAATAGTAGTTTTGACTTGTTTTTCCATATTGACACATATTTGTATCGAACCAACAAATTAGCAAAAATGAGTCCTCCTTGATATGCGAGCCTTTTCAAGATGACGAAACGGTAAGCATATGAGATGTACTTACGGATCTAAGGGTGTAAGGGCATCTTCATGTAGTTTGGGAACACCGTTCCATGAATTGGAAAACTCATTTGACAAATAGATTTGGATTCGTGAACTCAATGAGAAAGTGAAATGAGCTGGAAATGGAATTTGGGTACTTTGGGTTTGGATTAGTTGTTCCCCTTACGATTTGCGTACTTTGAGTTCAATTCGGGTAAAAATGAGGTCGCTCTCTCATTTGTGAGTACAAAATGGGTACCTAATAGATGTGGCACCTACACTCTAAGTGCATTCACATCTTGTTCCTTAAGCTTATTACAACCTTAAAATTTAACAAAATTACATAAAAATACTACTATATCATATTTCGTATCCATATACCTTATCCATATTTTTTTAAGAAAAACTAAAGTGAGTTCTTATATTTAAGAAAAAACTAAAGCAAAATCATATATTTTTATGGATAAGGAATTCATTGTAGGATGGTTTTAAAAAGTGAGAAATAAATTTATTGAATAATTTTTGGTTAAATAGTATAAATAAAAATAAAGAATGAGATGTGAATGTTATTCGTGATTAAGTGGCACCTACCATATATAATGATTAATTACGTTCAAGGCTATTTAAAATTTGTGTGTTTTTGTAATTTTCTTTGCTAAAATTATATAACTTTTAGCCACCCTAATGAACATAATAAAATAGGTTTGTATTACACAAATTGAGTAATGAAAAATATTTATTTAAAAAATAAAAAAATTATATGAACTTTTAAAATTCCATAAAAATATGTTTGGCAGGGTTTAATAAAAATATGAACTTTTAAAATTCCATGAGAATATGTTTTTGGTAAATCAAAAATATATTTATTATTTTAAATTATGAATTATAAATTAAAGATATATTTGAAGACGGATTTTATGAAAATCTTTAACAGATTTAAACAAACAAAAAATATTAAGTAAGGGAAAATATTAAGATGATCTATAATCTATAATATATTATAAAGCATTTCCCAAT
The DNA here is from genome assembly GCA_032199755.1 of Ambrosia artemisiifolia. Classification (NCBI taxonomy): domain Eukaryota; kingdom Viridiplantae; phylum Streptophyta; class Magnoliopsida; order Asterales; family Asteraceae; genus Ambrosia; species Ambrosia artemisiifolia. The sequence continues at coordinate 10,444,424 of CM063514.1, forward strand.
GACTTCTTAAATTTTAAGAGGTATAAGTTTAGTTGTTTGCGGTACAACACACAATGCATAAAATTACAACTTTTAGGGGCCAAATATGTCTTTAGAACACCATATTTAATCAAAGAAAGTCAAGAGTCAAGATATTTCTATGAAACCTCATTACATTCAATTTTATAATTACTTTGAACACATTAAATAGAAAACAATTCATAATGCTACATCTTTTATATAATTAGGTACTTTATAATTACATTTTATAAACTTGATCATACTATATAGAAATTAAAAAATCAATAGTGAAAGTTGTGTTTTTAATCATGAGGTAACTGTTTGAATTCTAAAAGGATTACGTATATGAATATTCTTACAAGTAAACATACCTAAGATGACCTAAAGTATATGATCACCGGATTCAACGACCGAATAAGAAAGCTTCTGTTTGACTTAGCCATCTCCAATTATCTATCTTTATGCGGGCTTAAGTTTCCTTATAACTCCTTAATCCTTGTAGCACCCAAATAATAAAAAAATCATTTTACAATTGACACAATTTTCGTAGGATACCATTTTAACAAAGTCTGGTTCACTGTGCATCCCACTATCTTACTAATCATTTTCAGAAGATGAGCATGCATAGAAAAAAATTAATGAATACATATAGTTTGATGCAATTTGAGATGAGAATACTTATCGCATCTTGTTACAAGTATTCTTTATTTAATATATCATTTAAATAAAAAGTTTTGGATGTATTTTACATCGCAATAAATTGATACATTTTGAGGCAATTTTCGGTTCCGCTGCAACGCGCGGGTTATTCACTAGTAATTTTAAAATAAGTAATGTCAAATGGTGATATTAACACATTTGAAAATTAATAAAAATTCAACTTGGATTGAAAACGATTTTTTAGGGATGATAAAATGTTGAGTGACATTGTATCATCTCTAAAAAAATGAACCGAATTATTCAAATGAACTGAATTACAAGAAAAAACTAAAAATATAAGACACATACACAAATTAAATATATATTTAGAGGAACGTTCTTATACAGATGTATAGATGGCTCTTATCCTACAGATAATCCTTAACATAAAAAGTGAAAGAGAGTAATTTTTTTTTTTGATATTTTTTTCCATATTGTTAAACATGTATTTTGTACCTGAAATCTAAAATTAAATATTTAGTGTTGTGACACCCGGCAAACTCAGGTTAGTAACGTTGACTAAACTAATAAGTCTACCTTAGCGAGTCATACGTATTACATACTTAACTAGATCAGTCGAGTCGTTACGATGATTCCAGGGAATCATCGGGAGTCATTACGATGATCCGTGGGATCATCGGGAGTCGGTCCATAACCATGTGAACAAGGATTGGTGATTCGTGGAATCACCGGGTTTAACGCACACACGCAAGTCTCGAGTCCCGGGAATTGGTGATCGGATGTAAATGTGTTAGTTATCATGCATTATGTGTTTATAATCATTACGTGACTTGTCGGTATGTTAATACGTGTTTATATTTGTTAAAATAGTGTTTAACGCGCCAAAAACTCAACCGGGGATACTGTAGGCGATTAGGACCCAGATGGGTGCCTAATCGCCTATACTATAGGCGATTGGGAAGATTAGGGGGCGATTGGAGCCCCTAATCGCCAATAGACAGGCGATTAGGACTCCCAATCGCCTGCTAACTGCTGCTAATCGCCTGCACTGCTCTGCACGAGTCAAAACACCTATAAATACAACCCTTAACTCCCCAAACACCCTTAGTGCAACCCTAACTGATCCTAAGCCACCCACACACCCTAGAACACCTCTGGAACTTGTTTTGCTACAAAAATCACCATTTCCAAGCTTATACACCTTTCTTTGATAAAATCCAAGGTGTGTTCTTCATCTCTAACCTTTGTAAAGTTGTTGTTTTGGTTCCCCAAAAGTCCAGACCTTATTTTGCTAAGTTTGTGTCTTTAAAACCCTTTGAAAAGAGTTCTAAAACAAGTCTACACCATAATACTTGCTATATGTGAAGTTTGCATGCATATGTTGATCTTCTTGGTGATTATAACATGAATGTTTCCATGAAATGGTTGTACTTCTGTTATGTAGGGGTCATTAGGATGATAATCTAAGAGTTTGAGCTATTGTTGTTGTGTTTTGATGAAAATGTGTATTTTGACCCATTCGGATAATTCTTGAAGATCTAGGATGTTATGGTATGATTAATGATTGAATGTTGTTAGGATTTACACTAGGAAGGTGTTATAACAGAGAAATGTTGATTTGCAAGCTTGAAAGTGATGAAATCTGATTTGTTGCCATTTAAGGAAAGATAAGCTTAGTTAATGAAACATGGTACTTTGCCATTTTTGGAAATAATTGCACAAAGAGTGTTAGAACAGTGATTAATTGGGGGTTTTTGCTTGGAATGGGTTGGTAAATGGTTTAGGTTTGATATTGGGTGTTTTTGCATGTTTCGGATCTGATTTGGAGGGTTAAACGCGCGAAAATGCGTCGCGCAGCTGCAGCAGGCGATTAGGAATCCTAATCGCCTGATGCAGGGGGAGATTAGGAACCTTAAGGGGCGAATAGGCCCCTAATCGCCTGATAAGGTAGGCGATTACCACCCCAATCGCCTGTTGACCAACCCTAATCACCAGTTGACTTTTCCTAATTGCATGTTAAATTCCTAATCGCGTGTACTACTGTTGTAAGCGTATTTTGGCATCCCGAAGCATGATTTGACACCTAGGAACATGATAGGAACCCCGGGACATGCTATATGACTTGGTAACACGTGTTCGGACTCAATTGTACTTTAAATGGGCGTTATGCTAGACTAGGTGAACTCTTGCGCGTGCTAAGTGTTTAACTTCATATGATGCATGATGTCTTGCATTTAGCTAACACATGGAATGTTGGGTCACCAATGGGATGTCGAGTCTTGTCTGCACGGTCGGTTTAACAGTCAAAGGTGTTTTTCAAACGTCTATGGTTATGGTCTGGACATTCGGGGACTAGCTAACCTACGGGCTGTTAGTCCGGATACTTATACACGTCTTATGATAGGTCGCCGCTATTTGGGGCTATCATAGCATAACTACTTAACTATTTTCAAGTAACGCAATCTAAGGTGAGTGTCACAGCCCCGCTTTTACTGTTTTATTTCCAGGGGGAGAAACATGCTACTTACTTATTTATTAAAGGTCATGTTATACTATGGTTACTTTATGTTACTATACGGCTTTTTCGGAAAGTCCCAGGGGGAAACCATGAATGTGCGGGAAGCACAACGAGGGAAATGTGGATAGATCTATTGGGCCTCACAAACCCCACCCGATGGCGGGGATGCCGGGCGGGTGCATATTGTGTCTAACTATCGGGTTATCGAGGCATCGGTAACCCAGTCATCTGGGCTGGTTTCATCATTTGGTACATGTTCAGTAATGGGTTCCCAACCGTAGTAGTAAAAACACTTAACGTCTAGCTAACGTTCTTATAGCCTAGTAGTAACGGATATGACCTTTGGAACTTATAAAACTCATTTATGAAAGAAAACCTGTGAACTCACCAGTATTATATGTTGACATTTTTGGCATGTTTTCTCAGGTCGCTAAGGTAGCAGTTAATGGACTAGGCGCACGGAGTCTCGCACAGCGTCTAGGATTTTGAAACGTATTAAACAATGTTTTGTAAACTTTAATATGTCTTTTGGTTGTAAACAGGAAATGCTTCCGCTGCTGGTTTACGGCTCAAAGCATGATATTTTGGTTTTAATATATATATATATATATATATATATATATATATATATATATATATGAATGCATGTTTGTTGAATGTTTGTTGTGATCGTTGACTGAGATCCTGGTGTGTCACGCGCCTCGCGGTAAAACCCCGCACGTGGAAATTGAGGGTGTGACAGATTGGTATCAGAGCCAGGTTATAGTAAACTGAGACTGCATGTAGGGTTTAGTCTATAGCCGAGTCGCACACACTAGACGGTCACAAATAGTCGAGTCTTAACATATGGGTAACGTTATAACTTGTTAGGGTGTCGATGTCATCATCTTCTACGCTACATCATCTGTCTGCTTTTCATCATCCTACTCCTTAATCCATCCTTATCTTGATTCGACGGCGAACGATCTACCTTTGAACTTTCTTGGCGGTGGCGTACATTGGGGTGGCTTCGGCATACTCTCGAGATCTGTCCAAGGGTTCGGACATCTCCCTTCTATGCCCCAATAGACGCGCTCGCCCTTATGTCTATTACCTTATACTTGTAATAATACCATGATTGTGTGTTAGCGCTAGGTGACTTGAACTTCAAGCAAAAGTACGCCTGGAGGACCATGTGGAACAGTTTATCATGTCGGGTGCACACGAGATCATAAACTGGAATGCATGGGAATCCTGGTGGACTTTGTGTTTGGACGGATGGACCCGAGCCGGACCCGGTCTAGTTTATTAAATTCTTAATGGGTTATACCATGGGCAAACCTAAGTCTTTTGTTTCGTGTTGTGACAGAAGATGTCGGGAGCTCGTGGGGGACGCAGAGGCGGCCGTGCTGGCGGCCGTGGTGGCGGCGGTGGCCGTGGAAACGTTAACATGACCCAAGAAGAGTTGGACAATCTGTTGCAGCAGCAAACGAATGTAGCTCTGGCTGCATTCCAAGCTGCTCTCGCTGCTATGGGTGGTAAGCTGATCTCCACCTATTGTACCTTGTTTTGGGTACTGTACCTCTTCTTGCCTTACCTGTGTGTCTGTTCCAGGTGGGGGTGCTATCAATCCCCCTCCAACTCAGTGTTCCTACAAGAAGTTCATGGATTGCAAACCTCACAACTTCGGTGGGACTGCTCCGGTGGCTGGAGAAGGTTGAGTCTGTGTTCTTGATGTGCAGTTGCTCGGCGGGTGACCGGGTAAAGTATGCTGCTGCGACCTTTGAAGGTCAAGCCTTGTCCTGGTGGAACTCCACCAAACAGACCATGGGCATCGAGGAAGCCCATGCGATGCCTTGGACAGAATTCGTGCAGCTCTTGAAAAACGAGTACTGCCCGAGGGATGAGATCCAGAAGCTTGAGCATGAGGTCTGGACTCCCAAGATGGTGGGGTCCTAAATTGAAGCTTATACGGCAAGGCATAACGAGCTGGCGGTGCTGTTCCCGGATTTGCACACACCGGAATACCGGAGGATTGAGCACTATATTGCTGGGTTAGTGCCGGAGGTTTCAGGGCTGGTGGCCGCGGGCAGCCTCACTGCTTATTCTGAAGTGGTTCGGTCGGCTCACAGACTGACCAACATGAAGGTGACTGAAGGAGTCTTGCCTCCCCGAGGCGCTACTGTAAGGGCTCCCGAGAGCAACAAACGAAAGTGGGAAGGTGTGAGTAAGGGCTCGAGCTTAGCTCCGCCTCAGCAGGTGAAGAGGTTTGATGTTGGGGGATCGTCGTCTGAGCAAAAACCGGGGGGTTATACTGGGAAACTACCAAAATGCGACCGGTGTGGGTTCCACCATAATGGTCGCTGTGAGGATAGGAACCGTTGTCACCGATGCCATAAGGCTGGGCATCAGGCGAAGGATTGTAGGGGTAACCTTCAGGGTAACCGAAATCCACCTGCTACACCTACCCTAACTCCCCAGACTGCTGCTCCCCAGGGAAACCAGGGTAAACAAGGATGCTATAACTGTGGTGAGCTTGGTCACTACAAGCGGGATTGCCCCAAGATGAAGCAGGGCGAGGAAGGGAAGAATGGATCGGGAAATGGAAACAACGGGGGCGGAGGCAGGAATGCTCGCGCCTTTGTGATTGGTTCGAGCGGGGCTCGACAGGATCCTGACACTGTTACCGGTACGTTCCTTCTTGATAATCGCTATGCTACAGTTTTATTCGACTCTGGTGCCGATAAGAGTTTTATATCTCTTGGATTTAGTCAATTGCTTGATAGGGTACCTACACCTTTAGAGGCTAAGTACTTGATAGAATTGGCCGATGGTAAGAAAGTCGAAGCGACGCACGTCCTTAGGGGGTGTCTCCTTGAGTTGTCGGGTTATTCTTTTCCTATTGATCTTATGCCGGTATCTTTGGGTAGCTTTGATGTCGTTGTGGGTATGGATTGGTTGTCCTTGCATCATGCTGAGATCGTCTGTTTTGATAAAGTCATTCGACTTCCTCTTCCGGATGGTGAACTTCTGTTGGTACATGGTGAGAAGAGCGGGATCCCTTTGAGTATCATTTCGTGCATGAAGGCTCATAAGTATCTTCGTAAGGGGTATTCTGCCATTCTGGCGCTTGTTTCGGTTTCGTCCGAGGAAGAGAAGAAGATTGAAGATATCCCCGTTGTTTGCGATTTTCCCGACGTATTTCCTGAAGAATTACCAGGGCTTCCGCCCTACCGCCAAGTCGAATTCAGTATTGAACTTGCTCCAGGTGCGGCCCCTATTGCTCGAGCCCCGTATCGGCTTGCACCTCCAGAGATGCAGGAATTGTCTAACCAGTTGCAGGAACTATTGGAGAAAGGCTTCATCCGACCTAGTTCATCCCCGTGGGGAGCCCCTGTTTTGTTTGTCAAGAAGAAGGACGGAAGCCTACGTATGTGTATCGACTATCGTGAGCTGAACAAGGTTACCATCAAGAACCGCTATCCTCTTCCTCGCATCGATGATTTATTTGACCAACTTCAGGGTTCTAGTTTCTACTCGAAGATCGACTTGAGATCGGGGTACCATCAGTTGAGATTCCAAGAAGCCGATATTCCGAAGACCGCCTTTCGAACTCGTTATGGCCATTTTGAATTCTTGGTCATGCCTTTTGGTCTCACCAATGCGCCAGCCATTTTTATGGATTTGATGAACTGTGTTTGTAAGCCTTATCTTGACAAATTCGTGATTGTCTTCATCGACGATATTCTAGTCTATTCCAAGAACGAAGTGGACCACCGGGAACACTTGCGTCTTGTCTTAGAACTCTTGAGGCAAGAACAGTTGTATGCCAAGTTCTCTAAATGCAGCTTCTGGTTGCGTGAAGTCCAATTCCTTGGCTATGTGGTTAATGCAGAGGGGATACATGTTGATCCAGCTAAGATAGAAGCCATCAAAGACTGGGAAGCACCGAAGACGCCAACTGAGGTGCGGCAATTCCTGGGTCTCGCAGGTTACTATCGTCGTTTTATCGGGGGATTTTCGAAGATCGCCCAACCCCTCACTTCGCTTACCCAGAAGGACAAGAAGTTCAACTGGGGTGATTCGCAAGAGTCAGCCTTTCAGGTGCTAAAGGCCAAACTTTGTTCTGCTCCTATCTTGTCCTTGCGTGAAGGTACGGACGATTTTGAGGTTTATTGCGATGCTTCCATCCAGGGCCTTGGCTGCGTGTTGATGCAGCGCGGGAAGGTTATTGCCTATGCTTCTCGACAGCTTAAGGTCCATGAGAAGAACTACCCCACCCATGATTTGGAATTGGGTGCAGTGGTCTTTGCCTTGAAGATCTGGAGGCACTACTTGTACGGTACCAAGTGCACCATTTATACCGATCACAAGAGCCTCCAGCATATCTTTGATCAGAAGGTATTGAACATTCGACAGCGTCGCTGGGTCGATCTTCTTAACGACTACGAGTGTGCCATAAAACACCATTCTGGCAAGGCGAATGTTGTCGCAGACGCCTTGAGCAGGAAGGAATCCGCTAAACCTCGTCGTGTTCGAGCTCTTCAGCTCACTATCCACTCTGGTTTACCTGACCAAATTCGTTCGGCACAGCAAGAAGCCTTGAAGGAGGAAAACCTTAAGGCTGAAACCATGAATGGTGCGGATAGACACCTTGAGCTCAGGTCCGATGGCCTACATTATTTCGCCGAACGTGTTTGGGTCCCGCTATTCGGGGGCTTGCGGGAGCTCGTTCTTGACGAGGCTCACAAGTCTCAGTACTCTATTCACCCTGGCTCCGATAAGATGTATCAAGACTTAAAGATACTCTATTGGTGGCCGAACATGAAGGCGGATGTGGCTTCCTATGTAAGCAAGTGCTTGACCTGTGCTAAGGTCAAGGTTGAATACCAGAAGCCGTCCGGCCTTATGCAACAGCCCGAAATTCCCAAGTGGAAGTGGGAACGGATTACAATGGACTTTGTGACCAAACTCCCGAAGTCGCCTAGTGGTTGTAACATGATCTGGGTGATTGTCGACAGGTTGACAAAGTCTGCGCACTTCCTCGCAATTAAGGAAACTGACGGCCTCGAGCGGTTGGCTCGTTTATACCTTAAGGAAGTGGTTTCTCGGCACGGGGTGCCTGTCTCTATTATTTCTGATCGTGACACTCGGTTCGCCTCCAATTTCTGGAGAAAATTGCAGAAGGCTCTGGGTACGCAGCTAGATATGAGCACGGCTTATCATCCGCAAACTGACGGTCAAAGCGAGCGGACGATTCAAACGCTAAAGGACATGCTTCGGGCATGTGTGATGGACTTTGGCAAGGGGTGGGAGAGTCATCTACCACTGGTGGAATTCTCCTACAACAATAGCTACCACTCTAGTATCAAGGCGGCTCCGTTCGAGGCTCTCTACGGACGGAAATGCCGGTCTCCTCTTTGTTGGGCCGAGGTGGGTGAGAGCCAACTCACTGGCCCGGAACTTGTGTACGAGACTTCCGAAAAGATCGTACAGATTCGTAACCGTATGGCAGCAGCTCGGGATCGTCAGAAGAGCTATGCCGATCGTCGTCGCAAGCCTTTAGAGTTTGAGGTTGGCGATAGGGTTTTATTGAAGATATCTCCGTAGAAGGGCGTTATATGTTTTGGGAAGCGTGGCAAACTGAATCCTCGTTATGTGGGACCGTTCGCAATTCTGGAACGGATTGGACCGGTAGCATATAGGCTTGATCTGCCAGCCGAACTCAGTAACGTTCATGACGTATTCCATGTCTCTAACCTCAAGAAGGGTCTGGCGGATGAATCTTTGGTTGTTCCTCTCGAATAGATCAAGGTGGATGATCGTCTGCGTATTGTGGAAGAACCGGTTGAGATTCTTGATTATAAGATCCGTAGCCTTCGTCGGAGTAAGATCCGCATTGTTAAAGTTCGTTGGAACTCAAACCGTGGACCGGAGTTCACGTGGGAACGGGAGGATCAGATGAAAGCTAAGTATCCTCATTTATTTCCCAAGCGCGCTTTCGAATCAAGACATGTCTCTGCTGAAACTGCATGAATCTCGGGTCGAGATTCCTTTCAACAGGGGGATGATGTGGCAACCGGAAAATTTTTCTTCTCTTTCGTCTCTTCCTTTTGGCCTTGGGCAATTTTCGGGACGAAAATTCTTTCAACAGGGGGATGATGTGACACCCGGCAAACTCAGGTTAGTAACGTTGACTAAACTAGTAAGTCTACCTTAGGGAGTCATACGTATTACATACTTAACTAGATCAGTCGAGTCGTCACGATGATTCTAGGGAATCATCGGGAGTCATTACGATGATCCGCGGGATCATCGGGTGTCGGTCCATAACCATGTGAACAAGGATTGGTGATTCGTGGAATCACCGGGTTTAACGCACACACGCAAGTCTTGAGTCCCGGGAATTGGTGATCGGATGTAAATGTGTTAGTTATCATGAATTATGTGTTTATAATCATTACGTGACTTGTCGGTATGTTAATACGTGTTTATATGTGTTAAAATAGTGTTTAACGCGCCAAAAACTCAACCGGGGATACTGTAGGCGATTAGGACCCAGATGGGTGCCTAATCGCCTATACTATAGGCGATTGGGAAGATTAGGGGGTGATTGGAGCCCCTAATCGCCAATAGACAGGCGATTAGGACTCCCAATCGCCTGCTAACTGCTGCTAATCGCCTGCACTGCTCTGCACGAGTCAAAACACCTATAAATACAACTCTTAACTCCCCAAACACCCTTAGTGCAACCCTAACTGATCCTAAGCCACCCACACACCCTAGAACACCTCTGGAACTTGTTTTGCTACAAAAATCACCATTTCCAAGCTTATACACCTTTCTTTGATAAAATCCAAGGTGTGTTCTTCATCTCTAACCTTTGTAAAGTTGTTGTTTTGGTTCCCCAAAAGTCCAGACCTTGTTTTGCTAAGTTTGTGTCTTTAAAACCCTTTGAAAAGAGTTCTAAAACAAGTCTACACCATAATACTTGCTATATGTAAATTTTGCATGCATATGTTGATCTTCTTGGTGATTATAACATGAATGTTTCCATGAAATGGTTGTACTTCTGTTATGTAGGGGTCATTAGGATGATCATCTATGAGTTTGAGCTATTGTTGTTGTGTTTTGATGAAAATGTGTATTTTGACCCATTTGGATAATTCTTGAAGATCTAGGATGTTATGGTATGATTAATGATTGAATGTTGTTTGGATTTACACTAGGAAGTTGTTATAACAGAGAAATGTTGATTTGCAAGCTTGAAAGTGATGAAATCTGATTTGTTGCCATTTAAGGAAAGATAAGCTTAGTTAATGAAACATGGTACTTTGCCATTTTTGGAAATAATTGCACAAAGAGTGTTAGAACAGTGATTAATTTGGGGGTTTTGCTTGGAATGGGTTGGTAAATGGTTTAGGTTTGATATTGGGTGTTTTTGCATGTTTCGGATCTGATTTGGAGGGTTAAACGCGCGAAAATGCGTCGCGCAGCTGCAGCAGGCGATTAGGAATCCTAATCGCCTGATGCAGGGGGCGATTAGGAACCTTAAGGGGCGATTAGGCCCCTAATCGCCTGATAAGGTAGGTGATTACCACCCCAATCGCCTGTTGACCAACCCTAATCACCAGTTGACTTTTCCTAATTGCATGTTAAATTCCTAATCGCGTGTACTGCTGTTGTAAGCGTATTTTGGCATCCCGAAGCATGATTTGACACCTAGGAACATGATAGGAACCCCGGGACATGCTATATGACTTGGTAACACGTGTTCGGACTCAATTGTACTTTAAATGGGCGTTATGCTAGACTAGGTGAACTCTTGCGCGTGCGAAGTGTATAACTTCATATGATGCATGATGTCTTGCATTTAGCTAACACATGGAATGTTGGGTCACCAATGGGATGTCGAGTCTTGTCTGGCACGGTCGGTTTAACAGTCAAAGGTGTTTTTCAAACGTCTATGGTTATGGTCTGGACATTCGGGGACTAGCTAACCTACGGGTTGTTAGTCTGGATACTTATACACGTCTTATGATAGGTCGCCACTATTTGGGGCTATCATAGCATAACTACTTAACTATTTTCAAGTAACGCAATCTAAGGTGATTGTCACAGCCCCGCTTTTACTGTTTTATTTCCAGGGGGAAAAACATGCTACTTACTTATTTATTAAAGGTCATGTTATACTATGGTTACTTTATGTTACTATACGGCTTTTTCGGAAAATCCCAGGGGGAAACCATGAATGTGCGGGAAGCACAACGAGGGAAATGTGGATAGATCTATTGGGCCTCACAAACCCCACCCGACGGCGGGGATTCCGGGCGGGTGCATATTGTCTCTAACTATCGGGTTATCGAGGTATCGGTAACCCAGTCATCTGGGCTGGTTTCATCATTTGGTACATGTTCAGTAATGGGTTCCCAACCGTAGTAGTAAAAACACTTAACGTCTAGCTAACGTTCTTATAACCTAGTAGTAACGTATATGACCTTTGGAACTTATAAAACTCATTTATGAAAGAAAACCTGTGAACTCACCAGCATTATATGTTGACATTTGTGGCATGTTTTCTCAGGTCGCTAAGGTAGCAGTTAATGGACTAGGCGCACGGAGTCTCGCACAGCGTCTAGGATTTTGAAACGTATTAAACAATGTTTTGTAAACTTTAATATGTCTTTTGGTTGTAAACAGGAAATGCTTCCGCTGCTGGTTTACGGCTCAAAGCATGATATTTTGGTTTTAATATATATATATGAATGCATGTTTGTTGTGATCAATGACTGAGATCCTGGTGTGTCACGCGCCTCGCGGTAAAACCCCGCACGTGGAAATTGAGGGTGTGACAAGTGTAAAGTGATTACTATTGTAGAGTAATTATGTAATTATTCTAGTGTAAACTACTGTAATTACTCTAATGATGTAATTACGCTAATTTTTTTATTATTTTATATAGAAAGGATGTTTAAGCAGATGTAAAAAAAATTCAAAATAAAAATTTTCCTCTCCACTTCTCATGTTTAGTAGGTTAAGCTCATTTGTAATCAGTGTTGCAAAAATCGGGATTAATCAGTGATTAATCGGTGATTAATCGCTAGTCGGTAGGTTACTGAGTAATTTTTCGTTAATCGGTCCATTAATCGGTAGTCGGCCTAGTCGGGATTAGTCGGACCTAGTCGACCTAATCGGCCCTAGTCGGCCGGCCAAAAATAGACGATTCTAGCAAGTTTTTGGTGAAAATCTGTAATTCCGGCCAACTTCCGGACATATTCTGGCCAAAACCTATAAATTTCGGCAAGTTTCCAATCAAACAATGTAGATTCTTGCGATTAGTCATGTATACTTAAAAAAAATGGGTCGAAAGGGGTTAAAACATGTGTATTTATAATTAGTTGCCTATAAAAATGTGTGTATATATATAAAAAACTGAAAATTACACATAAAAACACCAATCCGATTAATCCCGATTAATCCTGATTAATCTCGATTAATCGCTAGTCCCCACCTCACCGACCGACTAGCGCCTAGCGAGTTCTACAACACTGTTTGTAATTTATCTTTACTATATATATATTTAATTAAGCTATATTAAGATTGAACTGGCTAAAAATTAAAAAAATAAAATTGAATTCATTTCTAAAACCGAATTTGGAATTTAGTTACAACTAGTGGAAACGTCCATGCGTTGCCACTGGTTCTTATGTTTTTTTGGCGCACGTTGTGCGTTATGTCTTACGTAATTTACTTTTAAAACCAATTTCCTAAGACTAGTCCGTATGGAATGATGGGCTTCATTGTGACACATCAGCCGCCACATAAGAATAATGTCTCCCTTTTGACATGCTAACAATCGTTTACCCTCAATAGCGTTCCCTTTTATAATTTTATAGAAGTGAGACTCACCAGATATGCTTGTTAACTATCGTTATTGTGCTCGCGTTCGTTCAATGGTGCCCCCAAATGGAGCTCATGTAATGGATGGGAGCGCTATTGGTGGTTTTTTGTTGATGCGGAATGGGGTGGGTTTCCACACCGCATAGCCTGATAGAACTAATATATAAATTCACGAACAACAAATAGAATTAACATAAAAAACAATAATCACCAAGGCTCTTTTGGAGAGCATTAAGGGTGTTCATCGAATCGAATAACGAATTTTCGAATTGATCAAATCATTTTTTTTGAATAATTTTTTTTACTGAATTCGTATTCGATACGAATTCAATTAAAAGCTGATCAATTTGATTTGAATTCGTATTAGAAACTCGAATTCGAATAAATTTGTTTAAGATTAAGATTTAAGTTATGGGCTTTAGTTAGGCTTGGGCTTGATAATGGGCTAATTTATGACTTTGGTTAAATTTATAGATTAGCCCAAGTTCTAAAGTTATATGTGTGTATATAATTATATATTTATATATATAAATAAATATGTATTATTTTTATTCAAATTTTGAATCGAATTCGAATACGAATTCTTGATCATCGAATCAAATTCTTGATAATCGAATCGAATTTAGTCGAATTTCGAATTTTTCGAATCGAATTCTAAACACCCATAGAGAGCATAATATAACCCGACCTGTCTTAAACGCTAATTACATTATTATTATTTAAATTTTTATTAATTATATACTTAAGTACTTATACTTGACTTAAATAGTATTTAGTTATAAAAATATAAATATTAAGTGTAAATTTAAATCATTAATTGAAGTATTATAAAAAAGCTTTATATTATTATCGCCGCCGTCGTCATTATCATCATCATGTAAGTTTTAGTACTTATATGCTGAAGTATTTAAATAAGATAATAGTTGATGTAGCGGATTAAATAATGTATCTATTGCAAATGGCACATGTACTCTATGTTTTGAAGGTAACATGCGACTTAAAAAAGTTTGTTAAAATACAATAGTACTTCTACCCGCGTGTTGCCATGGATCACATTTTCTAAACAACGAAGTTTTAGATACAAATATAACATGGTCACTAACAAACATTAATTTGGGAGTACAAACATCGGTGATCATGGATACAAACATTGATGATGATCATGTGTTCAAACATTCTCCTTTTGCACTTGATTACAAACATTTATATCCAATAAATTAAAAGCAGGCGTTTATACAAATGTGTAGCCACACCACCATCCATTCTTTATGAACCTTTGATCTAGACCTTCATCCAGAATACTTCAAAATAACATGGTTACACTTGATTTTCTTCTGATATGGTCTTGTAGCTTCTTACGAAGGTGATTAGGTCAAATTTGGGAAAACCCGTTTGTCGCCACTTAAGATTAATGATAATGCATGGCTTTGGCATTCAGATTTTGTGCTTTCACTCTAGCATATTTCATTTTTATGCAAATATGTAATCAACACTGATAAAACTGAAGCTTTATTTATATAGTAAATCTACAGCAAAACCTCCTTGAAAATTGAAATTCTATCAAAAAAACTGAAATACGGTAAGAATGTAAAGCTTAAAGCCAAAATTATCCAATTAGGAAAAAAACACAAAATGGAAGCCCCAAATCATATTAAAAATGCATAAACTTAAACCAAAAATAAAATAAACCAAAGAAACAAATCAAAAGAAATGAGAAGAGCACACCTTCAAGCGAAATTGATGGATAGTCAGATTCCAGGCCACTGAAACCACATAAAATCTTATAATGTTGCACCATCAAAAATCCAAAAACATGTAGACCACAAACAATGACACGATCCTTTGTGTCTTGTGTTGTTTACATACACATCTTATATGAAGACTTGGATACACATTACTCCTAAAAGGGTAAAATAAAATTCTAAAGTTCCTAAATAATATGAAAATCATATGATCTAAGAAACTAAATTTATAAAGATGGCCGAACTTAAAACAAGTATTGACACCAATTTAGTCCTAAAGTTTATGGGCATACTATCAAATTCAGGGAACAAATTGATCGTCTTTTATAAAATTTCAATTGGCTGAGTCCAAACTGAGAACTATGAAAAACAATATGTTCACTTTGACTCAAGAGAAAGAAGACAGAGAGAGAGAGAGACTATGTTTTATAATCTGAACTAAATTCCTTTTTATTGTTCCTTTCTTTGTGATCTGCCTGATGCCTTCCAACTTAGTGAACAACTGACACATGATACAAAAAGTATATGTTAAAATCAAAACAATAATTAGGATGATGATTTCATGATGCAAGTATAGAAAGTTCCAAAACATTTTTATAACATAAACTTATTCTTTCAAAAAATAACACATGGAACAACATTAACTTTCAGTTAATTCCAAAATGTATGCCTCTGTACAATCATCGATGCAATTGAATGTTATATGCATTTTTATTCATTCTGAAAACTAATATCATTTGATTGTTATCAAATGAAACTAATCATTATAAAAAACTTTAGTTGAAAGTGTTTTGGGCAAACCCGGCCCTTGACACCTGAATTAGCCCATTATGATTACCTGATCATACAAACTTTAACCTAACCCAAACACCCAAGATTTCCACTTTCACATGCTAAACATACAAGAATAAAAACTTTAACCATCTGTAGATAGACAATATTGAATTTTGTCATGTTTATTAATTTAGTGATCTTAAATCGATCTGCTTTGCCATCCTTATCATATGACTATACATGGGTAACATTGTTAAACAATATGATGTATAAATCACATAACTATGTTACTCCAACTACTAATTTCCTTAATGGTGTTTTAATTATATGTATAGAAGGATACCTTCAATAATGCATGGCGACCTGCTACCGTCTCAAAGTCTCTTTCTCTTTAATTATGTATGAAATGATACCTTCAGCAACCAACACAATACTAAGAAAAAAAAGTAAGGCAATCTATAATAAACATTTTGGAACTGCTAAAATCAAAACTAAACCTAATGCTTTTAGTACACGTTAGCTTCCAAGATGTAGCAAACATGAACCCAACACCAATGAATGCAATAGAAACATTCTGCAGAATTTCAGAAACATTTGCAATTTTTTTATGATTTGGGTATCGTCAGAAAGCCTGCTAAGGCTATCATGTTCGTGTAACATCAAAGAAGGCTATTTTTTTGTGATTCTATGAAAATGATAAAAAAAGGTTGAGTTAAGCCATTAAAAAAGAAAAAAAACAAAAATACATTTCCTTTTGATGAGGGGAGGTGAACCTAACTTGATTAATGAGGTGTGTGAGCACGTTCTTTCTCCATGTAACAACCTTTTTGCTCGCAAAAGAAAATAACCATGCTTAAAATGCTATGCAAACAGAACTAAAAACAGCAAAATGATAAGATGCTACTAAAGAAATGGAGGTACCATGGTGTAAATGTTCATACCCGTTTAATATGTTCAACCTTCTTGACCGGTTTAACAAATCATTAATTATAAAATCAAACTGTCATGTGTCGAACTGAGATCCATCTGGTGCTACAGCTGCCATGGATGTAAATAAATGAAATTGATTATTTTAAGCAATTCAACATATAAATTTCTTCTGGGGCTTCGTCCGTAACTTGAATTTAAAGCAACGATATGTAAGAAATTATTAATCCAACATATATCCTTTTTCATGGTTAATCTAACATCAACACTATTATCAACACCGATCTACAAGAAGTTACTACCAAATAACAATGATCATGAACAAGAAACATTGGTATTATGGCTTCACCTTCTGATAAAATCAAAACGTGAGATTGAAATTTGTGAAATTACAAAAAAAAAATAATCGAAATCAGTTCAATTACCTTGAGATTTTAGCCTCATCGATCACCAATCGGGTACCAAAATAAATGGCAAAACTTTTAACTTTTCACCCATTCAATTGAGTAATTAAGAAGCTTTAGGAGTAGAGAATTAAAAGAAGGATGGAGAACTAAAAGGGGAAATTGAAGGGGTGTGTATTAGTGACATAAGGTCATGTATAGAAGAAGTTTTTAGGCTTAGACTATAAAACCATTATAAAATTACTATCATACCCTCTTAAGTGTCTTAATTGTTACAACTATCCCTATAACACCCTTAAATTTCTTGCTTAAATATGTTGTACATGTTGTTTCTTGAGTTGTACGGAAGTACAAATTACTATGTTGTACATGTCTCCTCCTTAATAAGATAACTAGTGGGGAGCCCGCGCGTTGCTGCGGGAACACAATTTTAGCGCGATATTCATTATTAATTTATCAATCATCTAGTGATAAATTGTGTAGTATTTTTTTAGTAGATTTATTCATATAATTTACTACCATAATATACAAAACTAATAAAGTATTTATAATAACACACCATTTGAAAATTACCAAATTTTGTTTCTCTCACTTACTTTATGTGCTTCTCCAAAAAAATACCATCAAATCATGTTCAACCATCTGTGTATGAAACTAAAACCAATTTAAAATAGATAACATCAACATCACTAGCCAGACAGATTATGTGTCGTCGTCTTCAATTATGACGTACCCTAATAACAAGTGTAGAATCATTTTAAAACGCCTTCATGGTGATCTTCACATGTTACATGAACATTACCCATATATCTTATTTTTGGACCAAAATGATGCGTTAAATCATATTAATTAATGTATGATGGAATCATCTTAGATTAATAAGCACATATGTTCACTCATAACAGTTTAAATAAAAAACATGAAAATATTGAAAACCATAAGAACTTCAAAATCATGTATCAATTCACATGTGGTTAAGTTGACTCATATGTGAATATTTTTGTGAAGATTTTTAAACAAGAATAAGAGAAGTCGAAAAAAATATGACTATGTTAAATTAATACCTGAGTCATTTTGTTCATGCATAATTTAAATGTGATTTATGGTTATGAAAAGTTTTGTTTCTCATTATAACTCTCATTATAGTCTCGACTTTATTAAAGCCAGTAACCAAATTTCGACTACTGATCCGCCAGGCTATCCGTGCCTTAGGAAAAATATGTAGAGAACAAAAGGTTGAAAACCAAGTAAAGAACCAAGAAAGAAAGAACTATAATAACAATTTTTTTGCAAAAGTTATAAAAGTGATTACCTCCATCATTATAATCAGCAAAACTAAGTGGACAATTTGTTTTGAAATTAGAACATAAGTCATTTCGTATAGCTTCAAGAACAGGGGAACCACCATGTGAGTCATCTCGTACATCCTTGCTTTTCACTATCGATTTTCGATAATCACGATTATCTATGTAGATGTTTGCAAACAAATGTAAAAAGTCTGAATATGTTAATAGAAATAAAATAAAAAGTGAAGCAATGTTTGTTGTAATACCTAATGATGACACCCAAACAAATCGGTAAGGAAGGATGAAGGTGACGATAACCAATCAGCTTGATATCTCCGGGTCATAAAGTGACAGCAAAAATACCAACAAGCAATGAAAGAAAGCAGATGGCCGTTGGTTATCGTCGGCAACCATAAATCAAACAAAGTGAATAACTTGAGATATTTTGTAAGAAGAAGATAGGTGTAAGATTTTGTTAATGATGTTGCTTATATCCATGTGGTTCCATCGGTTATGGATTAGAATTTAATAGTCTTTATGATATCTAATTCTAATCATGGAGTTTTGTCGGTCACTAAAACGTGAATCAAGAGAAGTGGAATGGTTGCTAGCCATGGATGGAATACCAAACAAAGAAATGGGTAGGAAACGTACATGGAGAGGAGGTGGAGCTTTTTTTTTTTTTGAACGTTAACTTTCATTCAAAAACGGCAAGTCCTCAAAGCGAGGACCGCCACAAACCACTTACAACATATACAAAGGGGAATAACACCACTCATCCCACAAAAGGTTTTCAAACTTCGACCTATGCTTTAACCACAAGAAAGAAAAAGACTTAACGCTAGCCACAACATTTGACATTTTTGGATCGGTAGCTTTAAAAATCTTCTCGTTACGCGCTCGCCATATCTCCCAAACTGTGATGATGATAATGCCATGTATGATTTTTTTACCCCACTTTCCGCCTCTTGCGCCTTTGTACAGCAGCATCATGTCCCTCAGATTGGTAACAAACATGGAAGGCAAATCACACCAGCTACCTATCCTGGACCACACTCCTGCCGAGAAGCCGCAATCGGCGAAAATGTGATTCGCAGATTCATTAACCGTACCACAAAGCCTGCAGGTAACCTGATCAAATTGCACTCCCCTTTTGCTCAAAGCATCCACGGTGGGGACTCTCCCCAACTCGGCCCTCCACGCAAAAACGCTGCATTTCGTTGGGACCCAAGAAACCCATTTGAACTTGAAATTCACCTGCGCATCTCGGTAGTCCTTTATCTTTTTCCGCACATCACTAACAGCGAATGCATTGCTTCCATCCCAAAGCCATACATCTGCTTTGTCAACCAACCGGGTCTGGGCCAGAAGCGGAGATAGGGCAGACCATTCTTGAGCTTCGTCTTGTGAGAACATTTCGTAAAAATCAATAGGGAACCAACCGCTCTCCTTCCAAACATCCTTAACCAGTGCTGATTTATCTTTGGACCTGTTGAAAAGTAGAGGGAACCTTGATTTCAGGTCCGTGTCCCCCAGCCAAACATCCAACCAGAACCGAGTTTGTTCCCCGTTACCGATCTCGCTGCGAAACAACTGAAAGACATTCTTGTCCCCAATTTTTAGACTTTCACAGCTCTTGACTATGTTGGCCCAACATCCGCCCGCCCCTCTTCTGCAAGGAATACCAAACCAGTTCCGTTTTGTGACATGACAGGCGTTAATAACCGATTTCCAGAGAGCATTGTGTTCGTTTTTGAGGCGCCAAATCCATTTTGCAAGAAGCGCATCATTCATATCTTTCAGTCTACCAATGCCCAAACCCCTTTTTTTCTTATCTTTTGTAATAGTTTCCCAAGCTACCCAGTGGATCTTCCGAATATCTCCAGCCCCCGACCATAAAAACTTCTTCATAAGGCCTTCCAATTTGTCTAAAACACCCAAGGGGGCTTTATACAAAGAAAAATAATAAACCGGGAGAGACTCTAAGACCGAATTAATAAGTGTAATACGACCTCCGATAGAAAGAAGTTTGGCTTTCCAGGATGAGAGACGGTTTTCAAAAACTTCAACAATGTGTCTCCAATTCAAGATCTTGTTCATATTGGCGCCCACCTTTATTCCCAAGTAATCGAATGGGATAGAACCGACCCTACAACCCAATACTTTGGCCATGTTCAGCACCTCCGAATCCGCTCCACCAAACCCGTATATGCTAGACTTGTGAATGTTGATTTTGAGCCCCGAACAAAGATAAAACACCCGGAGGATCCTTGCCGTGTTCTCAATATTTTCTACCGACCAATCGCCCATAATAAAGGCGTCGTCGGCGTAAAATAAGTGAGACACTATAGGCCCATCTTTAGAAACACAAACGCCTTTGAACATACCACATTGCACCGCTTTCATAAAGAGGCAAGAAAGCACCTCCATAACTACAAGGAACAAGAATGGAGAGATCGGATCGCCTTGCCTCAACCCTTTACCATGTTGAAACTCAAAAGTCGGTGCACCATTGACTAGGACGGACGACCTAGCCGATGACAAAATGCCCCGAATCCATGTACACCAAATTTCCGGGAACCCCATTTGCGCCAATAAAGAGAGAAGAAAGTTCCAATTGACGTAATCGTACGCCTTTTCAAAATCAATCTTCAAGAAGAACGTCTTGTGTTTCTTTCGTTTACACCACCCCATAATCTCATTAACAATCAACGGCCCATCAAGAATATAACGCTCTCCCAAGAAACCCGACTGAGTTTCTGAAATTACCAAGCCGATAACCTTCTTGAGTCTTTGCGCCAACACTTTGGAAATGACTTTACTGATCATACCCACTAGAGTGATTGGTCTGTATTCTTTTAGGCCTATGGGATTTTTTGTCTTCGGGATCAAAGTGATGAAGGACGAACCACAACCCCTATTAATCTTCCCTGTTTCATGAAATTGGCGAAGTATGCTAACAAAGTCATCTTCAAGAAGACTCCAGAATTTCCGAACGAATCTAAAATTAAACCCGTCCGGACCTGGAGCTTTGTCCAACCCACACTCAAAAACGGCTTCTTTTATCTCCGATCTAGAGAAAGGAGCCGTGAGGCCAGCCACCACTTCAGCTGGTAACTTTTTAATGTCTTCGCAAATAAGTGACGGCCGATGTTTCAGCTTTTCCGCAAAATGGTTTCTGAAAAATCTTAACACTTCCCGCTTGACCAAGGCTGGTTTAGTGACCCATTCCCCATCTACCATAATACCCTGAATTGTATTGGATGCTTTTCTGCTATTAATAACACCATGAAAAAAGGCGGTATTGTCGTCTCCAAATCTGGCCCATCGAACACGAGCTTTTTGGGATAAATCTCTAGCCACTCGCCATTCATGCTCCGCAATCCCTTTTTTACATTCTGTCCATATCCAATCTTCTTCCTCCTCTAATTCTCTATCCTCCATAACCGTTTCCAGTCTCTCCATATCATCTTTCAAAGCTTTTAATTGTTCCCCTTCTGAGATCTCAACCTTAGCTTTCCACTTTTTCAGCGCAACCCGGAGAGCCTTTAGTTTTCTTGAAAGAACAGAGTCTGGATCACCTGAGAATTGAGAATCCCGAAGAGTTTCCTAGACCACCTTCTCGCAACCTTCTCTGTCGAGCCAGGAGTTAAACCATCTAAATGGCCTAGCTCCATAATTTTTATTGTCTAACGTGAGCACCAGCGGTGTGTGATCAGAAAGATATCTCGGGAGAGCCCGTAGACATGCCTCGGGCCACCTGTTAAAAAAATCATAGGAAACCAAAAATCTGTCAATAAGGCTCAACTTACTCTTACCTCCCCCTTTACCGTGAAGGTATGTGAACCGCTTCCCTTTCAACCCATACTCCATCAGGTTGTTGGAATCTATGAAAGCATTGAAGTCATTGGCCACCGTTTGATCAAAGAACGTATTCTTTCTTTCATCCCTGTTGCGAACTGCATTAAAGTCTCCCATTAAGACCCAAAGGCCCTGAACACTACCCAGAATACCCATAAGACTTTCCCACAAGGCTCGTTTATCAACCGGTTTTTGAGGGGCATATATATTCACGATATTCATCACTGAGTCATCTTGAACCACATTGCCCGTAACAAGAAGGAAATGTGGGTTCTTAGTCACGGCCCTTTTCCTAAACAACTTCGGATCCCACATGGTAACCATACCCCCCGAACGACCTTCGACATCAACATACTCAAACTCGAAATTAGAATTCCCCCAAAAATTAGCAAAATTAACTAACTTTGAGTCTCTACAGTGTGTCTCCTGAAGAGCCACCACCGCAGCCCCATTTTCCGCCTTCAATCGTTTAACCCAAGCCGGTTTACCTTTAACTCCAATACCCCGAATATTTAAAGACAGAAAATTCATACCTTACTAAATTGTACCCCTTCCTCAACAATGGCCTTTTTAATTAAATCTTCACACCCAACCAACTGAGCTCCTAGAGTGGAACCCATTGATACGGTAGCGTTCGTCTCGTTGAAGACGTATAGCGCCGGATTAAGCTGTTGTGGGTCTCCTTCTTCTGGCGCTTCTTGCCTTAACAATTCATCAAAGGATTGCAACTCCATCTCCTGTTGTCTAAGTGTAGTGACAGACCCCTCTCTGTGGACACAACCCTCAATCGGAACAGATGCCTCTGTATGGACCACTGATGGTGTAAGTTTAGACTTCACAGAATTCCTAAGGGCATCTTCCACTTGAACAGGCCCAATAAATCGCACCAAATCAAATGGATCTTCAGGGTCCAACACCTTGTTTTTTTTCTTAGTGGGCCCATCCGAGGACTTCATAAGACGTGGGCTGAGGCCCAATCTTTTTTTAACTTTAAATCTTCTCCTCTTTTTTTTATTCGGCTCGGAAATAAGAAAGGCGGACCCACCACTCGAATTTTCAGGTCCAGAAGTCAACCCATTATTCTCGCAATCATTACCTTGAGACACATTCATATTTTTGGAAGGTCCCGAAGAATTAGGAGTAACCGACTCCACATTAATTGGAGTTTTAAAACTTCCGGAAAAATCGGAACCGTTAACACCGTTTGAATTTCTCCGGTCACCAGAACCTTCTCTATCGCCGGAACCTGAAGCGCTACCCTCGCCGGAGATTGGTTGCTCCTTACCTTCTGATTTGCTACCCTGCTGAGACGGAAAGACGGATAAAAAATCTGGGATCCAAGCCCCGTCTTCCTCAACTACCCATACCTTGAAACTCCGATGTCTCCAAAGAACTTTAACTTCTTCCTTGATTTTTCGCCCCGTCCCCACCATAACTCCCACATATTCAAACGAGAGATCACCACCATCTTTTTGCACGTTAGCTTTCTGGACTACCGTGCCAAATTTGCTACCCACGAGGTCAACAGTAGAGTTACATAGAATGTTTAGAGGAATGCCTTGTATTTTAAGCCAAGCCAGACGATCGTAAGGGAAGATTTGTCCTTCCCATATTTCTACGGAGAAGAAGCAATCAACCCTCACTACCGCCTTACTCAAAACCTTTTCCGCCTTAGCACGATCGTCAAATGCCATTAGCACAGAAAGACCTCCCAAATAATGTAGTTTCCCACCGTCAGGGCTTAGCTCTTTGAAAAAACTGCCAAACGATTTGAGCTTATCAAAATCATGAACCTTACCCACCAACGACCTTCCCTGGAATTCCGTAAATTCATTAATGCGATCATCCACACGGACCTCAACCTGAGCAGATTGAGTTCCGGTGAGGATATCTCTGAAGGAACCTTCACCACGGAAACTATCATTCCAAACTGAGCTCTCTTGTTGTCTTTGTTCTTTGACCGGCTCCTTCTTCTTTGCCGTCGGATTGTCAGAATCATGCCGTCTAGTATCAACCTCACCTTCTTCAAGTGTGAACAAAGCCACATTGAAACGAAGATGATAATCCCCCATACGTATGGAACTCATTCTCTTGGCCAGGTCTGCCTTGTCTTTGACATCCAGCATTGAAACGAAGCCAAAACGATTCCCATATTTGTCTCTTTTCTTTGCTATGTAGATGTCGTAGATATCCCCATACTCCCGAACAAACTTTGCTAAATCATTCCCGCTGCATCGATCTGGAAGGTTGATCACTATTAAACTTTGCTATTGGGTCAACCTAATCAGATTAAACAATAAATCTTAAATGAAAATTAATCCCTTTTATTTTATTGTAGAAAGACAATAATACCCCGTTACCAACTTAGTTGAGCATTGTACCACAAGCGTATAATGTTGTAATTACTTAACTTTTTTAGAATCATTCTTAAATGTTTTATAATATAGTATAGATTTAAGATTGTAATAATAATATAATAATATTAAAATAATCAAGTTTAATAGTGATCAATAGTTAAGGTTATATGTAGGTTTGCAATAAAAACTCAAAAGGTTAAAAGTTAAGTAACGATTTAATGCTTTTATGAGGAGGAACATGAATGGATTTCAACTTCAAAAGCGAGATAACTTAGCTCGATCAAATTTTAAAACTTTTATAAGGAGAACATGAATGAATTCAACTTTAAAAGCGAGATAAGTTACTTAGATCAAAATTTTAAGTCATGCAAATGCATTATACATAATATTTATCATGTAAAAAGGCCATTTTGCCCCTTACTAACTTCATTAAGTTGTTGTACCATAAGAATAAAATGTTGTAATTACTTACATTTGGTTGGAATTCTTACTAGATACTTTATAATATAATATAGATAAAAGGAATGCTTGTTAATTTGTATGTTGAAAAAACAATATATTTAACTTTAAAATGTCAAACATAGTGCCCTTCAAACTCAATCCATAAGTCAAACTCTATAAAATGACTCTTCTAAATACAAAAATAAATATAACTCTATGAAAATACTTGAAACCTATTACTGTTGCATTTGACCCGGTTGCCATTCAACTCCACTATTCGCATGTTATATTTGAACTATCTCAACATCAATGACCCTAAACCACATGATCTGTTTTACCGGCTGGCCATGACCCTCTTTTGACATGTGAACAAACCTGATTAACACAACACTTCCAGTCGGTACAATGTTTGGGACATCGCTAAAAACAAAACATAGAAACAAATTCTACTGAAACTTTCGCCTAGCACAACGATGAGATCTATAAGTACACTTAAAAAAATTGATATTGTAGAAAAAAGGTATAGTTAGGCAATGCACCATATGTTAAAATAATGTTAATGGCTACCAAAAAAGCTCTACTATGATATGCACTCAAAGAATAGAATATGCATGAATGGGAGTTATTACCTAATTGATTAAACGGTCCAAGCTCAGATTACCATTATGAAAGTTAGCATACTCTGAATAAATGATGTGTGGAACCCATTTGTTAACCTACAAAAGGTTTATATGTTAAATATCGGTTCATAAAAAATAATCTTCTATGGGTTTTGTAGGTGTGGGTTGACAAGTTAAAATCATAAATCTTTAAGAGGGTCAACAATAACTAATAGCGTGGTTCATGCAAAGCAGTCTAACCTTAAGTAACTTCAAAATCAGAAAATGTTGTAAAGAAAAAAAAAACAATAATAAAGATGATTTGCAGCATACCAACTAGTTATAAATTTTTTGACTACATGTTTGTGGATGGGCCAACTACAATTAATCTTGTATCAGCATCATCCTGCACATATATAAATAAGTAAGAAAAAATTATAAACAGAACAAGAACATGTATAGTGTATATAATTTAAAATTGCATATATTTAGTGCAAATAATTTAAAAAATTGGAATTTAAAGTCGACTTAGAATCCCATAACTCTAATTATATATTGATATAAACAAAACTAATGTAAGAAAATTGTTAGCAGTCCATAATATTCAGTTACCTTAAAATTAAAACTTGTGTGGTATTGCTTGTGATATGTTGGTTTTCCAGTACTATCTGTATCTACAATTACCAAACTTTTAATTGGAAGCTAAAAAACATAGAACGCATTTATACACCGGTTAAAATCCTCACAATGTTTTTAATGATTTGCTAGAAGTCTAGAACAACTTAACGAATCGAATATGCACAAACTTATTTACATAGACATAACAAATTAACAATAAGCAATTTGAAAACCACATGTCTATTTAACATTCACGATTTACTTCTGGACTGTGTCCATGAGCTAATTTAAGAAAAAATGAACAAATTTGTGTAATCAAACATTCGAATCAGATCCATATCTAAATCAAGAAGTAGGTCTATACCGTCATTGATGTTGGTTAATGAAAGAAGACAATCTGAAGCGAAAGAGACTCACCAAGCATGTTTGAAGGCTTCGATGCCTTCATGGATGCAAATGAGAGGAATGAGAAACACTAAAATGGGATGCGTATTCTATTTCTCTATGGCTGCAAATGAGAAGAATGAGAAGTATCTACTTTTTAAGACATGAGAAGGTGAGGATACATATACACTTCATGGGCACTCAAAGGTCTAAGCATTCAATTGGGTTTTATTAAGTTTTATGAAGGTGGATTACATCTTGAGATGAATATAAAGTGTGTATTACATAAATATACATTTGACATTATTTGTTATACATGAGAGACATAAAGGGAAGAAAATAACCAAAAAATGAAGATTTGTGAATGGATCCTTAAACTCTTATCTTAAAAATTTGGTGAAATTACCTTGGTGTGTCTTTGGTTCTTAATAAAGTAATAGAAATATAGATACTCGCCCGATTTGAAAAGTAGGAAATCTGAATTCAAATTCGGTTTAGGTCAAATTTCTAATTTTTTTTTTAATTCCAGTTCTATAAATAAACATCTTGTGTCATTGAAGTTGAACACTCACTAAACTAAGTTAGGAGAACTCTTACAAAATTAAATTCGAATATCTATGAAGGCTAGGAGAAAATTAAAACACAAAATACAATAGGATACGTCCCTCTACTTGAAATGTTGAACAAAATCCAAGATAGTGAAAGGCCCCCAACTTGTTATGGTCCTCTTGATCAAAATCAAGTGAAGATAGTCTAAATCTAACAATGACATGTTACAAAATGTATTAAAATAAAATAAAATGTATGGAGTAAAGATCAAACACTTGAATGATCTTATTGACATAGGATATTGATATTTATGTATGGGTGTTCACGGTTCGATTTTGACAACCTTTTAAAGCAAACCGTGATCCAAACCGTTAGTAACGGTTTTTTACTATTGTAAGCCGAAACCAAATCGTTCAAAATTAAAACCGATCCAAACTAAACGATGAGGAATTATCTTTGGTTTCAAAGTTTAAAGCAAATATGGTTGTTCCTTTAAAAATAGGATCGATAAATTGAGAAAAAAAAACATATCAGAAAAAACAAATCGGAAGAAATACTAAAAATAAGACCAAATCGCTCACTAATTATAAAAAAAAAAGTTATAAAATCAAGCGGAAAACAAAAAGGGTTAAGCAACAACTATTGTACAATTTGCCTAAGGTGCAGTTTGGTATCTTCAGGCTAGTTTTCACTCGAAACCGTAAAACAAACCGTTCATAACATTTGGAAATATCTAAGCCAACCAGTTAAACTTTTATAGAAAAAACCGACCATGAAACAAAGTTGATGACCGTTTAGACGATTTTATGGTTTTCGACACCCTTAGGTAGTGTTTGGTATGATGGAATGGAATGGACCATTACGGGGTAATGAAAAATAGTGTGTTTGGTTGGTTAAAGAAATAAAATCACGCATTCCACAAGGCATTCCATTCCCTCAAAACCATTCCATCCACCCCCCATGTTTTTTTTTTCATTCCATCACTCATTCACCCTTAACTAACAACACCATGACCCACCATCACCATCGTCAGCACCCACCACCCACCACCACCACCGCCGCCCACCACCGTCACCCACCACCACGGCCGCCACCACCCACCACCTTCGTCATCACCCACCACCATCATCGCCGCCACCAACCACCGCCACCCATTACCTTCACCCATCCACCACCGCCGCGACCCACCATCGTCACCCACCCTCCACCGCCGCCTTTACAGCATGCCATCGTCACTGACCACAATTTCCTTTACCCATCACTACCGCCGCCACCCACCACCGCCACTACTCACAATCGTCACCCACCCACCGTCACCGCCATCCACCTCCACCCATTGCCAGCGTTGCGGCCACCCACCACCGTCGTCGCTACCCACCACGCTACCGCCACACCCACCACCTACCATTACCACCACCAACCACCACCCACCACCGCAACTATTCACCATCGTCGCCCACCCACCATCACGGCCATCCACCTCCACCTCCACCTTCCACCATCGCCACCAACGTTGCCGCCACCCACCACCGCCGCTACAGTCACATATCACCACCCACCATCACCACCACTAACCACCACCCACCATCACCACCACTGACCACCACCCACCACTAACCACCGATTTTATTCCTTCGTCTTTTCTTGCCTATCCAACAACACAAAGTAATGTTTTGTTTCATTCCCACGTGGCAACCAAACAAAACATGGAATGGTAATGATCAATTCCATTACCTCGTTCATTTCATTACCTCATCCATTCCATTACCCCATACCAAACAGACCCTTAGTTTTGTGAGTTTTGGGTGGCTGTCTACGTGGCAACATTTTGAGATCCAAATTATAGGTGCCATAAAAGAGGGGAAAACACTGCAAGACTATCAGACTTAAGGATGAGAAGTCGTTACAAACTTGATATTGTCAAATGCCTAAGAATCAAATATGATAATAGAAAAACTGAATCAGGATTTCATTTAATACGTTTTGTAAAACACACACATGAGAATTCGAATTTTAGACACATTGGCAAATATTAACTTCATTCACATATCTAAGAATCAAACGCTCCCATTGTTATAATAATATTGTAGTAGTCATATTAATGAGTCAAAACGCAAAAGGGTTGTAGCATGACTAGAATCTAGATCCAACTAGTTACAAATTCTCACAATGGGCTTGAATGGGACCATAGAAATATTGAATACCAAATTGTTCAATATCCTACATATTTTTTTTTTCAAAATACTACAAATTAACATTTTTAGAAGCCCAGCCCAATCTTACTGCTTGAATTGAAATTCTCTAAGCCCAGGATATCACATTAGCCAAACTGCCCAAGAAATTTATAGGTACCCTACTACTTGTAGCCTTGTAGGTGCATAAACTGGTTATTTTCCCTAGCTAGTTCGGTTAACCTAATCGTCTGTTATTTTCTCATTTTAGATTTATACGATTGCTTTAACCGGTTATTACTTTAACTGGTTCAGTTATTCACTTTGACCGTTTCGGTTAATAAACGGTTTTTTTCATTTCTTTTATATTTTTTATGTTTTTTTTTTCTCAGTTAGCTAGCAAATCGGTTAAAAATAACTGGTTAATTAACTAGTTACTTCTAAAAAATCCCTAACCAGATACTAACCTATAGTTAAAAAAACCACTTGTCGATTATTAACGGGTTACGGTTTCAATTAATAACCATTTAATTTGTGCACCTCTACTAGTATATACACTTGCTGCATCCATCACGTAGGATAGATGTTTGATGTAATTTTAAATGAAAATCTTTAAGATGCACAAAGTGGCTACTAAATTGGTCAAAATGAATGATATTTAACTATCCATTTTTTCAACCATTTTAGCATTACACGTATACTAGAGGTGTATCAATCACGAGTTTTGTATGAACAAACCAAAATGCGACATGTGTCAACCATTGAAATCAAAATAGGTTGGAATGTCCCTCCTTTGGGCACAACTAACGCTACTAGAGTGTCTTCACGGATAAACGCATGAGACGAATGCATGTGTGAACACAAATTACGCTAGATGAGATCCAGAACTGGTAAATTATGAATTGGGCTTTAGTTTCCGACGGTCCATTAAACGAAGTCAGAGTATTTAATTTTATTGTTATTTATGCATTGGGACAGTTATGTTTCATTCCACTAAAATTGTTTGGTGATCCCCAAATTAAATGTGAGAACTGAATTTAGCATCAAAATTAATCTATACTATATTATAAAGCATGAGTGAATGATTCCAACAAAATTTAAGTAATTACAACGTATAATACATATGGTACAATGTTTTAATGAAGTTAGTAAGAGGGCAAAATAGTATTTTTACATGAATATTAAATTGGTCCTGAAATAGATGTAAATGAATAATGCATGTATTAAATTAAAGGGAAGTCCATAAGTTTTCTACCAAATAATTTAATTGTTATAATATATATATATATATAGGGAAGGGTTATCTTGAGAACGCCAAATATCGCGAGAACCGTGAGAACAAATGAGAAAACCAATCAAAATCATTTTTTTTCAATACAAACCTAATTATAATCAGAATACAACATTAAAAAACGAATTTTCTTTCTAAATAATTCATCTTTTCTTGCAAAAACACTTTCAAATTAACTTTTTACACATGTGTAAATGAATCAGTTTACACATGTACAAACAGTAAATTTACACATGTGTAAAAACAATTTATTTCCGTATACGTTTAAATATTTACGCGTAAATTGTGTTTTTGGGATTGTATTTTAGTAATAAATATAAGTGTAAAAAGAAATTTTTGATTTGAATGGTTTTAGATGGCGTTCTCGCGGTTCGCACGAAATATAGGTGTTCTCAAATTAACTTTCCCCTATATATATATATATATATATATATATATATATATATATAGGGGAAGGTTTAAATAAAAACCCACTCAAAACGAAGAAATCCGGTAAACTTAATCTAGACCATTGATCTAAAGTGATCAATGGCCTAGATTGATTATACATTATTTTATTACAATTGATAGAGTAGATGACAAAAAAAGGGCAAAAGGGTCAAATGACATTTTATGAAAAAGCATCTATGACAAGTTGACCTGACACATGTCACATCATCTCTCTCATACTTTTGTGATCATTGTCCTAATCTGCCAGATGCCCCGTGTTACATATGTAATATGTGTTGTGTTACGTAGGTTAAAACTGAGTTGCCAGTTTATATTATTTAAAAAATGATGATTTATTATTTTTTTTATTAGACCATATTTTTTTTCGTTTTATTGTACCAGCACCAGAATTGTTGCATACGTAACGAGAATTGATATGGTTATAAGCATTTTGTTACTTACAAAGTGCTAAAAACAAACAAAACGGTCATTACAAAAGTGCTAAAAACTTTATAGATCAAAAAACATTCAAATGTAGACAAGAATTGTTTCTTACAAAATGCTAAAAACAAACAAAACGGTCATTACAAATCAACAAATGCTAAAAAAGTATCATAAATAAAAAAAAAATTGTCTACACTTCATTCTTGATAATCATCTTCATCTTTAATGCAAAAAATATGCTCACCTGCAAAAATAAAATAAAAATCATCAATTTACATGTAAAGCCCAACCCAAACCCCCCCCCCCCCCCCCCCCGCTTAACGTATGTTAACCAACTGGATTACAAAAAAAAATACGAAACTGATACAAAAAAACATTGTTTTATTATACATTTAGTTATCAAGATTATCAAACTTAAAAAATCAAAACTTTGTAGTAAAAAAAAAACAGAAACTAATTTATACCAACTTAGTGGTGCTGTTACATACGAAACAAACGCAAAAAAAAACAGAAACTAATTTATACCAAATTGGTTATCATGATCAATGACATTCCATTCAAGAGTTTTTTTTTACCAATTCTTCCTCTATAATATGCAAAAAATCAAACCTTTGTATCTGGTAAAAAAAATCGATAACTAATTTATACCAACTTAGTTTTGTTGTTACATACGAAACAGGCGCAGTATAGGAAACAGATGCAAACATACATTCCACACATTATAACACTCATACAAACATGCACATACTTGTAAAAAAACAAATCAGACATATTATTGCATATGTTAAGAGACACTAAAATTCACCAATTTTGATTAAAAAAAACATATTA
Organism: Ambrosia artemisiifolia; assembly: GCA_032199755.1. NCBI lineage: Eukaryota > Viridiplantae > Streptophyta > Magnoliopsida > Asterales > Asteraceae > Ambrosia > Ambrosia artemisiifolia. The sequence continues at coordinate 10,476,589 of CM063514.1, forward strand.
ATAATAATAACATATAAAAGGGGTTAATTAATATGTAAACCTACGTGTAAAGATGATTAGTTGTGGTGTTACATACGAAACAGATGCAAACATACATTTTCAAAACCATCACAAAAAATCTCTTATTACCAAACACTAATTAGCTCAAATTCAAACTCTAACCATTAATTGTTTTCTAACCCCTTTCAAAATCATATTAAAAATGTTTTCTGCTGTTACATACGAAACAAACGCAACATAGAACAGAGGAAGTTTTAAATTAGAGGTCAACAAACCAAATTCAAAAAACCTTATTACTTCAAAACGATAAAAGCTTCGTATCTCAACAAAATACCCTTAGACCCAAATAACTTTCTAATATTTTTAACCAATCCCATCTTTTTAAATAGCCTAACTTTCTAATAATAAAAAAATCAAAACTTGACCTGAAAAACTTGGTGATCACCATTTACCAAAAACAAATTTCCCAAACACCTACCAAAAAGAGATACCAATGTTACAAACAACACTAGTTTTGAGTTCTCAACTTATATAAACATATTATAACAAAAACATATGGTTTTTTTTTTCAAAAGGCAATACGAATCAAGAGTAATGGATGTTCAAAGCTCCATAAATAAACACAAATTATTAACAAATCCAATTCTGTAAAACATAATATCATTCTTATAACAAAGCAAACCACAAACATAAATGGCTACGTGGCCTCTGTTTCCAAAAAAAAAGGCAAGAATAAAATAATAACCTAGAATCCTAATACTTTCAATTAATGATAAATCTCCACTCACATTACCCTATGATTAATCCTACGTAGCTATTGTAGATACCACAAACGAGTTTCTCGTTTCAAAATTGCCATTTTATTACTGATCAACTTCTCTGTTGTTCAACTTCTCTTTTAATTAATAACGAAAAATCAAAAATAACGAAGCAAAAAATCAAGACTAATAAATAACGAAAAATCAAGACTAATATATCCAAAACTAACGAATGAGTACAGCAAAAAAAAGGAAAAAGAAAACCTGATCAATCACCGGACCACAGAGACCGAAGAAAACAGAACAGACGAAGACGGTAGTGGTGGTGTTGAGGGTGGCAGCGATGGTGTTTAGGGGTGGTGGAAGAAATCTGATTGTGTGAGAGAGAGAGAGAAGAGAGAGAGAGAGAGAGAGAGAGTGTGTGTGTGTGAGAGAGATAGATCTAGTTTAAATAGGAGGGAGAAAGAGAAGATTCAAAATTTTTAAATGGGGGGAAGAGTAGGGATGGCAATCAAACCCGAACCCGATGGGTAAACCCAAAACCCGACACATTTGGGACGGGTTTGGGGTCGGGTAATCGGGTATGGGTCCGGGTATGGGATTAATTTTTATTTTTTCACGGGTTTGGGACGGGTTTGGGATTTGATGATATACCCATTTACCCGACCTGATTATCCGATAAAGTATACTCGTTTACCCGATTAGATACCCAATATAATTTCTTATATATCTTTTTAAATATGTATGCGTAATATATCTAATTGTCCATCTAGATTGTCATATTATGCTAAAAATTACCAAAAAATAGTGTATACTATTTGTTATCTATAGCTTTGAGTGTTTTTATTTGATTTAAATATTTTATATTTATACATTGTAATATTTGCATATAGATTTAATAATGCTAAATGTAATTAGTCAGTAGTTATCCAATAGATATCCGACGGGTTTTCGGTCGGATAGACCCAATGGGTAAGTTTTTAAAATTAATGGGTTTACCCGAAACCCGCGGGTATACCCGATACCCGATCGGTAATTACCCGACACAAACCCGACGGGTTTTGGGACGGGTTTGGGACAAGCATACCTAATCGGGTATGGGGTTGGGATTACCTAAACCCGTCCCAAACCCGACCCATTGCCATCAGCAGGGAAGAGTAAAAAGACTAATATAACCTTTAAAACATAAAATAATATATTTTTAATTAGGCTATGTGGAGCAATGTAGTCCACTAGTTGGGTTTGTGGGAGTTTCTTCATTTTAGAAGGTTTCTTGTCTATACTTAGCCTATATATATATATATATATATATATATATATATAGGGGATGGTTCAATAGAGAACTCATTTTATTGAGAGAACTCGAGAACTCCTAATTAAATACAAAAAAATATAATAAAAAAATCATAACTCAAAATTTAAGTAAAAAAATAGAAAACTAGTTCGGAGCTTCTCTTTCCCACGTCATACCCGTTCGGAAAAAAAATAAAAAAAATTAAAAAAAATAAAAAAAAACACACCTAAAAAACGCTACTGCACATGTGTAGTATAACCCAAAAGCCTAAACCACCTACCCCCTAACTTACCCCCACCCAAAAACCTAATTCCACCCCACCCACCCCCACCCTCACTAAAAAACCTAAATCGCTTACCCAAAAACCTAAACCACCCATCCACCCCCTACCCAAAAACCTAAACCCACCCCACCCACCGCCTACCAAAAACCTAAGCCCCACCCGTCACAACCAAAAACCTAACCCCCACCAAAAAACCTAACCCCTACCCAAAAACCTAAACCCACCCTACCCATCCCCACCCCACCCCCAAAAACCTAAACCTTACAAACTAAACTAAAAAAAACTAACCCTAAAAGCTAAACTAAACCCAAAAACTAAACCCTAAAGCTAACCGGACATTTACTACACAGGTGCATTAGAAGTCGCCTATTTTTTATTTTTTTTTATTTTTTTATTTTTTTTATTTTTTTTTTTGAACCGGGATGACGTGGGAAAGAGAAGCTCCGAACCAGATTTTTGGTTTTTGACTTAAATTTTGAGTTATGATTTTTTTTCTTAATTTAAGTAGGAGTTCTCGAGTTCTCTCCCTAACTATGAGTTCTCAATTGAACCTTCCCCTATATATATATATATATATATATATATATATATATATATATATATATATAAAATTACTAATCCCTACCGATTGTGCTACTATAGTATGACGCCAACCACAACGAAAAAAACAGACGATCTATAAAGCTAACCATTGCATAACAACAAAGTCGGTTAGGGTTAAGTGAGGTTTATAATGATAATAAACACTCAATAGTAATGACGATAAACACTAAACAGTTTCTAAACTGATATAACATTAATCTTGAAGTTCTTCTCATAAATTTGTATGGATAAAAAATATGAATTAGAATAAAATACAAGTTTTATACTTGGAGTAATATTATCTTAAGAAATTATATATATATATATATATATATATATATATATATATATATATATATAATTTTCATTGAAATCTATAAATGTAATCCTAAAGAATTTAAAAAGACTAGGAAGTAAATATCAAAATGAAATTAAACATATATGAGTTATAGACTTAATAATTAGAAAAAATTACATCGTTAGTCCTTATGGTTTCCTCCAAATTTCAATGTAAGGTATTAAGGTTTTATTGTTTCACTTTAAGGTATTAACCTTTTAATTTGTTTCAATGTAAGGTATTAAGGACTAACCTAGTTAAAACTTAACTGAGTTTGAGGGGTATTATGGTCCATTCACCTATATATTTCTTTTAACCAATTAATACATATATTAAAAATAATAAGAAACCGGTCAGAGCCAAGGGTCGAACCGGCACCTTCATTGTACAAGATAACAACCCAACCAGCTGATCTACATATATACCCCAATTTCCCACCCCTTTTTTCTTGTTGAACAAAACAAAAACCCACTGATGTATTGAAGCAGTTAAGAGGAAGAAAGGAGTCTGGTGGCTCCAGCCAACCCCACGGCGGTGCACAAGGCGGAGCTCCGATGGTCCATTCCCCAACAAACACACAACCTCACCCCATCCCTCTGTTGAACTGATTAGAGAGAGAGGAACAAGAAAAGAAGTTGAGTTGAAGGATCAGAGATAGAGAAGGAGAGAGAGAGACCAGGACAGGAAAGAGAGAGAGAGAGAGAGAGAACTGAAGAAAGGAAGAGGCGGTGGTGGTTCACGTCGGCGGCGGCGGCTCGCTTAGGGTTCCGTTTAATCGACTAGCGTAGTAGAAGTACACACACCATCATCATCATCACAAGTCTTTCCTTTTGTTCCTGTTTCGGTTGCGTGTTTGTGGAGTATTCTCAATTCATATTTCATTCTCATTAGTGGCTCTGTTTGTTTGAAAATAATAGCTTTCCGATTGCTGTTTATTATACTAATCTTCTGCTTCCATTTGTTTAATTTAGTTAGGGCTATTATTTATAATTTATACTGCTGCTACTTGTATTTACTGTGATTCCAACATAGATGATTAGATGATACGGTATCTTATTGGAATGAAGATAATGCTCAGCTTAGAACTGGTTTAAAAATATTAAAGTCTAAGTTTTAAACAACTGATCATACAGATCAGATGGTTCCTCCGGTTTGTTATGACACAAAGGTCCCGAGTTCGAGTCCTCTCAGAACTGGTTTCAACCCAATTTTTTCAAAAACTGAATATATAGGTGAATGGACCATAATACCCCTCAAACTCAGTTAAGTTTTAACTAGGTTAGTCCCTATTACCTTAAATTGAAACAAATTAAAAGGTTAATACCTTAAAGTGAAACAATAAAACCTTAATACCTTACATTGAAATTTGGAGGAAACCATAAGGACTAACGATGTAATTTTTTCTAATAATTATGTGGTTAAAACTTCTTGACTTCATAAAACCAAAAGCCTAGATAGATAAATAATACAACATTTCATGTACCGGTACACAAATAGCCTTTAATAGTTAGTTTTTTTCGATCCTATAAATTGTGATGTGAAACAAGGGGAGGAAAACAAAATTTTAGATTGTTGTTTGATTCCCTCTCAGTTTCATCATCCGTTGTCCAATGGTATTTCCACAACCACCTCACATGGATTATCAAATACTAAAAACATTAGTAGCTACCTACGGAAAACCAAAGTTGTACTAAACTTCCAGACCATCAAATCTTGTTGTGTGCCACCACAAAGACTCGTCGACGACCGCGATTGTTTTCTAGATGCAAAAAATAGAGTTGCGTCTGATTCCATTTAACTCTAAAAGAAGTAATTTTGTTTGATGTTAAAGTGAGGTATAATTTTTAACTTTTGTATTTACTTGTAAATGTCATGGTATATTGGAGTGTAGATAATTTTCAACTACTTGATTTGCTAAGATCAAGCCTTAGGACTTGGTTGTCTAATGTATATTATAGAGAGAAAATTTCAGTAACAAATATAACATGTTTATAATTAACATGTAAATCTTAGTTCTTTTTATCATGTGAACATAAGTTCTATAAATCTTATATATTTTGTAAAAATAAAGCTTTTGAAAAATTTAGAAATTTCAAGAATTTGAAGATATCTTTTATTTGGTTATGACAACAAAATCCCCCATCTTGCCGATCCACATTAGATTTAAACAAAAATTATCATGAAATTTGATTATAATAACAATATCCTTATACATCAATAATATCTTTGAATAAAAGCTATTTACAAGGTTGTGTACATAAATATAAATGACATGTAGGTTCTATAACGACCTCTCATGGCATCCTCACTTTATTGACCACTTGATTGTCTTAACCATTTTGTTTTTCAATTGTGTATTGTCAACTCCGCTGCAACACGCGGGCTCCACACTAGTATAACAATAATTTAAACTTGCAAAGTTAGAAACACTGACGAATTCAAAATTTTTTGTAAAGAGTGTTTGGGGGTTTAACCAAATTTTTTATGGAGGCGATTAGATTTTTGCATCATAGTTCATTAGAAAGATTACATGATTTACACATACCGAAGATTTGATTCCCTTGGTAATCACCATGTACATGTAGGGTTGTTCATATTTATCTGAAACCCAACCCAAATGCGAAGCCACCCGAACCCAAATTAGAGGATACCTGAAAAACCCAAAACCGACCAACCCGAACCTTAAATGGTTCAGTTATTGGGTCACTTTTGATTATCGGGTCAATTTTTCCCAGTAAAGAATAACCGAACAACCCGACTCAATAAACCCGAAATCCAAAACCTAAAACCCGAACAAATAATTTTTTTTTTTTGTTATTATGTTTTGGTTTAGTGTCTTTGGTATCTATAACATTAAGTTTTAGGACTTTTGAACATTATCATATTATATTGTAAATTAATATTTTAATTTTGATGATATTTTTCAAATAGCATGATAAATTTTGCGAATAAAAACACATTTTTTCATACTACATCTAAACCCGAAAAGCGAATAACCAGATCTAAAATGACCCGAATCCGAATAGACCAAACCTGAACCAATCCAAGCTTTAAATGATTTGGTTATTGGGGCACTTTTTTCCAACCAAAAAACCCAAACAAAATAACCCAAAACCTGAGAAAAAACCTGAAGAACACCCCTACGTACAGTTGAGTTTTTGCGGCCCCATTTTCAGTTTTTACTGTTTTTCGTGGGAAAAAAACATTACTTGTTTTCTGCATATGTTTATGCTTGATGTTTTAATGAGTTGTTGTATATGTGTTTGAAACTATGGATCTTAACAATACACAACCAAGCAAGAGATAGAACAAGATATAGCGACAAAACGGTGACAAAACTATATTATTAAAACAAACCAGAAAATTACCCAAACCACCCAAAGATCTTAGAAAATCACTAAGATCAATAATTGAACATACAAAGTCAAGATCAACTGATTAATGAATCAGTTGATCAGAAATACAAAACCAAAAATACAAGACTTACAGGTTGAAAACCCTAGACCAACAGAGAGAGGAGATACAGACGTAAAACAAGAAAAAATCTTAACTAACCATCCAGAGACTTATGATCGTTTATATATTGGCTCACACTTAAGCCCTAGCCAGCTGGGCTATCTCACACAAACTGGGTCGTATTATAATAAGCCCAGATCACAAGTCCAAAATAATAAGTCCACATGCTTCATCAGATTGGCCCACAACCTACAAAACTCAACAAATTATTAGACACATAACTAATGTTATTGGACCCTCTCTAGTGTTTGTATAACACAAGTGGAACAGTTTGAAAAAATTTTAAACACATTTGCAATCTTAGAAAACACAAACATATTAGAATAACCACTAACAACAACTTTCTCCTCCTATGTTACCACTTTAAGATTCAATCTCGGCTTTATCACTTATAAGATTCATCTGTTTTCAAATCTGCTCAGAAGTAACAGCAAAGCAGAAACACTAGAAGAATAATTAGCACAAGAAGGACCACTATTGGACATGTTGGTTTTACCACTAAACACATTACCAGAACCACTTTTAAAAGGTTGACCTATATTTCTTTTTTAGCACCAGGTGGAAAACTAACAATCTCTTAACATCTATGAACAATATGACCAAGCATATTACAATGAGTACATTTTAGATTAGGGTTTGGTCCTCTATTGACATTGTTAAACTTCCTCCTATCATTAACTTGATTAGCTTTAGCAACAAATGAAACATTAGACCCTTTAGTATTACTAGTAGACCCCCTATGTGACTCCTCTCTAGATACAATAAAGAATGCATGTTTAATAGAGGGTAGTGGGTCTTGCATCAAAAGACTTGTTTTAACATATTGGTAAATTTTATCTAACCCTGTTAAAAATTGCATTAGTTTTATTAACCCATTAAAACTATTAAACTCTTTGGAAGCATCACATATGCATGTAGGCAACTGAACAATAGAATCAAATTGTTTCCACATTGTATTTAGCTTGTGATAATACTCAGACACTGAACTACCATTCTGTGTTAATGAATTTATCTTTTCATACAAGTTAAACACTACTAACCCACTCATATGCTTCTTTCAAATCAAGCCACACATCTCTAGCATACTTAGAAAACACTTGTCCTATGTATAATTCCTCACTAACAAAATTTAGCTACAAAGATAATACCACAGAATTACACCTATTCCATTATTTCCTAAGAATTTCATCATCGGTTGGTCTAACAGTACTACCATCTATAATACCAATTTTATTCTTAGTTTGAAGAGCCAATTTCATAGCATTTGTCCGAACCGAATAATTTTCAGTTCCTTTTAATTTCAAACAAATGGTTAAAGAACTAGTGACACTAGGATGAATATAAAGAGGATCACCTATATCAAGTTTACTTATCATGGTACCAACATTACCAACCCCCCTTAAACCAGCAGTGTCAGCCCCCCTGCACGAGCAGGGTTAACATCCGTAGCACCACTCATGATAAACAACAAATTAGCACCACAAGGCACAGAAACAAATAGACAACAAGATAAACAAATAACAAACAACCAAAGACAAACAACAGATCATACCAAAATAATAAAGAATACACAATCAAGACCAAACTAGGCAAAGCCAAGCCAGGGACTAGATCACAGGTTCATCACTTAAGGGTGTCTGTGCAAGCCTTAACTTGGGAGCCTTTACCCTACACAAGACCAAGACAACCCAATCAACCACCGGTCCTTCTAACCCAACCACAGACGCCTAGACACAGAGAAAAGACAGAGAGAACTTACAGGGCACTCCAGCAGCCAGCAAAGCAAGCAATAACAAAAAATAAAAGAACAGGGAATAGAAAATCATACAGGTTGCAAGCTTCCAATCCAACAACTCACCAAGAACAAGATCCAAAGCTCCTTGCCAACAATATTTTACCAGCAAACCCTAGATCTATAAAACATCACCAATAGAACGTAATAGACCAGATCTATGAACCAAAGATCAGATCTACTACAAGACAACCACAAAGGACCAGATCTATATAAAGAGGATCAGATCCAAGACTAGACCAAGGAATCAATCCCTAGATTTATCAAAAATACTTGACAACCCTAGAAACCAAAAACCGACAACCAGATAACAACGCACTGCAGAAATAACAAGATCAAGACCTCAAGATCATGAGCATAAGCTCTGATACCATGTTTGAAACTATGGATCTTAACAACGTACAACCAAACAAGAGATAGAAACAAGATATAGCGACAAAACGATGACAAAACTATATTATTAACCCAAACCACCCAAAGATCTTAGCAAATCACTAAGATCAATAATAGAACATACAAAGTCAGGATCAACTGATTAATGAATCAATTGATCAGAAATACAAGACTTATAGGGTGAAAAGTGAAAACCCTAGACCAACAAAGAGAGAAGATACACACGTAAAATAAGAAAATATCCCAACTAACTATCCAGAGACTTATGATCATTTATATAAAGGCTCACATTGAAGCCCTAGCCAGCTGGGCTATATCACACAAACTGGGTCGTGTTATAATAAGCCAACATCACAAGTCCAAAATATTAAGTTCACAGGTTTCATCAGATTGGCCCACAACCTACAAAACTCAACAAATTATTAGACACATAACTAATGTTATTGGACCATCTCTAGTGTTTGAATTATAACATATATTTTTATCAATATCACACTAAATTCTTCATTACCATAATTGTTTAACTTTTGCGAAGCCGCTGGATATATGGGTGGTACTACATGGGTTGGCACCCCATTAAAGCTTTGTGATTATACATGTTTCAGGGTTTACGCCACGTCAAAATTTTTTCATGGGCTCAAGCAATTTACATCATAACGACCGATACACTCTTAAACTATTTTATGGACTAAATTTGAAAATGATTTGTTTAAGTTGTTTTATCGAGTCATTAAAACATGTGGACTTGCCAACCATTTCTATAGTTGATCGCTTTAAACATGATTTTTAGGAAATGCAACTTGAAGATTTTACGCGTTTACATTCTTTTGGAAGACATTTTGATCTTTTCTGCATTTTGTTCAAGTAATTTTGTATATTTTTTTTGTTTGTTAAGGCAACATGTATTAGTACTTTAACACTCTGAAACATATAGTCTATGGTTCAATGCAATGCATAAGGCAATCCTTAGTATCTCTTGTTACTACGTGTTCAATGCGGCACACTTGTTTACATCTCATGTTTCTGACTTAGCGGGGTGTGACATAACAATACATATTGGTAAAAAAATTGACTATTTAACCCACGGGTTCAGTCCAATGACAAAATGTTTACAACTTATAGTTAGAGTTGAGCTTCCTTTGGTTCGATCCGTATGAACTAACGCCTTAAAAACGAAAGTGATTACAATCTTTGTTAGAGATACCCTCGATGCCATACACATGAAATAGAAAAACTGGGAAAATAATAAAAAGCTCTCAAGACATGGAAAAAAAAATGTCGTGGACACGGCCAAGTTCTACATGGCCAACTTCCCAGACAAGTGCAGCGGAAAAGACCTAGCTGACACGCTAAAGGAGTTCGGAGTCATTACGAAGATCTACACTGCAAGGAAACGGGATAAGTAGGGATGTCGATCTGGTTTTGTTACGTTCAAGGGTGTTCGAGATTGTGAAGATTTGGAAAGATCATTGCAAAATATTTGGATGGGAAGTTTCAAAGTATGGATCAATATTGCTCGTTTCATCGGTGGTCAAGACGAGAGTAAAGGAAAGGAAGAAGATAGGAAGAGCCAATATCCTGATCAGGAGAAGAAGTCCAAGCCTGAACAATCTTTTTATGATGGTAAACAGTCCGCATCCTATAATGAAGCATTCACGGGGGTTAAAGATACAAAGAATGATGAAATTATGGTGAAGATACCGGATGCTATCAACGAGTATTCGGACAGATATGGTAGAGCTTTGGTTGCTACACTCTTGAGCTTTGATAGCCTTAAGAGGATTGGTACTATTGTCAGGGAGTTAAATCCTTCCTATGGGATCATCCAATTCCTAGGTGGCTTATCGGTTCTCCTTACTTTTAAGGATTCTAAAGAAGCAGAGGAGGTTCGGAAGAAGGCGGTGGTTATGACCAAATATTTTCATTCGATCGAAGTGTGGGAGGGGAAATCATATCCTTTTGAAAGAATAGATTGGTTAAAAGTACAAGGCATTCCTTTGAATCTATTGTGTAATGATACTCTGAATATGGTTGGCGAACAATTTGGGAAAGTAATTCACAGAGAAAAGGTACAATATGATAGTGGGGATCTATCATTTGATTACATCGGAGTCCTAGTTGGGGATGGTCGGAGAATAATGGATGAGTTGGTGCTTCAATGGAGGAATAAAAGGTTTCGGGTATGGATAATGGAGGAGATATGAGACTGGGTTCTGGATTTTCTAGTTACTTTGGAAGCTAAAAAGAAAGATTGCGAAGATGGAAGTACACCGAGGAGGAAGGAAGAGCCGGCACCGGATTTTTTCCCCGATGACATTAAAGGCTCGAATTCAAAAAAGAAACTGGTGCTATTGGTATTAGGTGTAAGAAAGTATTTTCTTGTCTCTATTCTAAAAAAGGAAACAAAAAAGTAAATTCAAGAAATCTGGTTCTAAGTCACGTTCAATATCTAGGCCGGATAAGAAGAAAAACGAACTTAAGCCCATTAGTAACAATGATCCTTTTGATGTGGAGAGGTTTATTGGGCCTATGGATGGTAAGGATTATTTGAAATCTAAAGATATGCGCCCTCATAGCATTAATCTCTTGTCTAGTAGTCCACTTTCTTCACAGGAGGTGTCGATTGGTCAGTCTTTCCCTATAGGGATTAATGATGCTCGTGACACAGGAGAGCACCTGAAATCTTTTGAACAACTTTTATCAGAAGCAGAGGAGAACGAACCACAAGGAATAGAGGTTGATGAACGAATTGACTTGAATTTAGAACCTGGGATCGATGCAGCTATGACTGGTAACGAGAATCAACATGATGTTCTAGTCAACTATGAGGTAAGTCAGACTATTCTCATGGGGTCTAAACTTGGTGCTAAGTTAAATAATTATGAATTGTTGGTGCTAAGTTTGGCTAATTATGAAATACGGTATTGGTAGGTAAACAGGGGGTTAAACTATAAATTGTTTATCTTTAAACATACGTGGGGTAGGGATTACCGGAAAAGACGGTTGGGTCAGGAAGTAAAGGAGGGATTATGGGGTTTCTATTCTAGCATTACATGAAACTAGGACTGGTAATTTGGGGATTAATGAGGTTAGACGATTTTTGGGTAACGGAGATATGGAAATAGAAACGGTTGATGCTCGGCGACGGTCAGGAGATCTTGTTACTGTTTGGGATCCAAAAGTGTTCAATAGGTTCAATAATGTAGTGAACAACAATTTTATCATGGTTTCGGGTTACTTGAAAGATGTGGATAAAATGCTGAATATTGTTAATATCTACGCTCCTCAGAAAGTGCAGGAAAAAAGGCGTTGTGGAATTTGATATTACAGATGATGCGAAATACTCAAGGTATGTGGTGTTGTATGGGGGATTTCAATGCAGTCCGTTCTCAAGAAGAAAGGAAGAATTCTGTTTTCAATTATATGGTGGCTCGGGATTTTAATGATTTTATTGATGAAGTGGGTTTGCAGGAATATGGTATGAAGGGTTTAAAATTCACATTCTTGGCTGGTAAAGGTTTGGGTTTCAATATGAATAAATTAGATCGATTTCTAGTTTGCTCCGATTTCTTTAATAGATGGTCGGAAGCGCGCTTGCGTGCTCTTCCGATATACCTATCGGATCATAGTCCTTTACTATTAATTCTTGATAATAAACTATGGTCCGCGTCCTTTCCGATGGTTTAACTCTTGGATACATAGTGAAGGATGTTCGGATTTGGTGAAGAATTGCCTTGGTAATGTCAAGCTGATGGGTCCTCCAGATGTGATATTGTCTCAAAAGCTTAAGATTTTAAAATCGCAATTAAGGGATTGGGCAGACAAACTTTTGGCCACTGAGAAGGAAGAATTGGGTTGTGTTAAAAAAGATTTGGAGGTTTTAGAAACATATAGCAAAGAGAGGGATTTAGAAGAAGAGGAGGAATGGGCATGGGCCGAATGCAAATGTAGAGTCAATGAATTGGAGGTTTTTTACGATAATGATTTGAGACAAAAATCTCGAATCCGGTGGGCTATGCATGGAGATGATAACACGACGTAATTTCATGGGATTATCAATGGTAGAAAAGCGTCCAACTCTATTTCGGGTCTTATGGTGAATGGAGTATGGATTTCTAAACCGAGTAGGGTTAAGAGGGAGGTTTTAAATTTTTTTAGATCTCAATTCTCAGAAAAAGTCGTTTATAGGCCTTATCTGAGTACAGGGATTCTAAAAGGATACCGGAGGAATTGATTAGTGGCTTGGTTGCGCCTTTTACTAGACAGGAAGTGAAAGAAACGGTTTTTGATTGCGGGGTTGACAAAGCTCCTAGGCCGGATGGTTTTAATTTCCGGTTCATTCGCACGTTTTGGGAGTTATTAGAAGATGATTTTTTTTTAACATTTTGTCTTCCTTTCACAGTACAAGGGAGATTAGTAGAGGTTGCGGTTTGTCATTTATTAAATTAATCCCAAAGAATAAAAATCCATTAGGCTTAAAAGATTATAGACCAATCACATTGGTGAGTTCGATTAGTAAGGTGATTTCGAAGGTGCTTGCAGCCCAGTTAAAAAGGGTTATTGGGTCTGTCATCTCAGATGATCAGTCGGGTTTTTTAAAAGATAGAAATATTTTAGAAGGTCCATTGATGGTGAATGAGGTCATGTCTTGGCTGAATTAAACGGGACGACAAGCCTTTTTATTGAAGATTGATTTTAAGAAAGCTTACGACAATGTGAATTGGAGTTTCTTAATTTCTATTCTTTATCAAATGGGGTTCCCGGGTAAGTAGTGTTTATAGATTGAAGGAATTTGAGGTCCGCTAGATCTTCGATACTTGTTAACGGGTCGCCAACATTCAAATTTCAATGTAACAAGGAAATGAGGCAAGGCGATCCATTATCTCCGTTTTATTTTTTATTGTCATGGAAGTGTTATCTAGCTTATTTAATAAAGCGATTATGGAGGAGCAATTCACGGGGTTGAAAATTGGCAAAGAAGGGTCACACCTTTCACATTTATTTTATGCAGATGACGCGCTTATTATGGGAGAATGGTCCGCTCAAATGTTAAAAACATGATAAGAATCCTTCGGATATTCTACATGTGTTCAGGGTTAATAATTAACATCCACAAATCTACCTTGTTTGGTTTGGGAGTTCCTAGTAAGGACATTAATGGTATGGCTAGCTTGTTGGGTTGTCGCACTGAAGAGGCGCCGTTTGAATACTTGGGAATAAAAGTCGGTGCCAACATGAATCGTTGTAATAATTCGAGAAAGTTGGTTGAGGTGTTCGAAAATAGATTGTCTTCATGGAAAGCGAAGCTTCTATCCATAGGGGGGAGGGTGATTCTTATCAAATCGGTACTTGAAAGCCTCCCGGTTTATTATTTCTCTTTGTATAAAGCGCCTAACAAAATTATTGACAACCTTGAAAGGATTATAAAGCGGTTCTTGTGGGCAGGTACCGAGTGTATCAATAAAATCCATTGTGTGGCGTGGGAGCGGCTTACCACTCCTAAAAACAGAGGCGTTTGGGTTTGTCGAGTCTTAAAGATTCAAACACGGCTTTGTTATCTAAGTGGGCGTGGCGATTCAAGTGTGAAGACCATTCTCTTTGGAAGAGGGTTATTATTGCTTGTCAAAAAAGTAGGCAAAAGTGGTATTTTTTGCCGAGTTCTAGATGGGCTACGGGTTGTTAGGCTACTATAGTGCGGATAAGCGAAAAACTCAAGTTTGGTGATATTTCATTCCATAGCAGATTCAGAGGTATATGTGGTAATGGGAAGACAACCCGATTTTGGCTCGATCATTGGATTATGGATGAGACGCTTAAGATCAAGTTCCCACAGCTGTTCAGGTTGGATTCGGCCAAAGATTGCACCATTAGTGAAAAGTGGGTTGGAGATGTTGATTCCGGGACCTGATCTGTACTCGATAGGAGGTTGATTATCGGGTCAGATTGCATTACAGAAAGGATTGCACTTACCACAGCCCTGCTACAAGTGAAGCTGCAGAACGCAGAGGATTCCTAGGCATGGTTCGGCTTAGGCGCTGCTCCTTTTTCTATTAAAGCTATCAAAAGATTTATGCAGGAATATTATGCAGTCGGCGATTGGTATAAATTCAAGTGGGTGTCACGGGTCCCGCTGAAATGTAGCATCCTAGCATGGAGGGCCGAAATGGACCGTTTACCAACGACGCTTGCTTTAGGCAGACGAAATGTGAATGTTGCCAGCCAGGTTTGCGCTTTTTTTTTATTATGAATCGGGTATTCATCTCTTTTCGGGTTGTGGCTTTTTCCTACGGGGTGTGGAGTTTGATAGACAGTTGGTGCGGTTTACAGGATATCATCGCGTTTGATATTCGTGATTTACACTACGCCAAAATGTGGCTTTAGCCACACATTTCCTAAAATCACGTTGCCACGCTTTTGATTAAATGTGTGGCTAAAGGTCATTTTTAACATATGAAAAACTTACAGCCCACTTTTCGCCACACATCTTACATGTTTATGTGACCATTGTAAAACAACTCAAAATCTCCAGCCACACTACAAGAAAAAACTATGACATTTACTAGCCACACTAAAAAAAGTGTGGCCAAATGTGATCTACGACCACATTATTTGTTTCATGTGACAAAAAACACAACTTTTCGAATCTTTTAGCCACACTTTAAGAAAAAATTGTGACATTTAGTAGCCACACTAGAAAAGTGTGGCCAAATTTGATCTACAACCACAATATGTGTTTGATGGTGTGGCTAAAACATAATACAAATGGCCACATATAGTATTGTGTGACCAAAGACTAGACAATAGTCAGCCTTAAAATTACAAAATTTCATGTGGCTTTACATAAGCATTTGTCACACCATCGTTACTTTGTTTATTTTTGTGTGACGGAATGATAGCAAATGTCATGCAAAAAATATGTGTGACCAAAGGTTAAACAAGAACCACAGTTAAAGTTACAACAATTCATGTGGTTTTACATACCTATTAGCCACACTATTGTCATTGTTTATTTTTGTGTGACAAGCAAATGTCATGGCGAAAAACTTGTATGACTGAAGATTAGATAATAGTCACACTTAAAATTATAAAACTTTGTGTGGCTTTAACCACAACAGCGACACTTTTTTATGACAGATTAATAGCAAATATCACGAAAACAATAGGTCCGAACAAAATGTAGATGATAGTCATACTTAAAATTAGAAAACTCACTACTAGAAAAAAACACCTTCCTTGATGCGCATTGAGTGTCATAAAAAGGTGCTTATGACACACAAAAAAGTGTCGTTGAAGGACATGTCATAAAATTAACATGACATGCATCGACGAGTTATCTTTTCATGACACACATTAGCGACACTCTTTCACGACACACTATGCATGTCATCCTTTTTGACGTAAAAAATCTGTAAAATTACTCATTTACCCTAAATTCACACACACACACACATATATATAAATATATTTCAAAATAAAATATATATATTAATAAGATGAAATATTATTTCAAATAAATATTGTGTCGATACATCCGTCGAGACTTAAAATACAATCACTTGAAAATAAAAGTTCTCACATAACTTGACCGTTCTTTGCGAATGTTATTCATATCCGTATCTGTGTAAACATGATTCATCTTCTGCTTTACAAGTATATCAACTTTTCCATTTGTGTCTTCCCAAATCTCCAGGCCAGTTGTCCCAAAATGTACCTGTAGGTTGAGCATTGACCTAGAAACAAATTGGCTTGTGGAATCTACTTTGCCACTAGTAGCCTTTGAGTCAGATTCATCCTGCAGCAGATAATAGGGGTTAACAATTAAAATCTAGCTTAAAATTCCAAATCTATGACAATATTTCAAAATTAGACTTACTTTAGTGACAACTAAAGTTATATTTACATTATCTTCTTTGACATCTTGGATTTCATTATCGCCTTGTATCTTTGGCCAAAGTTTCAAAAGTAAGTTAAAACTCATATTTTAGAGTGCAAGAAGTAAATTATTTTATGGTTATACAGTCTTTTATCAACAATATATATATGATGAATAATACCAACGATGCTTTGAATTAAATCTTGAACATCAAAGTTCAAGGCACTAACACCTTGTTGTTACTCGCTCTGGATATCATCATCATAAAAAAAGGACAAACACAGATCATACATGTTTTAATAAACCATATTGGGCTTTAATGGATCATAATGGGTAATTGTAGATCAAACATGTCTTAATAGAAGATATTGAGCCTTACTGGATCCTAATAAATGATAGTTGGTCATATATGTCTTAATGGACCATATTGGGCCTTTAATAATCACAATGGACCATAAAAGATCATATTTACCTTATGGGCGATATATGTCGTACAAGGCCATGTTGGGTTTTAATGGATCACAATGTGAAATAATAGATCGTATATGTCTTAATAGAAAATAATGGGCATTAATGGGTCATAATACCCATTAGTAGATCATATATGTCTTAATGAATCATATCGGGCCTTAATAGATCATAATTGATAATAGTAGATCATACATGTCTTAATAAACCATATTGGGCCTTAATGGATCATAATGGGTAATTGTAGATCAAACATGTCTTAATAGAAGATATTGAGCCTTACTGGATCCTAATAAATGATAGTTGGTCATATATGTCTTAATGGACCATATTGGGCCTTTAATAATCACAATGGACTACAAAAGATCATATTTACCTTATGGGCGATATATGTCTTATAAGGCCATGTTGGGTTTTAATGGATCACAATGCGAAATAATAGATCGTATATGTCTTAATACAAAATAATGGGCCTTAATGGATCATAATACCCATTAGTAGATCATATATGTCTTAATGAATCATATCGGGCCTTACTAGATCATAATTGACAATAGTAGATCATATATGTCTTAATGAATCATATCGGGCCTTACTAGATCATAATTGACAATAGTAGATCATACATGTCTTAATAAACCATATTGGGCCTTAATATATCATAATGGGCAATTGTAGATAACACATGTTTTAATGGACCATCCTGAGACTTAATAAATTATAATGAATAATAGAATATGATACGTCTTAAATGACCATATTCGTCCTTAATGGATCACAATGAACTATAGTAGCTCATACTTGTCTTAATGGACTATATTAGGCCTTGATTGGTCACAACGGAGTATAATGGATCATACATATCATGATGGATCATATTGGGCCTTAATGGATCACAATGGACAATAGTGGACCATATTGGACTTTAATGGGTCATGATGAATAATGCTAGAACATATATATGTCTTAGTGGAACATATTGGGCCTTAATTGATCGTAATGGGTAATTGTAGATCAAACATGTCTTAATAGAAGATACTGAGCCTTAATGGATCTTAATAAATGATAGTTGGTCATATATGTCTTAATGGACCATATTGGGCCTTAATTGATCGCAATGGACCGTAGTTGATCAAAATGTCTTAATGGAATATATTAGGCCTTAATGAATCATAATGGATAATAGTAGATCATATATGTCTTAATGATCCATATTAGGCTTAATGGATCACAATGAATAATAGTAGATCATATATGTCTTAATGGACTATATTGGGTATTAATGGATCACAACAGACGACAGTAGATCATATAACCCTTTTAGGCGTAATTCAACTAACAATCGTTAAGACAGCTTCAACCATGTTGTAAAATCTTTATTTGGATTAGGGATTAGCAAATGGTACCGGTTACTATATTTCACATCTAGAATCACCCGCGGTACTGACTTTTTGACGTTTTTGTTACCAGCATTTTACTATTTTACCCTCAAATACCCGTGCCGACGCCGATACCGTACCATACAAGACATTTTTGGCGATAGTTTCGTTACCCACTTTTAGCGATTTTCAACATGGGTGCATGTACCGAGCTCATCCCTAAATTTAGGATATTGAACCTATTTGCTTTTATAATATTATTTATATATAAATTTAAGTTTTATAAATATTAATTTTTTTATCAGTTCTGTAATTTTATATTTATAAATGATTTAAAAAAAATAACTTTTACACTCTGTTCCAGAGTTTCATTAAAGGATGGAAGGGAAAGGATTGAGAAGGAAGTGGGGAAAAAATGTGTTCCAGAGTTTTTTGTAGGAAGGAAAGGGAGGGAATGGGAGAGATAATAAAGGGGTTTTTAAGGTGATTTTCAATCTTTCCAATTTGGAAGGAATTGGAGAGAAGGGAATGGGAGAGATATCCTTTCTCTTCCATCCTTTAATGAAACTCTGGAACAGAGTGTTATTTTCATTCGAACAACTTGAAATTTTCAATTTCCCCCTGTTTTCATTTTACCCCTAAACTCAAACCCTTCCTAAAATTCATCCTAACCGGCTCATATCAATATTTTGCTAGGTGGTTGTTTTGAATCCTCTAATTAAGTCTCCAACTCCCAACCATGCACCAATTTTTGTCCAATCTTCTTCGATTTTGGGGAGTCTCAACCCAATCTTCTCGATTCCATTTGTGAATGCCTAATATTTGAGGCGGTAGTTGGAGTCGGTAGGAGATTCTTATCATCGGAGATGGAACCCCTAGTTCTAGTGTCGGATCTGATACCCATGAAGGTACTACTAGTAGACTAAATGTTGTAAATGAATTTATTTTTGTTGCAAGATAAGATTAGGAATAATATATAATAAATAATAGCTGTCCAACTATGTAAAAGCACAGATGTCTAGGTATCGGAATGTTTTGTTTGGTTTTTGAAGTTCATGTTTTTATTTAAAATAATAATACAAAACAAATTTATTTGAAAAATTAAAAGAAAAATTATAACTTAAAGTTAGGTATGGATCATATGAAAGAAGCTCTGATAATAAATTGTTTTGAATGGTATGTTTGATTATGTTTATAGGATGAAATTGTGTTTGTAGTTCCAGAGCAGGCTGTTGGCTTGCTTAAGATATGTGAGGTTATATTTTCAAGATTTGGTTGAGACTTTTGAGTTCATATTGTCATCTGAAGTGCAAGAACTTGATTGAGATGTGTTGTGGTGCTTGAAGGTCTGGTTGCCTCAGCTGGAGACAACATGCTCTAGCATGAATAGTCTCCATAGCTTTCTCTCCTCGAGGAGTATTTATCGGGGCTTTGGAATTAGAAAGTGTGAGGCAGAACTGAGGTGCAAGGCAAAGGGCATCACATAAGTGAGGCACACATCTACCGTATGATAATGTCGTAGACATGGAACTAGCACCTGCACCACCAGCAGCGTCCGTTTCACAAACATACAGTCGAATAAGCTCTATACAATCAAAAGTTGCATCCGTGTCATCTGTTTTACTTTATAGGCTTTTTATCAAGCAAAACATTCATATCTTCGTCCCTTTTAGTTGATTCTTATGGGTGGATTGAAGGGTTTTCTACATTAAGCCCTGCACCCTGGTAAACATCCAATTTTGGGACATGAACATTGAAAATATTTATCATTTTGTCAAAATCGAGGAGGGGTTTTTATGTCTATTTATTGCACATATTTCCTTTACCAGCCTTTCGTAAACCAAAACACAGGGAAGCTGATTACATGGGAATTTACTAATGATCTTTGTCAAAGCTACGTGACATCAGGGAAACATGGGGTATAAAAATAAAACTTCATGTCTTTTTCTCTATTTGTCAAATGTCATATGAAAGATGCTAATTTTTAGTTTCTTTACATGCTTTTGTTAAGGAAACACCAGAACGTTTCCTCTTCCGTATGAAGTTTCATTAGTGAGAGACTGAGAGCTGCAACAGGTTGGGCACATAGTATCTGTGTGACAGGTACTATATCTCTATTGAATCAGTTGTGATGAGATTATGCTCAATCGTTTTCTTCTTATTCTTCTTTTTGTCTGTAGGAATTTGCCTATTTAGAAACCCTTAAAAAATCTTATGATTTTTAGATTTTTTTTGTAGATTATTTTTTTTTGTTATCAGTTTTCATTTGATTTTTTTTTCTGTTTTTCAAAGTAAGTTTAATCATACTAACATGTCCAATGATAGGTCATTCATGGTTGTAGCCATTCAATACCTTTAGATATATTGGTTCACGCTTTGACATTCAAACCTGCTACGCTTTGAGGTTTCAGGTTTGTTTCTTCTTTGTGTTTACATTATCATATATTGGGATTTAAGATGACATTATTGTTTTGATTGGGTGATAAAATGGACTTTGGAGTTGATTTGGAAAGTTGTGATTATTTTGATGTGGTTATATATGTCGTGGAGGATCGTTCCATACCTATGGAACTTTGTGGATGTTGGAAAAAGACACTAATGCTTGAAGCCTTGCATCAATCAGCTCCGCTACATGTATGATATGTGTTTTGATTTAGTTAAGACTTATTGAAAACAAATATATCGCAAAGGAAGACAAGCCCCGCCGCATAGCGCGGGTGCAATTACTAGTATAGAATAAAGCTAAGATAATTATACTTGTATGTTTGAACACTAGATTGAATTTTGTAGTTGAAAAGAGGATTGCCATTTTTTACTATTGCATAGCTTTAAGCACAATGGCATCCTCCCAATGCTCAAAGGTGATGTGTTGTATCTTTTGCTATGAATCTTAATTTTTTGGTTTTTGGCCAGCCACTCAAGTAATATTTACAAGTGAAAAAGGTTCAAGAAATTGTTCCCTTATCTGCGCTTGGACAATGTACTTCATTAAAATAAATTTATGATATTCAACTCCTTTATAATATCAGTTTTCATTTCTTTTGAGTACTTATTTGTTTATGTTCTTGTTAATATATTTTTATTTTCTATTTGATGCAGCCAAAAACAAGACCAATGGCTAGTTTGTGAACCCTAAGAAGGTGCTTATTTTGCAGGGCAATCCAGAAACACACAATGACATGTCGTTCGTCTCGCCATTCACGTCACTCCAGCAACTAATTGTGAGTTTCGGAGAAGTATACCATGCTTCAAATTGTCATTTTGACTAACCAAAGAATATAACATCGATCTAGCATTGATTGTCTTGAATTGTAATGCTTTATACTTTTGTAGATGGTTTTCTATTAGAAATTTACGTCTTTAGCATTTAAATTGAAAACTTATGTATGGATTTTGGTTTTATGTTGTTAATATCATTTGGCATTTAAGTTTTCTCATGTATATTGTTTTATTTTACCAAAAAAAAATGAAAATAAAATAGCTAATTACACGAAATGGTCACATAGAACACAATAAATACGTGTGACCAAATGGTAGACAACAACCATATTAAAAATTACAAAATGTGTCACTACATTATCATTAGCCACACTATTGTCACTTTGTTTATTTTTGTGTGACGAAATGATAGCAAAGGTAATGTGTAAAAAAATTATGCGTGGCCAAGGGTAATCAATAGTCACACTTAAAACTATAAAATTTCATGTGGCTTTACATAATTATTAGCCACACCTTTGCCACTTTGTTTTTTTGTGTGTGACTAAATTATACCATATGTCATGAGCAAAAAAATTACGTGTGACCAAAGGTTAAACAATAGTCACACTTAAAACTACAAAAAAATCATGTGGCTTTACATACCCACTAGCCACACAATCGTATGTTTGTGTTTTTCTGTGTGACAGAATGATAACAAATGTCATGGGAAAAAAATATACGTGTGACCAAATGTTAGACAACAGACACACTTAAAATTACAAAACAGTTTTCTATGTCTAGAAGTAGTTTTTAGCCACACTTATTGTTAATTCACGTGACTATATAATAGGATCGACCACACTTACAAGAAATTCATGTGGCCACTCCTACCCTTTTGCCACACTTAATGGACAAAATGCCTGATTACAACAATCCTTTTTGCCACACTTTTTTTTATTAATGTGGCTAAAACTAACTTTTTAGTAAATTCATGTGACTATATAATGTAAATAGTCACACTTAAACTAAATACATGTGGCCGTCAGATACCTTTAGCCACACTTAATGAAGGGAATGCTTGATTCTAGCAAGAAAATGCTGGTACCATTTAGCCACACTTTTTAGTATCTACGGCCACTAAATGTGAATGTGGCCGTATGATACCTACGATGACTCGACCTTTGGTCACACTTGACCTGGAAAAAATATGTGTGGCGAAAGACATATGGTCACAGTTTTCTGGTGTGGCTAAAGCCTGTTTTTGACGTTGTGTTATTGAACTTACATAAGCAAGCCTCGGAAGGAAAGAACGGGAAAAATTTGATTCAAGGCATAATCATTGTTACTTTCTGGGTCTTATGGGGTGCTAGGAATAACAAAGTAACGGTAAGGATCCAAAGGTGCTTGAGGTTGTTTCGAGCATAAAGTCTTTATCGTTCCTTTGGGCGAAAAGTAGAGGTAGTTTTAAGAATTTGGTTTGGAAGGATTGGATGGGTTCGCCTTTGTATATGTTGTAAATGTTTGTCTTGGTTTTTGATGGTCCTCGGTTTGAGGTCGCACCGTTTTGTTAATGAAAGTCATAGTTAAAAATAAAAACAATCTCTGTATTTGGTTTTTCATTTTTTTCTATTTGCGTATGTGTTTTACTTTCTAAATCAATCATCATCAATCGTCCAGTGAAATACATGACTTGGTTTCCATCTACCATTTGTATAAAAGAAAATATATATTTTTTTTATAATAAGTGGATGATTGAAAAGGTGAGTGGTTAATTTTGAGTTGGATTTGGAAAAGGCACCTTTAAACACATGTTGACTCATTCATGTTGTACCTTCAGACAAACCAAAGGGGAGCTTTCCTTCTAATCAAAGACTACTTTAGAAATCATTAAAGAATATCATTTCTATCCTATCTAATTCTTTTTATTATAAATATGGTTTTTAATTTATATACAACAAATTTAATTACATTAATTTTTTTCTTATATATAACCATGGCTAAAGAGAACATTTAAACTAAAACTAAAACTAAAAAAATTGACCACCAACGAACTATAACTAAAAAAATTGTTCCGTTTACATAATCTGTTAGTATACTGTTAACCATAGCTCGTTAGTGGCAATTTTTTAAAAGGTGGGACTGCTAGCACAAATTTTGTTAGTTGGGATTGATGATGACCAGTGATGAAGCTTGACTTTTTTCCAAGGGGGGCGAAAGTCACGGGACTCTTAAAACAGTGGGAGCGGGACTTTGACACGTATAAAATTTTTAGACAAAAATATATAAAATTACACTACGAAGAAAAAAACTGGTCCCCCCAACTATCCTTTGTCTATAATGACGACTAATTGCTAATAGTTAAGATTATTTAAATCTAATACTCCTTTAAAGTTTAATTGATTATATATTTGATATTTACAATTTGTTCAGATAGGAGTAGAAGATATGTATCTTTGTGTGGTTACATACAGGGGTGCAAACGAGCCGAGCTCGAGCTCGGTTAACTTATAAGAGCTTGAGCTCGGTTCGGTTCGAGCTTTGTTGTTAAAGCTCGAGCTCGGCTCGTTTGTAGTTTATATATTTAATATTTACAATTTGTTCAGATAGGAGTAGAAGATATGTATCTTTGTTTGGTTACATATATGGGTTGATTCAAACTCATCATCATCATCATCATACTCAGTTAATCCCACCTATAGCAAAGCTAAGGTAGGGTCTGAGGAGGGTAAGATGTAGACAGCCTTACCTCTACCCCTAAGAATAGAGAGGCTGCTTCCAGTGAGACCCCCGGCTCAATGTGGTTTGGTATCAAGCCTTGGACATAAGGCACAAACACTTAGCAATCGGGATAAAACCCGATCGGTGCATGTCCCCTTTGTCTTTTGACTATCAACGCCACCACATGATGCATGATTAACCGTCCGTCGTTTTTAACGTTATTTTCACGAAATTAGTAAAATAACGTTAAAACTAGTGCAACTTTACTTTTGCCCCCCCGAGGGCCACACATATATACATTATATGCGCACACCGTAAGTGGGTCGGTGATTTAGTAAATTCATTTTTAGTTTTAGTTAGTAGATTGGGTTTCGCAATTCAGAAAGGTGTGGCGGCGCAGCTTGTTGCCTTGTTGTGGGTCGGATGTAACGTAACAATTTTAAGAAATAAATATGAGTAATGATTTATTTAAAAAAAAAAGTTAGTTATACTTTTTTCTTATTTTATCTTTTTTCTTTCCGGACATCTCTCTTTACAACAACTCCCTCTCTTTTTACCAACCATACCATCATTGTTACCTTTCTAAAGATAAAAACAAACAATTTTTCATCCTCCAATTATAATACTTTTTTTACTATCCCCAATCATAATAAAATACGACACAAACATATTGTGTACGCTTGGGAACAAGTTTTTCTTGCAAACAAAAAAGTATAAGAATTTTGAGATTAAAAATGCCTAAACATACGTGCACAAATTAGTCTCAACCATGTAGTGATATAACCAAAGGAGAATTATTCAAGTATCAACTTTAGACCTTATGTGCTCTTAAGTGAATAATTAATGTGTAGTATTGTAAGGGTTAAGATCAAATACAAAGTTAAAGAAAAATTGGAAGTCGTATGAATGGTATTAAATGGACTCCGATTGAACTCATTCAAGCGATATTGGAACCGTCTCATGGAACCCTATGATCTTAGTTTTTAGGTTTTCGCTTTTTGGATTTTTAGCTTATAATTTTTAGAATTTACGTTATATCATTGTGTCTTTTATGTAGTATTGTGTCTTTTTCGTATTTTTGTCATTGTGTCATTTTTTCGATTCATTGTGTCTTTTTTCTTCAACAATATGTTATATTTTTCGACATTGTGTTATATTTTGTTGCTCATTGTGTCATATTTCGTGATCTATTGTATTTTTTGTATCCTTCTCACCCTTCTCATTTTTATTACATTGTGTATGATAACTTGACCCAGTATTATAATACCCTAAAGTCTCATTTTTTTCGTCAAAATATAAACCCCCAAAACGCATTCATTATCTTCAAGAATGAAAATCGTGTGTGCACTCATTGTGTGTCTTAAGGCCTTATTTACCAACAATTGTTATGAACACCGTAACATTTGTCCGAATTAGTGGCAAAAAAGGTGCGACGCTTTGGTTAGAAGGACAAGAAGAATGATGAGGATGAGCATGAGAAGCAAGAAAAACGGGGAGAAGGATAAGAAGAATGCAAACGAGGAAGAAAAGGAGCATGAGATGGAAAAGTAAGAATAACAAGAAGCGGATAAGGATGTAAAGCAGTGTCGGATCTAGAAATTAATTCCAGTAGTAACGTTTTTCATTTTTTTCATTTTAGTAGTAACGTTTTCTAAATATCGTATAAAAATAAATTTTCCACTAATTTTCCATTACGCGCGTGAAGTTGAGTAGCAACGAACGCAACACCTTGCTTCAAGCTAGGTCCGCCCCTTATGTAAAGTCGAATCGAAGAAAAATAAGGATGTAAAGATGAATCGAGGAAAAATGACAATATGAGAGATTTTTCTAACTTGAGTAAATGCAACAAAGTAAATGCAACAAAATTTAGAGGCAGCCATAAAAGTTTACACTCATTTAGTTTCACATAATTAAACACAACAAATTGTTTATAAATAAATAAATAAATACTGTAAATGTTTCAAAAGGCTTTAATATTACCCCAAGTATCCAAAGAGTTTTGTCTATATACAACTGTGATCCTAATAGAAACATAAAGAGTTACACATCTTAACCCCTCAACTTTTTAGACTGTATCTACAACTGTTACATCAATTTTACTAGGCAACCGATCTCTGCTTTGGTTTGCTTGATCAGGATCGCAATCCGACTCAAGCCGAACCACCAAGTCTTCAACAGAAGACGGTAAGTGTCCAACGAGCTTGTGAAGGCTCGGGACCAGGACTTGTTCGGCCCAGTCCTCCAAACCCGTTCTCCCAAACCATAGCCCGCTTACCATGTTGTCAACGGTTGCCTCATCGACCTCAATGGATAGTTTCTCGTCGAATACGGTGGAAAATGTGTTTTTCACTGTTTTCTCGATTTCATGACGGATATGCCCAAATTGAACAGGTTTAAACACGACCATCGCGTCACTTGGGCCCACGAGCTCGTGTGGTACCATAACCGAGGTACTTGCAAAATGTGGATTCTCGTCGATAGTGAGGTCGCTTGTGTCCGTCCGCTCTTCCTCATTGTCCACTGCAAGGTTAAGATCGAGCGAGAGACTGGACCCGACTTTCTTCTGTCGTTTTGGTGACGAATTTACATCCGAAAGCCAATCGGCTCGTCTTTTGGGCCGTTTTTTACAAATAGTTAGCTTTAGCCGCCAGTCACCGGTTGTCGACGGATGCAACGACTTCTTGTCAACCATTTCATCCCCATTGTTCGTCGACCAGTTACCCGTTAACACAAACATAATGTTTCCGAGACTAATCTCACGACCATGAGAATCCGCCAACCGGCCTCTTTTCATTGCTTCTTTTATGCTCCCCCGAACGAGCATATCCGCTTCATCGATATCTAAAAGCACAATCACTGAAAACGGGTTCATACGAACCGCATCAACAATCCGATCCAACATGGTTTTACCACGAAACCCGCAATCCATTACATCCTCTTCACGCCTTGACCCAAGGCATATCGTGATCGGGTCAGCGCCACATACATGCTCAGCAAGAACTGATGCCATCTTCTTCTTGCCAACCCGATCAGGACCCGCAAACAACAACCACAAACTACTCCTTGAACATCGTGTTACTGTTGTCGCAAGGGTAGAAGCCGCCTCAGGTTGCCACCATGCCATTTTCATCAGACCTTTGAGAAGTTTCTTGAACGAGTCCGTGTCTGCAGAATTGACTAGTTTAACCTTCGGAGATCCGTCACGTTTGACTGGGGGTTCAGATGAGATGCACCCTAAGTAATCCTTAACCGGTAAATCCTCATGAACCTCCTTCGGTCCAAGAACTAGTTCTGTACGAACAAGGCTTGGTGGAGCCTCTCGCTGTTGACCCGTTTGACACAGAAACATGTTCGGTTTATATGTAGGTACCATCCCCATTCCTATTCTCTCAGAGCTTGTGATTTGATTATGGTTCGGATGGATTCGTGAACATATCTCACTCCATTTCTTCATCAGTTCTTGATCATTAACCTATAACAACAGCAACATGAAACCAAATTCTACAAGAAAATGTAAAACAAATTCATCTGAAGTAATGAAACCGAATTTAGTACCATAGATCGTTGAGGCAGTTTTGGCTCGCTTTCACTTTCGGTTTCAGTTTCACATCTCTGTACTTTTGCATTCTGCAACCATTGAGGTAGATCGCTCTTCGTTTCGACAGACGATTTCTCAAGCTCCTGTTCATAATCATGAAAGCATTTCGGGCAGCACTGTGGCAACGACTGGGCCGCGATGTTGAACGAATTCAACCTATATATCAAATGGATTCTACATTAGTTAACTTCAAGAACACCAAATTTCAAACAAATAAAACTACACACCCAGTAAAATCCCACTCTTAACAAAAACTAGTTGCAAGTCTAGGAAAGGTGAAACATGTACAAACCTTTCCCCTACAATAACATATTATTATTACTTTTTACAAGAACACCAAATTTCAACAAATATGCCCGGTAAAATCTCGAAGGGTGACGCTAGGGATGAGCATTTCGGTATCGGTACTGAAAAATGCCAGTACTGAACCAATATCGAATGGTACTGTACCATTAAAATTCGGTACCCAATTTTCATGTTTTAAGAATTAGTATTTTCATTTCACTATGGTAAGTTACTTTACCAGACTTTTTACCGTCAAATACCGTACCCACCCAGACTTCGAAACATATATTTATTTATTTATTTATTTATTTTTTCGAACAACATCAAATTTCAAACATATTTAAACAAAAGAAATTAAAACTTTACCTTTCAGAAAAAGGTGATCTTGAAGAAACAGGCAAAGCTTGTAAATCCCAATCACTCTCCATAGACGGAAAAACAACCTGACACCTTAGGTAAATCTCACATGTCGCGGTCCCAATCAACCAAACCCGACGCTTCTCAACCGCCACCAATTTCGCCATCTCCCCCACCGCCTCCCGCGCCTCACCCGACCCAACCACCCATTTCAAATCCCCTATATCCACCACAACACATCTCTCCACACCACCACACTCAACCATCTCCCTCAATTCCCTAATCCTCAATGCAACATCACCCTTTTCGGTCCAAAACTCGCTGCGAATCACCTCCACATTCTTCAACTCAAACTCATCATTTTTAATCCTCATTAATATCGCCTCCTTCATCGCTTCCACCTCCGTTCCCCCGATTAATATCGGGTTCTTTCTCTTCGCTTTCGACATAATTTCCATCACTCGGGATATATCTTCGATTCTTGAATTTTGTTGTAATCTTGGATTCATATAAAGATTCATATTTGTTGTCATAGATTCATAACTCTCTTCATTATTTTGTAATCTCTGATTACAACCAATATTTCGGTTATCCAACGTTAACCGAAATAAACTACTACCATTACCAGTACCACTATTACTATTATTACTATTATAAATATTATTAGTATTATTTCGGTTAATAGACGTTAACCGAAATAAACTATTACTATTCTCATTACTATTATAAATATTATTATTATCTATACTATTATTTCGGTTAAGGGGATTAAACCGAAATAAACTATTACTATTACTGTTATTATTACTGGTACTAATATTATTATTATTAGTGGGGTGTGATGATAATAATAAAGATTGTTCAATAGTGGCTTTAACAGCAGGACTAGAGAAGCTAGCTTCACGCATGACACGGCTAACACTGGGGTCATCAAGAATGGAAATAATAAGCTGTTCAAGGTGAACCTTAACAGCTAACAAAGGCTGCTGCTGGTTTTCAGGTGAGCCACGACGTTGATGAGCCTGAGCTCGTTTTAAAGCAGCCAACAAGGCATTGGAAACAGGTGGCTCAGGAAGAGCAGGAGCAGAAGAAGCAGAGGTTAACCGTTCTAAAGCAACACTAAAACAGAGTTCCAAGGCTCGGGTTTGGAGAGGGTGGGATGAGTTTGGGTGCGACCGGATGCAGGCGTGGCGAAGGAAATTGGTTGGGGAAGAGAGGAGAGAAGCGGCTACATGGAGAGGTGTGGTTTGGTTGTGGTTGCGACGACTGGCTTCGGAGATGGAATGGGTTAGGATGGAGGAGGCTTCTGGGGTTAAGGTTTGGAGGATTGTGGAGAGTTGTGACCTCATTTGTGGGTTTGATGTGTAATTGGGTTTGGGTTTGAGTTAGGATATTGTTACCCAGGAATAAAAGTGAAGGTGGTTTTTGTTGGAGAGGGGGTTCATGAGAGAGAGAGAGAGAGAGAGAGAGAGAGAGAGAGAGAGAGAGAGAGAGAGAGAGAGAGAGAGAGAGAGAGAGAGAGAGAGAGAGAGAGAGGGGGTGATGGAATGGAATAATAAGAAACAAAATGTGCTTTTTGAAGAGGGGGGGGGGGGGGGGGGGGGGTTCTATTATTCAGCTGGATTTGTGATTTGTTGTTTGGGTGGGTTTTTGAATTGTTGAAGGTTGGTTTGGAAAGAGAGAGTATGAGGGAAGACAGAGAGTACAGGGAGAGATGGAAGATTGGAGTATTGGTTGAAACTTGAAAGTACTTTTGGTAGTTTCTGCATTTTATATCTTTCTTTGTTTTTACTTTCTTGTTGATTTTTAATTAGTTATTTTAATTAGTTACAAGTAGTTTTTTTTGTTCTTCTAAAAAAAATAAGTTGTTTTTTTTCTCACTATTTTAAAATATTTATTTGTGAGATTTTGTAGAAATATTTAATGGATTCTTTATGGTTAACTACAAAGAAACTTCAAGCTCAGTATGTAATGATCGAAACAATATCAAAAACATTAAATGAATAAGATTTTTAGAACTTGTAAGTTGTAATCATCAAAATTTAGAATTGAAACTTGTAATTATTAAAAAATGGAAATAATAGAGCTGTATTTGAGTTTTTTCTTTTTCGTTTCAAGTTTTTTTTTGAAAGACGAATTTCTTGCTCCTTGTGAGACTTGAACTCAAGACCTCACACTTTTAGTGTATTAAAAGGCTTCGTTTCAAGTTAGTTTTTGAACTATCTTGAGATAGGATTTTTGATGATAAATTTCATGAGTTAATAGCCAAAATCGTCCCTGAGGTTTGGTCATTTTTGCCACTTCAGTCCAAAACCCAAACCTTTTACATCTTGGTCCTCAGTTTTATTTTATTTTGCCAAATTCGTCCCTGAAAAAGTTTGGATTTTGCTAAATTCGTCCCTAAGGTTTGGTCACTTTTGTCACTTCAGTCCACAACTTAAACGTTGTCAGGGACGAATTTGGCAAGAAAAATAAAACTAAATGACCCAGATGCAAAAGGTTTGGGTTTTGGACTGAAGTGGCAAAAGCGACCAAACCTCAGGGACGATTTTAGCTATTAACTCTAAATTTCATGGTAGGTTCCATCCATCAAATGTTACAAACAAATATCTTATGCATGTAAACCCAATTGTTAATCACTAGTCAGCAACCCGACATAAATGAGGCAAAATATCAAACATTCTTTACAACTAGATCAAGACTAAAAACATCAAAATTCATTACAAATCCAGCACATTATTATCCTTAAGAATACCCAACTTCCTTCTCATATGTTCTAGAAAACATATTAAATAAGATAACTTGTATCCTCACCGTTCGGTGAAGTGTCAAAATCAATGAAAATAAGAACTATGCCTCATTTGAAGGTCGTAAGTTCGAATTCAAGCTAAACGGGAGGTTTGTTCAATTCTACATTACGTTAGAGAGTTTCTATTCCTGTGGTGGCGCAAATGGTATCAAGAGTCATGGTTTCACCGAGGATGCGATTTGGGCCAGTTAGGCGTGTGTTATGCCCTCTATGGAGAAACTTTGTGGTTTCTCAAAATGGGGTCGATCTCGTAAGTCGTTGTCCTGCAATCACCTAGTCATTCTAAAAAAAAGGTCGTCATCCTAAGCCCACCCGTAGTGGGCTATAAATGGGGCGTGAAAGATATCATTAGCGCCCTTTAAGGCCCCCTACACCTCTCCACCCCTCCCCCCTCCTGCACTAATCTTCAAAACCATGCCCAAGCGTTAAAAATTTAGCGTTACAAACCATTTTGAATCCACCAATCACATTTCCAATCAGCTCTTTAGAGAGAGAAAGGAATGGATGAGAGAATCAGATCTGTGACGAGTGAGGAAGGAGATCGGTGACCAGCGATAAAGTTTTAGGGAGGGTTATGTTGGTGACGTGTAAGGTGGTGGTGGTGGTGATCAGTTGGGGGGGGGGGGGGGGTTGTGTGTGTGTGTGAGAGAGGGAGAGAAATGGTTTTTTTAGAAGAAGTGTAGAGAGAAGAAGAAGTGATCCGTGGTGGTGGATGCTATTTGTTTTAATTTAAAAAAATAAAAGAATTAATTGGGTAATTATTGGAGGCATTATGAGGCCTTAAACCAGTACGTCCTATTTTCTTTTAAAGCTTATATGTTGACTAAGACGCAACATGTCACATTTTATCTAAGGGGCTGTTTGGTATCCTCTTAATCAGCCTCTTAACCATTCAGCGCTGAATCATTCAGCATTCAGACTGTTTGTTTCAACATCTGAATGGAATGATTAAGTGTTGAACCATTAAACTAATAAGGGATGCTGAATAATTCAGCTCTTAACCATTCAGAGGCTCTTAACTATTCAGATTATCTTAATGATTCAGCACTTAATCAACCAAACAGCCCTTAAGTGCTTTAAAATTAAAGCCCACTAAGAAAACTTTTATATAATGGTTTTTAACTTTATGTTTAGGTTAAGAAATAAAATTGACAATGGAGTTGGAGAGAGGGATAAAAGGTACCTTTTCAACCTTTTTAGGGGATAAAAGATTCATGGGTGAATATATAACTTTATTATTAGTTTTACTTTTTGATATAATATTTTCTATAAATGTGACTAAACATTGACCTACTTTTTAAGCTTCACTCTGTCAACCTTTTTCCACGCGCTTATACTTCTGTACTCATTGTCAACGCGCTTTAACTGTATTTTTTATATCATTTTAACAAAAGGGGTAAATTACATGAGAATATCAGGTAGGTGGGCAACAAGCTGCGTCGCCATCCCCTTTTGGATAGAGAACCCTAATCTAGAGAACACAAATCCTTGCCCCTGGGGAGTCGAGAAGTTGCTGTGGACCACCCGTTGAACTCTTGTCAAAAACCTGATCGTTTCCGGTGCCAATGAGCCAAAAGTGTCAAAAGCCAGAGGGACAAAAGCATGTTGGTTATCCTCGCACGCTTTAGCGTGCTTTGCCACCTTGTTCGACTCTGCTCTAAGTACCGCTTGCCCCGCCACGAACCCACTCTCCCTGAATCCCGCTAAAGGTGACACACCCGTAAGGTCCACGCATGCGTGTTTCCCACCTTCCCAACCAAACACTAGCAGGTCAGCCGGACGTAAAGTGGACCTCCCTTCAGCCGGGTCTGTGAGAAAGTTAACCGGGGCCTCTTTCTTTGTCGAGATCCCTGCTCGTCTAAGAATATCCATTAAAACGTCCCGAACGAAATCGTGCCTGTACTTAAACCCCGGTAACTCTCTACAATGGAGGGCATGCTCCTCATATTTATCCAAACACGCTTTACGGCAAACCGGACATGTTTCGTCATCTGAAAAAATGGGAATCATCAAACGGTATTTAAGGATTGCTCTATATTCCACCGCTGACATTCGTTGCCCCAGTCCTTCGATAGGGATAACTGTTAAGAAATCTTGGGCGTGGGGCCTCTGTAAGCATTCCATGACGGCCTTCTGGCGTGGGGTCAAGCAAAAATCTTCCCCCAGACTTTGTGCAATTCGACAATAAAGAGCATTCGCCAAGGTTTTCTGTGGTTTTTGGCGGCGGTGTCATTATTGGAGAAACCGCCAAGATCAAAGTCAGGGAGATATTCATGCAGGCGTTCCAAAGCGAAAACAAAATCCGGATCCGTGTTATCAACCCGCTGTTACGTAAAATATGGTCTTGCAACCCCCAGGATTGAGATCTGGACGCCACAAAGGCATAAGTGGCTACATCCCGGGCAGTATTTTTTTAACAAAAACTTAAATTTAGAAATTATTAGTATAATTTGTTGTTTTAGTTATGGTGGAGCCAAACACCTTTGGTAGAGTGGCAGCTTTATGACCTTCCAATATGGAGGTTGTGAGTTAGAGTCTCACCTAAAGTAATTTATTCTATGTTGAGTCAGAGGTTTTACTATAGTGGGCATTCGGGTGGTGAGTTTTCTCTAGAATGACGGGCCAGGTCACCAGTGTTGTCTGCGTTCACAGGCCTGGGTGACCATTTGCCATTGTGTTTATCCGAGTGATCGGGCTTTCGTTGGACGTTAAAAAAAAGTTATGGTACAGACTGTGGTCTCCTAAACTATCATATGTTCCACTAATCACACGTATACTCAATTCTACCAGTGTTGTCTGCGTTCACAGGCCTGGGTGACCATTTGCCATTGAGTTTATCTGAGTGATCGGGTGTTGGGTTTGCTAACCTGGAGAAGAACAGATGATTAGAAAGCCAAAATACTCTATCTTTTGATCCTTTGAATAAAACAGTTGATTCAAAATACTTTCCCCAAAAGACTGTTGACCCTAACAACTGCTACACCAAACAACTGATGAAGACAACTGCTGCTGCTGAAAGGTCTGCTGAACAAACAACTGATAGACAAAGATCTGATGAAGAAACAACTGTTGATCAAGTACTGAAGAACAAAGGTCTGTTGAACCAACAGCACTTTGGATTCAACAGATGATAAAGACCATCAGAGTTTTCCTTTACAGTAGTTTGTATTAGCAGTGTTTCAATGTAACAGTAGTTATAGTTAGCAGATGTTTTATGTTGTTAGTCAGTTAGAGGTCGTTGTCTTAGGTGACGTCAGCAGTGATCATCAGAGGTTTAGTTTAGTCTATAAATAGAACAGTGATTGTACTGTTCTATTCATCACTCTCGTCATTCTCTTAAGACAAACATTCTCTGAGTGATCAGGCTGAGGGGGAGTACTTGTACAATTGTAATCTTTCAATCTAATGAAAGCTTTCGATTAAAAACAATTATTCTCTTGTTTTGATTAATAGTTTATCATTCCGCTGCACTTTCCATTTATATCTCACTTCACTTATTTCATTATTTGTCTAAACAATCAAAACAATCAAACCCAGATCCTAACAATTGGTATCAGAGCTTGGTCAATTAAATTCGATCTAATCAATCAATTTAATATAAACAGATCAGCTCACAATTATTGATATCGTTTGTTTGTCGGATTGAAAACAGAGTAATAGATTATTTTCGTTTCAACCGTTAGTAAACAGATTTTGTTTTCGAAAAATCAGAGAATGACTTCACTTAATCAAGATCCACATAACACTACAATATCTGGCAACGTCGGGTAGCTCATGTGCTAGCACAGCAAAACACAGGGTGTTGGAAGTCGGTTGTCTTTGGAACTCATGTTCCAATGGTGCCGAGTACCGAAGATCCCAAGGTCCAAGTACCTAAGAGTGTTGAAAACTACTCTGAGCAAGATTTTCAAAAAATTGAGTTAGATGCTAAGGCTTTCAGTATAGTATCCATGGCTCTACCAAATGATATCTATGCTGGACTGTTGCACTGCAATAGTGTAAAAGAGTTATGGGATGCTCTTAAAGAGCAGTTCGGTGGAACTGAGGATGTGATAGAAAACAACCGTGAAATACTTAACCAACAATATGAAACGTTTAGTCACGTGAAGGGAGAGTCGTTAACACAACAGTTTGAGAGATTTAATTGTCTAATTAGTGAACTAAAACTGGTGGGTCTAACTTACCCTAATTCAACTTTGAATCATAGGTTTCTTAGATCACTTCAGGACAAATGGGACACTATAGCAATTGTCATGAGAAACTCTATCGGATTTAAGGACCTGACCCTGACCCAGCTTCATGGTAAGCTCTTAACTTATGAAAGAGAGCTTAACCAGAAAAAGAAGCTCCAGGACTCTGGAAAAGTGTCTGATGACTATGTATTTGGGAATACAACACTTTTGGGTCAAGATGAGGTTCTTGGAAGTAGTAAGGATCAGGGTTATGATCATTACATTGATATAACCACTGGTTTTAACACTGATTCTTACTCATCACCCAACTATGCTTTTGCAGCAAGTGGTGATATCCAGGCATCTGATAACACATCTTTTGTGTATAATGACCTTCAATACATTGACCCTGTTGACTTAGAAGAAATGGACATCTTGCATCAGTTGGCCCTGCTTAGTATTAGAACCAATAATTTCTATAAGAAAACTGGCAGGAGGTACCCAGGTTTACATGGTAGGTCAAGAGTGGGGTTGGATAAATCAACGAT
Source organism: Ambrosia artemisiifolia (assembly GCA_032199755.1). Classification (NCBI taxonomy): domain Eukaryota; kingdom Viridiplantae; phylum Streptophyta; class Magnoliopsida; order Asterales; family Asteraceae; genus Ambrosia; species Ambrosia artemisiifolia. The sequence goes on from CM063514.1 coordinate 10,512,949, forward strand.
CAAGTGTTACAAGTGTCATAGAATGGGTCACTTTGCTAGGGAATGTAGGAGTCAAAATGGTACCCCTATGATCACCTATCCAAACCAAAGACCTCAGACCAACACTTATCAGTTTTCCCAAAACACCTCTGCACCAAATGTGCAAAACACTGCTCACTTTGCACAGACCCAAACCACTGTTCCTCAGTATCATTATGTCCAAACACCTGTTACTCAGGCACAAGTGCCAATGACTGCTGTTCCATCCTCTGCTCCTGCAGAAACCGGTCAGCAAAGTCAACAGAGTTTCTTCACTCAAGGCTTTGTTGATTGGAGTAGTTTACCAGATGAGATAACAGATGATAACATTGCTTTAGTTGCCAATTCTGAAAATATTTTTTGTTTTATGGCACTAGAAACAATTATTGAAGAGACTGATTCTGAGGGAGTGGTGTCTATGTCTGAAAATGTGACTAATGGTGTTGTTGATGAAGTTGTTTCAGCTGAAGAATCTGAAGTAGAGGTTGTGAATCTCTTAGACCCCTAGGGTAGTGATGACTGTGATTGCCAGTGTAACTGTGCCTTGATGGCTGCTGCTAAGGGAGCTTCTGCTTGCTTAGATAGTTTATGGTATGTAGATAGTGGAGGCTCCAGGCACATGACAGGATGTAGAGCCCTTCTTCTGGACTTTCTTGCACATGGAGGGGGCGATATATCCTTTGGTAATGATTCTAAAGGTAAAGTGTTGGGTTCTGGAACTGTTCAAGCATGGAGACTTAAGTTTGAAAATGTTAATCTGATAGACAATCTAAAATTTAATCTACTTAGTGTATCACAAATGAGTGACAAGGGATATGGGTCATTCTTCACTAAGAAAACATGTAAGATTGTTGGACCAGAAGTGGTTGAAAAGATTAACACCATCATTGCTGAGAGTAAAGCACAACTTGTTGCTCATAGAAGTGGCAATGTGTATGTAGTTGATATGTTGAAGGATAATCCTATGGCAAATGTCTGTCTGTTCTCTGCTGCCTCTACCAAAGAGACAGAATTGTGGCATAGGAGACTTGGTCACACCAACCTTCAAACTATCAACTCTCTCTCCAAACAAAACCTTGTCAGAGGTTTGCCATCAAAAGAATTCAAATGTGATGAGCATTGTGTTTCCTGCCTAAAAGGAAAACAACATAAAAGCTCTTACAAATCAATTGATGAGTCCAAAACTAGTCAGTGTTTACAAATGTTACACATGGACTTGTTTGGCCCAGTTAAAATCATGAGTCTAAGAAGAAAGAGATTTTGTCTTGTCATAGTTGATGATTTTTCTAGGTTTACATGGACTTACTTTTTACATTCTAAGGATGAGACTGCAGGTATTTTGAAGGACTTTGTTACCAAAGTTGAAAAACAATATGACTTGCCAGTAAAAGTCTTTAGAAGTGACAATGGAACATAGTTTAAAAATAAGGAGTTGGATGACTTCTGTGTGTCAAAAGGGATTGTAAGGCAGTACAGTATCCCAAGAACACCAGAGCAAAATGGGGTGGTTGAGAGAAAGAACAGAACTCTCATTGAAGCTGCAAGAACAATGTTAGCAGATTCTGGTTTGCCACTGTCCTTTTGGGCCGAGGCTGTAAACACTGCTTGCTATGTTCAAAACAGAGTTTTAATCAACCCAAGACATCAAAAGACTGCTTATGAAATTTTGTGCAAAATCAAACCATTAATCTCATTTTTCAAAATCTTTGGCTGTCCTTATTTCATTTTAAATCTTAAAGATTCCATTTCTAAATTTGCAACCAAAGTAGATTGTGGATATTTTCTGGGATATTCTTCTACTGCCAAGGCCTATAAAGTGTTTAACACAAGGACCAAAACAATAGAAGAAACTCTGAATGTGAAGTTCAATGAACTTTCATCTTTAAAAATCCCAGCAAACCCTGCTGAGTTATTTGATTTGGATAAATTCAAATTTGAAGATATTACTGTCAAAACTAACAGTGCAGGTATTTCACAATCTCCACAACAAGACTACAGAATAGAGGTTGTGATTCCAGATCACTATAAAGTCTATCCTGCATCAGAGGAAGCAGTAGTTCAAACCAACTTTCAAAACTCTGTCACAGCTGAGTCAGCCACTGTTGGCCAGTCCTATCCTCAAACCAATGATTCACCTATTGCATCCACTGCTCAATCATCTGTTGACAAAAGTCAAACATCTGTTGACAAGAGTCAGTCCAATTTTACACCACTTGGACCCATTCCTCCACTACCATTCCAAACATCTGTTGACACTATAAAAGTGCAAACAGATGCTATGTCAACAGAGTCACCAAACCTCTGTCCTTCACCTTAAAATGCCATCATACCATATCAGGGAGATTTAATCTACCTAAGAGCTCATCCACCAGACCAAATCATTGGCAACATCAGAGAAGGTGTGCTCACAAGGAGCCAATCCTCAAATATCTGTCTTTTTGCAGGCTTTCTATCCCTCATACAACCAGTCAAGTACCAAGAGGCACTAAAAGACAACAGTTGGGTGGAAGCCATGCAAGAAGAGCTCCTTCAGTTCAAAAGACAACAAGTATGGGAACTTGTACCACTGCCTAAGGATGTTTGTCCAATTGGCACAAAGTGGGTCTTCAAAAACAAAACTGATGAAAGGGGTATAGTTGTCAAGAATAAAGCCAGGCTAGTGGTTCAAGGCTTCAGACAAGAAGAAGGGATAGACTATGATGAAACCTTTGCCCCTGTAGCAAGGTTAGAAGCTATCAGACTGTTCCTAGCCTTTGCTGTCAACCACAACATCAAGGTGTATCAGATGGACATCAAGTGTGCATTCCTATATGGCAAAATTCAGGAGGAGGTCTATGTATGTCAACCACCTGGTTTTGAAAACACATTCCATTCTGAGTATGTCTACAAGCTAAATAAAAGCATTGTATGGACTCAAACAAGCACCTAGAGCCTGGTATGAAACTCTCTCCACCTTTCTCTTATCCATTGGTTTCACAAGAGGTAAAATTGATAAAACCTTATTTTTAAAATGGAAAGGGAAAGATTTAATGATTGTTCAAATATATGTGGATGATATCATTTTTGGATCCACATGTAACAAAATGTGTGAGGAGTTTAGGGAACTCATGACAGCAGAGTTTGAAATGAGTGCTATGGGTGAACTTCAGTGCTTCCTTGGTCTCCAAGTGAAGCAGCTGCAAAATGGCACATTTATTCATCAAAATAAATATGTGAAAAACTTGTTGACCAAATTTGAGATGAATGATTGTAAGCCATGTAGTACACCCATGAGCACAGTCAAGCCACTCACTGTTGATGACAAGGATGAACTGGTTGATCAGACACACTACAGATGCATGATTGGGTCTTTATTGTACTTAACAGCATCCAGGCCAGACATTATGTTTGCCACCTGTGTTTGTGCAAGATCCCAGGCTTCACCCAGAAAGTCAAACCTTATTGTTGTGAAAAGGATATTCAGATACCTAAAAGGTGCTCCCACACTTGGTATCTGGTATCCTGCTAATGGAAACATTGAGCTTTCAGGTTATTCAGACAGTGATTTTGCTGGCTGCCACACCACAAGGAAGTCCACCTCTGGAGGGTGCCAGTTTCTAGGGAATGCCTTAGTTTCCTGGCAAAGCAAAAAGCAAGCAGCTGTTTCCACTTCAACAGCTGAGGCTGAATATATTGCTGCTGCAAGCTGTATAGCCCAACTCATGTGGCTTCAAAATCAACTGCTGGATTTTGGGATAACTGCACTAAGGACTCCACTCATGTTGGATAGCCAAGCTGCTGAAAATATCATCAAAAATCCAGTTTCTCATTCAACCACAAAGCACATAGACATCAGACATCATTTTGTCAGAGATAGCTATGAAAAAGGTTTGATTTCTCTGCACCATGTTCCAACAGAGGATCAGTTGGCAGATGTGTTGACAAAAGCTTTAGACACATCTACCTTCACAAACCTGATCTCTCGAATTGGAATGTTAAACATGGACTAAAACAACAAAAATGTTTTCAATAAAAACATTAAAATGTTTTCAGAAAATCAATTTTCTCCTTAAAAATAGCACTTTTGGTTGAAAAATCTGTTTCAAACATCTGATTAGATAAAACAACCGCTGTTTCATTCAATCCACTGTTGGTTGAAAAATCTGTTTCAAACATCTGATCAGATAAAACAACTGTTACTTCATCAGTCTTTTGGTTAAACAACAGCTGTTGGCAACAGACTTTTACCAAAACAGCTGTATGCCACCAGATGTTTAAGCCATCAGATGTTTGCCACGTCTGCTCTCAAAAGCAGAGTTTTGCCACATCAGCGGTTTCACCAGAGGCTATAAAACCCTGTTTTTCCCAACAGCAGTTTTACTGTCTCATTGTATTCAAAATACTAAAACCGCCTTCTTCTTCCTCAAACCCCTAATCAAATTTCAGTCACTCTCACACTCGAAATCCATTACAATGGATCTTCAAACAAAAGCCACCCACAATTACCTACCATATCTGGTTAAAACAAAAGACAACGTACCATTCCATTCGACCATTGACATCATTTCGAACTCAAAATACAATAACATCCTAACTGCTGATGCTCCCATCTATCTTGAAACCCTCCAATAATTCTGGGCTAAAGCTGAAGTCTTGCTTCAAGACAAAAAGCCAACTTCCATTATTTCCAAAATTGGAGCCACCACCATCTCCATCACACCTGAATTAATATCCACAACCTTCTCCCTCAACGACTTGTCAGGTAAGGACTCTTTTCCTAAAACAGAGCTTCACACAGAGTTTCAGGAAAGAGGGTATGATGCTCAAATGACTAGATCAACATTATTTAAAAAGTTTTTCCCTCCAGTCATGAAGTTTTTCTTCCATACTCTCCTTCTCTGTGCCTCGGCTAAGACCACATCCTTCAATGAAATCCCATTAAGGATTCAGTACTTGGGGTATGCTATGTTGTCAGACTCTGACTTCAATCTTTCCCAGGGACTGTTTATGGACTTAGTTTCTAATGTGAAAGCCATAAAATCTGGCTCAAACAATGCATTTCTACTCTACCCAAGAATTCTTAGTGTAATCCTTCAAAAGGTTTTACCAGAAAATGATTTTCAAAAGGGTGAGTCTTTTCAAATGAAAAGTTTAACTGATGAAACTTTCACAAGAATGCTGGGTTCTTCTACCCAAGAAAAAGTATCAAAAGTGTCAAAAGTTTCCAAAACACAAACAAAGAGGTCAAAGACAACAACTGTTGATCAAACCTCTGTTGTTGGGCCCACTGCTCCTTGTGATCATGGCACTTCATCCAGTGCTGTGAAACCCACACCAGCCACTTCCAAAAGAAAACGTCCAACTACAAAAACCACCTCCACACCCAAAAAGGGACTTCTGGAAGATGCCAGAAGCAAACCCTGTTGCAACACAAAAGCAACCTGAAACCACTGTTGTTACTTCCTCACAACAGTTGGAAATATCTCAACCCAAACAAACTCCTCATGTATCCTCACAAAAGGATCATGTTGTAAGCCAAAGGGAACCACATACTGAAGCATATGAGTCACTTGATCATATGTTTACAAGTCCATCTCCCAGGGCTAATTCTCTTCTTACTCCTCCACCTTCACCACAACATGTCCCACAAACCATGCAACCTCTGTTTGAGGCAATTGATAAAACTCAGGATAATCTTAGTTCCTCTCCTTCACCTGTCACTGAGAGTATACCTCCACAAGTGACTGGGCCTGAGAAAAATCAATCTGTCAACCCACAAACAGAAGAGGAGGGTACACTCCCAGAGTTCAATGTAACTCTTGGTGAGTTTTCAAGTGAAGCAGCCACTACTGGTGTAGAGACCATTGTCTCACAACAGGACAGTGGTTACATAGCTAAGACTTCCTTGAAGGCAACAACTGAGGAGGCCACAATTGTGTTCCCAAAATCAGTTGGAAGTCCCCAGAACCAAGACCAAGGGGCATCTGGTTCTCATTCCCTGGACTCACCTCCTAGGACTGAACCAGTTAAAACTACCACTGGTAGGAATTCAGATGATCCTATTAACTTAGGTGATGAATTAAAATACCAAGAATTGACGGATAGAGTTCAATCCATTGAAACCTCTGTTGCTGACATCAAATCAGATGTCAAGTCAATATTGGAAACTTTGGCCAACTTTACCAAAAGTCAACCATCCACTGTTGATATTGCTAGTGAGCTATGGAAATCTGTTTCCCCTATCATCATAGCTCACAGAAAACTAGCAGATCAGACACAAGAGACTTACATGAACTTGATCAGAAATATGGTGGATGCCAGGTTCAATGACACCAAGGCAGATATCAAGGTGATCAAAGACCACTTGCTGAAGACTACTGGCTCTGCCCCTACCACAATCCTCAGAGATGAAGATGATGATGAATTCACAGCTGATGATGCCAAAAAGGGGGAGAGTGGCAGAGATAGGTTACCAAAACTAAATCCTCTTGGTTCTCCACCCTCTCAAAAGGGTAAACTAACTGCTGACAAACCAGAGTCTACCTAAACAGCACCACAAAAACAACAACAACCAAGTGCTCAAACGTCTGCTGCTACTGAAATTGCCAAAACCAGCAAAGCAAAGGAGGTTGACACCTCTGCAAATGAAAAAGCTGACAAGGCTGCTGAAGACAAGCTTAAGAGGGCTGACACTCTGGAAGTTAAAGCAGAGAGGTTAATTCAGCTGAAGAAGGAACAATAGCAAGAAGTTGAAGATGTGAGTTCCTCAAAAAGAAAGAAAATTTCTGCAAAACATACAAGGAAACCACCATCCAAACTATCCTCTGAAACCATTGATGCTGAAACCACTGCTACCAAACCAACCACCAAACCAACCACCAAACCAACAACCAACAACCAAACCAACCACCACAAAACCAAAATCCCAAACAACTGCTGGTTCTACAAAAGAACCAACAGAGGTTAACCCAACCACTGCTGCACAATCACCATCACCAAAAATCTTGTATAGCAGAAAAAGAAAATCTACCTTTGTTGTACAAGATGAAAACATCCACACCACACCACCCAATACTCCACTAACACAACCCTTAAAGGCCATTCCACTCTCATCATTCTCACCACACACCTCCCAATTCAAATCACACAGACCACCACCAACCATCACCCCATTGGCTGAGAAGTATCCTCTTGAACTTGATTTACTCAAGGGGGAACTTCAATCCTTCTACAATACTGATCAGCCATCAGAAAGAACTTTCCCATCTCTCAAGAATTTTCCTGTTCCCCAAAACATTGACACCTATCTGAAATACAAGGGTGAACAGGCAGATGCCATCATAAAAGAGAAATGCAAAGGGAAAGATGACAGGAGTGCTCAGGGCATCCATTCAACAGAGCTTAGCAAACTGAGAAGGATTGAGGATTTTGCTAAGACCCTGAGCAACTCAATGTCTTCCATGCCTCTCAGCAGTGACATGGAAAGGGAAGTAAGGGATTCTCTTCTTGAACAAATCTTAGCATCCATGCCTTACAAAGCAAACAAGAAACAGTTTGCAGGCTGGACCACTCATGCACTAAGAGAAGAACTAATCAGAATTGAAGAAATGGCCAAGAATCCTCCTTCAAAGGTCTCTGCCCCTGATTTCAGCAAAGGCAGAGATCCAGCCAGAGCTCTCAAGTTTAAAAGAATGAGACAAGAGATAGTAGCTGCTGATTATGGAGAGATGAATTCTGTGGCTAGATGGTCTGAGCTGAGATTGGTTGAAACCTATAAAAAGTTGGAAGAAAACAGGAAGAAGGACCCTACTTTGCCAAGAAAACCTGTCTATGCTGATGAGCCCAAGAGACCTCTACAGGCCTTTACTTTAGACAGCTTACTGGACACTTCTGACTTATCTATTGCTGCAAGAAGACAGTTCAAAAAGCAGAAGGAGATGACAGAAGAAGAACAGAAACAGTTTGCTGATACTTTTGTGAAAGAGGGTCTTCTCAACTAAATTCGTTATTTCTCTGATCTAACAACTGAGAGACTCAGAGAACTCATTGGAAGACCTCCATCACCAAACTCATGCAAAATAAAGATGCATCCCAGCCATTCCTCTGATTCTAAAATTCTAAAATGGAAGTCAAATAAAGACACCCATGAATTGACTCTGCTCAGATCAGATGGAAGGATTCAGAAGCTCAGCATGGATGATGCACATGGCCTGTGTGCAGAAGATCTCCAAACATTGCTGAATCTAGAGTAGGGCTGTTCACAAGCCGAGCCGAACCGAGCGGACCTTTGCTCGTGCTTGGCTTATTTACAAACCGAACCGAGCCGATCGGCTCATTTACAATCGATACAGAAACTGAGCGAGCAGTGTTCGAGAGCACATTTTTTCGAGTGAGCATCGAGCGAGCGACGAGCGGTGAATGTTTTCGGACAACCATAAATTTGGGATGTTTCCTTTAATATTCTCGCTGCCTAGTGATGTCTGAGGTTCGACCGTTTGAGAATGAGGCTCTAGTTGAGCATACTACAGAGAATGATTGTCTTGTTGTGGCGTAGGTTGATAGCGGGAGATGATTGATGGTAGACAACTAATGGGAATAGGAAGTCAAGCATGTTTTTTCACGACTTAGGGTTTTACAATTAAACTTATGGTTAATTTATTATTGAGTTGACTGAGCCAATAACTATAAATATAACTCTATATATGCATATATTGACCTAAACCCAATAGAGTGGCATGTATAAAACTTTAAATATAATTGTAATTAATGTTTATACATATAATTATATATATAATAAATTAATAAAAATTATATCGAGCCGAACCGAGCCGAGCGGACCTTTGCTCGTGCTTGGCTCGTTTACAAACCGAACCGAGCCGATCGGCTCATTTACAACCGAGCGGAAAATCGAACGAGCAATTTCCGAGCAAATTTCAAACGAGCGACGAGCGATCGACGAGCGTGGAGCGTTTTGAACAGCCCTAATCTAGAGCTGGAAAGAGATGCTGAAGACCTCTTCTCATTGAGCTTTGAATTACAACTCAAAGGTCAAATTAGAGAAAGTCTGATGAGAAATAAAGATCAAGAATAAAGCTAAGTTTTGGCATCATCTGTTCTAGGGGGAGATTGTTGGGTCTGCTGACCTGGAGAAGAACAGATAATTAGAAAGCCAAAATATTCTATCTTTTGATCCTTTGAATAAAACAGTTGATTCAAGATACTTTCCCCAAAAGACTGTTGACCCTAACAACTGCTACACCAAACAACTGATGAAGACAACTGCTGCTGCTGAAAGGTCTGCTGAACAAACAACTAATAGACAAAGATCTGATGAAGAAACAACTGCTGATCAAGTACTGAAGAACAAAGGTCTGTTGAACCAACAGCACTTTGGATTCAACAGATGATAAAGACCATCAGAGTTTTCCTTTACAGTAGTTTGTATTAGCAGTGTTTTCAGTGTAACAGTAGTTATAGTTAGCAGATGTTTTATGTTGTTAGTTAGTTAGAGGTCGCTGTCTTAGGTGACGTCAGCAGTGATCATCAGAGGTTTAGTTTAGTCTATAAATAGAACAGTGATTGTACTGTTCTATTCATCACTCTCGTCATTCTCTTAAGACAAACATTCTCTGAGTGATCAGGCTGAGGGGGAGTACTTGTACAATTGTAATCTTTCAATCTAATGAAAGCTTTCGATTAAAAACAATTATTCTCTTGTTTTGATTAATAGTTTATCATTCCGCTGCACTTTCCATTTATATCTCACTTCACTTATTTCATTATTTGTCTAAACAATCAAAACAATCAAACTCAGATCCTAATATCAGGCTTTCGTTGGACGTTAAAAAAAAAGTTATGGTACAGAGTGTGGTCTCCTAAACTATCATATGTTCCACTAATCACACGTATACTCAATTCTACCTATATTATCTTAAATACCTTTAATTTTAGGTGCACTTCTTTAATCATAGGTTTAACCATTTTACATACATTATCAACTACCCTCTCTCTATATCTCTCATCTACACACACTGCATCGGGTAGCATCAACCAGAAGGCTACCTGTCATATCCTACCCGCGACACAAGGAGCAGTGTAACCGCTTAGGTATCCCTACCCAAGAGGGTACCCGACTACCACACCCTCCACCCTTATACACTTACGCTTACTATATAATCCTAGTGTTTTATGCAAAACTAGAGATGTTTGAGTTAACGCACAAAGGCTAAGAAAAACCAGAAGCCACTATAGATTAATATGTGTCCAAGAAAAAAATAAGTGGGAATGGTGGTTTAGTCTAAAAGAGGAAAAAACAATATGCACGTGCAAGTCATATGTAGGGTTGTTCACGAGCAAGCATCTTTGGGGTTTCAAATTAGGGGCAAAAAAAGATCCGGTGGTTGGGGATTCAATGTGCAAGTCGATTTCGTCTTCATCATCATTTCTGGGTTTGATTTTCAACAAACAATTTCTCAATTTCATCTTCATCATCGTTTCTGGTTAACGATGGTGATTTGATGATAGTGGTTGTATGGTGGTTATGATCATATTGTTTGATGTTGGTGGTGGTGACGTTCAAAGTTTTGGAGACTGGTGGTAGTTGGTGGTGGTAGAGATTTGGCAGTGGATGTTTGGTGGTGGTGGATGGTAGACTTTAGAGAGAGAAAGGGAGTGTTAAGAGGGGTTGGAGGTTTGGTGGTGGCGGGTGGTTGGTACAGACTTTATAAAGAAACATATATTTTTTATTTTGATCCAAAACTTAAATTAGTTATACAACTAGTCTCTAGAAGAGTAAAAAGACTAATTTATCCTCATATTAGCGTTAAAATCTAATAGAGTCATAGTCAAAGGACAAAACATGCAAAATTTCAAAACAAAAAGTACACTACTCCTCAATTCCAAACGTAAATTGCATGCTTTGAAATTTGATATAAACGTAAAGGACAAAACTTGAAATTTAGTCCTTTTTTGTTGGAAATAATGTGAATGTAGATTTAATTATAATTTAGTGAAATTATAATTATATTCTTCATGTGGTGAAATCAAGACAAATAAAATTGCTTTATGAGGCTTAAATAGAGTTTTTATGAGGCTTGAATAGTGTTTTATGGCTAATAAAGAAAATTTAAGTCTCTAATTATGTGATACTTTTCACTAGCTATGGTTCATGTATACATATGAGGTTTTGTACCTCATTTTGAGATATGAGATACATGGAAAAAATTACACTAAAAACTCTTGCAACACACATAACTCTAGAGTAGCAACCAAGTATCGATTATTTTTTCAGGCAAGTGGGATAGTCCGGCAGTGCACCATCGTCACTGTTTCGAACCGGTGTACCCTGGGAACAGACGAAGAATCTGTTTAAGGGAATTGTGTCAAACACAAGCCCGGTTCACTTCTATGATCTTGTTTTATTTTTATAGTTTGCTGCAGCAAGTATAGAGATTCTGATGCATGTGAGCTTCATGTACAAGAGGCGTTGAGGCGATCACAATGTAAGTATTTTCCAACATTTTTTTTATTAATGAGACGTTTATAGTGAAACAAAACTCTTCACAAATACTAAGAATTGAATGTAGTGTGATGCGTTTATATTTTACTTACCTTAGAAGTTGTAATTCTAGATATAAGTTCTTCAAGAAAAACTTTATAAAGAAGCGAAGATTTTATAAAGGTGTTCATAGAAAAAATAACATATTCACCCCTCTAAATACTTATAACACAGTTTGTAAAACTGGTGGCGCGGGGTTCGTAGACGTAAAACGCATGATTGAATAAGGGATGCTCATCACCCATTGACGAGATAGTTTTTTACCAGCACATGCATCTGTCGAAATTCTCATGTTTACCAATTTTACATGAGCAAAGAATCCATTAATAACATATAGTTTTTCTTTTGCCAATTGCCATCTCCAAATTTTCATCTAAGTCAATACTTTGGTTTGGAGGGTGTTATTAGGAGCATGTTTGGCTCTTCTTATTTCCACCAACTTATAATTTATTACTTTTTCAAAAAGTCAATAACTTATAAAAAATGTTTGGCAAAGCCAAAAGTCCTTTTTATTTTAACTTTTCATTTGTGTATAACAAGTTGTTTTGGAAAAGTAAGGAATGTGTGACTTTTTTAACATACTTATAACTTTTGAGAAAATTTACCTATATGCCCTCATTATATCCTTATATGTACTCTCCTTATATCCTTTTTGGTCATTTTACTTGAAAATCTAATCCAAAAACTTTTTTAAAAACTTCTTTTTAAAAAGCTAATCCAAACACTTTTCTAAAAACTCCTTTTAAAAAAGTCATAAGTTAATAAGTCCTTTTCACTAAAAGTCTTTTTTGCCTCAAATAAGTTTATCCAAACGTGCCCTAGATAGGCTTTCTGCTCGTGTTAATTTGTTGGATAAGGTCCCTTTTTATTATGTTTTTTTTGTCTTAGACCTTGGGGTGTGGAGGATGGGAAGGGATCGGTGGGTGTCACATCGGCACTTCCTTGTCGGGAACATCGTCCCCCCGATCTTATTTCGGCGCCAACGGGGGAAAGTCCGCCTCCTCCTCGAGCTCCTTTCTTTGTCCTTTCTTGGTTATCATATATATATATAGGAGGGTTATCTTGAGAACGCTAAATATCGCGAGAACCGTGAGAACAAATAAGAAAAACAATCAAAATTACTTTTTTCAATACAAACCTAATTATAATTAAAATATATCATTAAAAAATGAATTTTCTTTCCAAATAATTCATCTTTTCTTACAAAAACAATTTATTTTCGTATATGTTTAAATTTTTACGCGTAAATTGTGTATTTGAGATTGTATTTTAATAATAAAGATAAGTGTAAAAAGAAATTTCTAATTTGAATGGTTTTAGATAGCGTTCTCGCGGTTCGCATGAAATATATGTATTCTCAAATTAATTCCCCCCCCCCCCCCACACACACATATATATATATATACTATATTATAATGCATGAGTGATGGGTAGTTTAAGATACCCAGAAGTTAACAACTTATTTTTCATTAATAACCTTGAAATGAGGATAAAATAGTCATTCATACATTATTTATATTTTAATACCCTAATTAGTTACACTTTAATCCCTTAAACTTTACTTAACTTTTACTTATTTAAATTATAGTTAAACTTCTTTTCCTTATTTTAAGCAAACCATCCACCATAATTTTTAAATAGTCATTTTTTTTTCATACATGTATACTTTTATAAAAAAAAAATTGACATCATAATAATGAGCATTTTATTATCTTTAATTTGAGTATAGTATTGCTATTTTTATTTTAAAAAATCCTTATGTGCTACGTGATTAACGATATCTAAGAGTGAGCAATAATTAAACAAACCATTCACCGAAGCCAAACCAAAGAATTGACAAAACTAAAACAAAATCTATTGAAAACTAAAAATATTCAATCTAACTTAAAATTGGTTATCGTTTTCTTTTTGTACCCTTAGTTTATCCAAATTCGTTAAACTATAACAGCATGCCCTCACGATGTGATAGGGAATACAGACACTTTTAATGGTTCATGGTTGGGTTATGTTCAGTTCGGTTATAAGCCTCAACCGAAACAAAAATCGACATTATCAGTTTATCAATCTTGTTAAACAATCGGTTAATTGGTTCAGTCTATTTGGTCAGATTGTAATTTTTAGTTCGGTTTAGTTAATTTTGGTTAATAACCAAAACCAAACTTATTAGAAGCACATGAAATGAATGTATAAATGGTTCAGTTTTGGTTTGCTAGTTTTGGTTAACTTAGGGTAAAAAAACCGATATTAGGTTAACTCGGTTTTGATTAATTTTCAGTTTGGTTTTGTATATTTTTGTTCGATTTCGGTTGAGTTTCAATTATTGTTCACCTCTAGATAATGTTAATCACATAAAAAATCAAATTTTTAATTAAAAGTATATAGCAAATTATACTCTAATATGGTTTGAAGCTGAGTATATAGGTTTATGAATTGTAGTGGCGGTATAAATATAGGGAGTTTTGAAAATTTTAGCTTTTATACCTAAGCCTGTAAACGAACAGAATATTCATTTAATTTTAACCGAACACAAACACACAATCAAACACATTTTTGAGTTCATGTTCGTTCATTAAGAAATTTGTCATGTTCATGTTTGTTTATGTTCATTCGTTTAAACCTAAACGAACAGTTCACCAACGAACAGAAATGGACATTCACGAACATAATAAATGTGATCAATTTTGTATTACTGAAAAAACCCAATTACTAATTGGTTATATATTTATACAAGTAGCTAAAGCCCAATTTATATTTGTATTTATGTAAATATAACTACGTATGTAATTAATAAACATAAACGGACATAAATAAACAAACATAAACGGACGTTCACGAACATGAATGAACAAACTCAATGTTTGTTCATGTTCGTTCATTTAACTAAACGAACAATTTTTTTTGTTCGTGTTTGCTCGTTTATTAAATAAATGACAAAGATGAACTTGCCGCCGAACAAGTTCATGAACAGCTCATGAACATTCGGTTCGTTTACAGGCCTATCTTTTACCTCTATTTCATGTATTTGTACCTCTATTTCATGTACTTCTAGGAAAAAACAAATTAGCAAAAGTTTGTTTTTGTTATTCACCAAAATTAACTAAATCGGACTAAAAACCGATAATCTAACAATACTAACCAAACCAAGGAACCAATTGTTTAATAAGATTGATTAATTGATGACTTTTGATTTTAGTTTCGGTTGAGGCTAATAATCGAACATAAGCAAACCATACACACCCTTAAAAGTGTTTGCTCGAATAGTCCCTGTGGTTTGCTCAGATTTCACCTTTAGTCCCCAACTTTTAAAAATTACAGGTATAGTCCTCAACTTTTAAAATTTTTTAACTCGGATAGTCCCTGGAGTTAACTGAGGTTAAATAATCCAGTTAAGTGAGTGTGAAATTACAAAACTACCCTTACTTTAATAAAAAAAATAATACTAATTAATGTGGGTACCCCACTTCATCTTCTCCATCTCATCACAATATCACATCCACAAACCACCACCACCCATCTACACCCTCCACCACCACCGACATCCACCAACCACCACAGCCCCTTACCGACATCCACACAAACACTGCCACACACACAAACACTCTCACACTAACACTTCCCTTTCATCTCTCATACACACACTGACTGGAAAGAGTTAGAGAGAGAGAAAGGATATTGGAGATAGAGAAGAAGAGAGAGAACCAAAGAAGAAAGAGAGACCGGAGAAGAGGAGCCATTGGTTGTGACCTCCGACCGACGCCCTTTTTTCCCCTCCAACGAAGATATTGAGCAACGGTTGATGGTACCGGTGATCTGAGTTCCGATTGGGTCAGATTAGTGATGATGATAAATGGTTTAGATGATGGCTCGCGTTGTGTGTTTTAGTCGGACCAAATCTGATCTTAGAGTAAAGTTCACGGTGGCGATGGTTATTCGGTAGATGATGGTGGATGTTGTTGTTAGAACAGTGACAGAGTGAAGGTGACGGTTATAGTGATGGTATGGTTGAGGTGGGTCCGGGTGTTGGTGGCAGATGATGGTGGTGGCGACTGACGAATGGTGACGGTTGGTTGTTGGTGCAAGGGTTTGAGTCAAGGACAGGTCAAGAGACGAGTCGAGGGGGCGGGTCAAGGAGGTTGGTCTCTCTAACTGTGACACCCCGCATTTTCAGGATATTACTTTTACTGAACTCTAGTTAACTTTCATGTACATTCGTGACTAAACACTTAACTAGGGTTAGTTAAGAAGGTCTTTCGATATGTTATGGGATAATAACATATGTTAGATAATATTAACGTACGTTATAACTAGAAAGGTTTTGTCTTGACACACACACGAGTCCTGTATCCCGAACGTTGGTGATTTGTCAAGCATACATAATTATATGATCAATTGGGTGATGATGAACGTGAATTAACATGCGTATGTGAATTACATGTTTATGTGGATTACTGTTTTAATAGATAGTCAGTACGTAAACTCTACGAATTATGTGCATTATGTAATTAACATGTCATGAGATGATAAAAACAATAGTTTTTACATAAGTTAGTATGAATAATATTATCGAGACTGTTCTCGGGATTAAAACCGTATTAACGGGCCCGTTTATCAAGAAAAGGCCCATAAACCCATAACTTTGGCCCATGATCTTAACCCTAGTATATTATGTTTATAAAAAAAAAAGAAAACACAAACCCTAATGCCTCCTTGCGCCGTGAACAAGGAGAGCACCCACACCCACCTTCACTTTCAATCTTCCATCCAATTTCTCACTAGTTCAAGCTATTTCGGGTACTATCTTGTGATTCTAGGGACTTTAGCAATTCAAGGTATGTGTTTTACATGTTGTATGATGTGATTTTAGGCTGGAAAAATTGTAAAAACTTTAGGAAATATGCATGTTAGAATCGCAAATCAATGTATGTTGAAGGTTTATGATGTTTGTAGTAATTGTTGATGAATATTGTTGATAGAAAACATATCTAGGGTATATGGTATGTAAAAAAAACCTGAGATTAAACATGATAATATGAATGTTATTGTGTTAATATGAGATTATTGCATGATTATAGGATATTGAGAATGATTAGGGTTTATAAGAGTCATGTTGATAAAATTCTGATTTTCTGACATATTCGTTATGATGTTTTGTGGGGTCTGTATTGTGATGTTAAGTTGATTGTTTTGATCTATTCTTTGCATGAATGGATTGTACATGGTCTTAGCTTTTTAGAATGGGCAAAATCATCTGATTTGGATGTCGTTTGATATGTTTTTGGAATTTTATTTGATTAAAGGTCATATCAGATTTTCGGAATTATAAATTGGGTCAACTTTAAACGGGTATAACTCGAGTTTTACAAAGAATTATGTTTTGAAATTTGTACAGAAGGTCAATATTAGAAAAACTTGGCTTTTCCAAGTGGATTCACCTCGTTTGGGTGAATACACAATTTTTGAGAATTTTTCTACTAAACTGACCTGCTGTGAAAAGTTTCTGGACATAGCTGTGTTGTACGAATTTTAATAATTTTTGTGTTTGGTTTTGAGACAAAATAAAAATATGGGTTATCAAATGAATCCCAATAAATATTCAGTAAAAATTTGGGAGTTTAATTCGTTCGTTAAGTATTTTAAATAATTCGTTTTTCACAGCGTACAATCTGCTCTGAAAACGCAGATTGTGTAAGGGATGTTTACGTGACTATTTGGAGTCTTATATGGTATGTATTTGACATGACCTTGCATGAATACTTATAAGAGATGTGTATGAGGTATAAAACTGATAATAATCAATATGATCACCAACGGGATACGTAGGACTTACTTGTGCATGTAGAGTCACTAGGTGTCACTACACGATTTGAACTTTAGAATTTTGGATAAACGAGTTACATGATGTGTTGGTTATGCACGTATACTCACCTAGTGACACTTGTAATAGGGAGTCGGTAGCTCGTTACTGTTTGAGGGATTTGGATCATTCACGTGCAACCTAAGGTGAGTTTCACTACTCTTTTCTCAAAAGCATGCGTCTCGGGTTGAGACAACGTAATTAACTTTTTCTAGTCCGGGTTGGGACTACTACTTTCTAGTCCGTTTGGGACTACTTACACATCCCGGGTTGGGATGCTATGGATCCTTGTGTGGGTCGGTTTTTGCTAGTTCGCAAACTGTGTCCTTGATGAACTAAACCAACTCTATCATCTGTAAGTCCTTCACATACCGAATGAGTTGCCGGGTTATGGCAAGCGGGTTATTAGTTGATAGCGCTATTAGGTCTGACAAACCTCACACCGGCTCAGGGAGTGCGAGAGTGAACTATAACTTAACAGATTTTATCATTGTTGATAGGCAATGATGTAAGGCATGCGGCTCACATTTGTGGCTACACGTACATCAGCAGTTCGGTATATCGGTGTTAGTTATCATGAATGGGTTAGCTACCCTTGACATGCGATGAACTAGTGTTTACACGGTTCTTGGAACCAACTCAATTACTTGTTTACATGGTTTTGGAAACCACCGCAGTTACATACTCATTTACTTTACTTAGTGAACTCACCAGCATTGTTTGTTGACCCACGATTTACATGCTTTTGCAGGTAGTTAGCTTCCGGTGCCAGGGTTAGAAAGCACTGTACACTTCACTGCATTTGGGGTCTTGGGCATACACCTAAATTACATATTATGCTTTTACATTTTCTTTCATATGGTTTTAATCTGGGCGCGTTGTTTTGCGCATGGTTTCTAAAAGGGTTAAATTTGGTTTACGCTTCCGCAGCTTAACTAAACTTGATTTTTGAAAACGAACTAAATGGTTTGGGCATTTAGAGTTCTTTCATATGACTTATGGCTATGGGATCCTGGTATGTCATGCGCCTCGCGGTATAAACCCCGCAGTGGAAATTTGAGGGTGTGACACTAACTCTTTCTCTCTCTAACTCTTTCCAGCGACTGGTCCCAGGTTCGGTGGGGGCTATAGTGGTTGGTGGATGTCGGTGGGGGCTGTGGTGGTTGTTGGGCAGGTGGTGGCTGTGGTGGTTGGTGGATGTCGATGGTGGTGAAGGGTGGAGATGGGTGGTGGTGGTTTGTGGAGGTGATGAGGTGGAGAAGATGAAGTGGGGAAGATGAAGTGTAGGACCCACATTAATTAATATTATTTTTTATTAAGGTAAGCGTAGTTTTGTAATTTCACACCCACTTAACTAGATTATTTAACCTCAGTTAGCTCCAGGGACTATCCGAGTTAAAAAATTTCAAAAGTTGAGGACTATACCTGTAATTTTTAAAAGTTGGGGACTAAAGGTGAAATCTGAGCAAACCACATGGACTATTCGAGCAATTTTATCTTATTTTTATTAGTATTTGTAATTTTTTTAGTATTTATATTTTTTTTAATTATTTGTAATTTTTTATTTTATAAAATATTATTTGGTGTTTAAATTTGTTATTTAAATAAAATAAGGAATAATTAAACAATTATTATGGAATGATTTAGAAAGCCCCATAAAACCCACAATCACTACACATATATTTTCTCATAAAACCCGTTAGACTAGAGGGATTGGAGGGGCGGGAAAGAGGGGGGGGGGGGGAAGCGCCATGTAGCACTTGTGGGACCCATGTGGGGGGGGGGGGGGGGGGAATTGTGGGGAGTGGAAGGGGGGGGAAAGGGGGGGTGAAAGGAATAATATTATACTGGATTTTATGCCGGGAGCGTCCCGGGGTTGAAAAATATAACAATTATAATAATATTAATACTAATAGTAATAATTATTACTCTTGTAATTAAATAAATAAAAAAATAACTTTGCTATAAGATGACACCATGTGTTGCAGTGGTGTTGCAGTGTTGCACGATTTTTTCTCCTAGCTTCCCTTGATGAAATATACCTATGCATCTTTGTAAGGGTAAAATTCCAATGATAGCATGACAATTGGGCTGAATTTCAACATCGTAGATAAGAACTTGGTTTAAAAGACAAAATGTGATTAATGAATTACCTGAACACTTTGTGCTTTTTTTCCTGTATGAACGAAACCCCACAAAAATAGTCGTTTTTTTCTCCGTTTTTTATATAGCACTATGATACTCGCTAGAAAGATAAAAAACGCTTGTTAATTTGGTGTAATTTTTTTCTTTAAAAAATCTCGTATATAAAAGATATTAACGTTTAAAAATCATGGAAGGAAACATAAGAGAGAAAAATTTAAATTTGTTTTTAAATTCTTTTTTTCCTAAAATAACTCAATTTAATTTTAGTAGATTAGATTTTATATTATTATTTGTTTTTTTTTAATTTGCCACATGGCATGACACATGACATACTCAAGGAGGAGAGTGCCTCATTGAATGCCATGTCATTAAAATTGCTTTCTTTTATTATATATATAGATATAGATATAGATATAGATTGTGTTAAAGTTAAATAAAAAAAAAAGAAAAAAAAATCAGCCAATGAAGAAATGACACCTCACCTCCACCTCCCCCCCCCCCCCCCCCCCCCCGCCCGGCAAGCCCTCCCTGCCTCCCCTCCCCGCCCCTCCTCTCCCGCCCCTTGGAGGCGGTGTTCCCGCCTCCACATCACCATACCGCCCCACCTCCCTGCTCCACTCCCTCAAGTCTTATAATATTTTTCATAAAGCTTCATAAAGCCTCCACCGTACATACACTAATATAGCCGTTAATATAATTGAAAGTGTGTTTGTTTTTTTATATAAAGATGAAAAAGAAAAAGTTCTAATAATTGAGTTGTTAGAGGGATTGTGTTGGCTTTAAAACAAGTACTTCAGCTTTTCACACGCAAAATCTGCCTTCGCACGACACTCACCTTTTCATCTCTCTCATACTTTAACTTTTCACTTCTAAAATACAGAAAAGAAAATCATCATTAACTTCTTAACTATTTTAATCAAGCATCTTATTGAAATCACAAAAAATTAAACTTTAAAATTTGAATGATTTATACCAAATTTAGGGTAAACTAGTGTGTTAGGGGACGGAGCACTACCCATGAGTTTTTTCAATTTCACTGGTTTTAACAAATCCTACACTGCCACATCACTTTACCGATTTCCTTCACTGAAACATTTTTTTGGAGGCAACACTTCACTGATTATTTACCCATAATCAATGAGAGAGGGATAGAGACAAAGAGAGAAAAATCACGGGTACAAGCCCGTTAACTAGAACCAGAATTTGGTTCACGAGACCACTGCCAACATGGGTGGCTGCGGTGTTACCGTGCTGGTAGTGGGGTACCCGTAACCAATTCTGGTGGCGCCACGTCCCCCCTTATACCTTCGCTCCGCAGCAGGGCCCGATATTTAATAAATTTTAGGTGAAAACTAGTGACGGATCTAGAAAAATCACGGGTACAAGCCCGTTAACTAGAACCAGAATTTGGTTCACGAGACCACTACCAACATGGGTGGCTGCGGTGTTACCGTGCTGGTAGTGGGGTACCCGTAACCAATTCTGGTGGCGCCACGTCCCCCCTTATACCTTCGCTCCGCAGCAGGGCCCGATATTTAACAAATTTTAGGTGAAAACTAGTGACGGATCTAGAAAATATTTTTAGGAGTAACGTTCAATTTTTTTCTTATCGCAGTTGTTTTCTATAATCTTGGTTTTAAAAAAGCGCGCCTAAGGCGCAAAGGGCATCGCCTTATGTAACCTGAGGCGCACGACGTACATGAAACGCAACTGAGGAGCGCTTCGTGGCAAAAATTGGCCTGAGGCGCGCGCCTCTGGTACACTGCCTTTATTTGTGCAATAGAATGTTGTACAACAAGTTTTTAAAGTTGTACAACATACAGTTCATTGACGCATTTTATCAAACAGTTGTAGTGCATTACTGAATAAATCAAACATAATACATTTTGTTGGTTATTTCAGCCCCAAATTGACAAGTTCTACATCATGGTAGAATTAACTTATACTAGCCAAATTATGTGATAGTCTTTTATAAGTGTAAATGCCAAATCAGCCTAACTAAATTGTGGAGAAAAGAATACCAAAATAGAAGAAAAAAAGATAGTATTTGTAAAGGTTTAAGAGGGTTTTCAAACCTGAAGTGTATTCAACAGTTCCATCATGTCTTCACCATGTCCAACTCAACCTACAGACAATCAAGAAAAATTGCAAACAAGGTACTTAAACAAAATATGATTAAAATTAGAGGAGAAAAGTGGAAAACTAAGGCGAATATTTCATCAAACACTTGGTATGCATATATTCTAAACATTATAACCTGCTAATAAAAATAGAGATTTACCCACAACATACTCATATGCATTTACCGGACAATTAATCAAAACCAATATAATCGATTATAACATCCAAAACCCAATTTATAATTGCTAAATAACTCACAATTTGGTGGAGGGCGGGGCTGTAAAGAAAGAAGTCCCAGCAGAGCCTGAAGGGGGGCGCCAACGCTGCATGGCTGGGCCGGTGGAAGGCGGAGGATAGGAGGGAAGTGGGACGATGGGGGGCGAAAGAGGGTGAGGTAGGGTTTATTGATTTCTTGTTGAATGGCTGCTGCAATCTAAACAAAAAGAAAGTCCCAAACGTTTTTTTTTATCTGTGAAGGTGAAAGTGGGGTGGGCTGGGCTGGGCTTGTTGGACTTGGGGTAATGGAGTGGGCTTGTTTATAATTTGGGATATTGATTTTGAGCTTGTTTACATACATAGATTAGTTAATTTTTTGGGTTATTATTACTCGAGTTCGATAAATATTTTTTCGAGTAACGTAACGTAACGTGGTAACGTATAATTTCATTTGGTACTAACGTATGTTAAATTTTAGTAGCAACGTAAATTTTATTTTAGTAGTAACATTTTCGAAAAATCGTAATTTTTTTTCCACTACGTGCGCGAACTCGATGGGAAACGGGCGCGGCACCTAGCCCGCCCCTAGCGAAAACGTAGACTCTAAGTATACAACACTTCCCGCATGGTTTCAACGTTGTCTCTGCTAAATCACTTCTTTCCAGTTGATGATCCATATCTTGTGCTTGTAAGCTGCCACTGACACATGTTTAGAAAAAAAAAAATACTCATGAGGGTTGCTAAAATGGTCTCGAATTTGTCTACTATGCCATTGAAAGGAAATTAAAGTGTTGTTAATTTAAATTAGTTGAGGTTAACACCATGGATGCTTCTTTCACCTCTATAATTAGATGAGATCAAGTTAATTAGTTAGTATACCACTGGCCCGGTGGAAGAAGTGAGGCATGAAAACATTTGCTAACTTATGTCATACCATTCTTTCAAATTAAAGCAATTCATTGAGTTACCTACATGTCTGATCAAGGGGGTGCATTTCATATGTTGTTTCTGAAAAAAAGAGAGCTTATTTCTTGTTACATAAAGTTCCTTCTTTTCTAAGCCTGCCTCCATTACAAGTTCACTTGGCACAGTAATGGGCTACTCGAAGCATTTTTAGAAGTTTTGCTTGCTTTGTTTGTAGTAAGTGAAGTTATCATCATTAGCCTGGTAAAATGTAAGAGCAGAAGACAACCTGACAACAGATGTAAGACCCTTTCTCCAATATTCATTTATTATTTAATTAATAAGAAAATAAGGAGGTAAAGAACTCACATATAGATTTTTCTTGATAATCAAGGAGCCTACTAAATACTTTTTCCAAAAATTTACTAACATATCAAGTTAACAAGTTAATTACACTTTAGACCAACACATCGGTAGAACATATGTTTCAAGATGACATCAATAAGATAGTTGGTCAAATTAAGCCTTCCTTCTATAAAGTAAAGTTTCACATAAAGCCCCGCTTGGTTCGTTCGATTCATCTTGATCATCTGCCCGAAAGTCCCATGGTACACCTCAACCTAACATGGAAAACAATACATAAGAGTGGTTAGCAATATAATGTCAATTGAAAATCAACAAAACATTTGAGTTTGATGGCCTCTTTTTATTTTTTTTTTGTTTCAACTCCTGCCGTAAGCAATGGTTGGGACACCATAGCTTACGGTTGGTTCCTTCTGCTCAGTTTTGTGTACCTGAACCGTAGCTTACGACCTTTGGCCGTAGGCTACAATTTGTAGCTGCTGAATTGCTGCAATACTCCATGCATTAGCCATTATTTCACCTCCATTTTAAGTGCATGCCTACCTTGAACCCAAACAAGACCAATGCACTCAAAATCCCACAACTCTATGATTCTAAGGTGAATTATCAATCCGGTTACTAGGCTTTCATATGTTTCATAATCTATAGTTTGGTTTGGGAGTTTTCAACCCAAATCGACCCGTTACTACTAAGAAGGGCAAAATGCTCGGGCTTCTAGTCTAACAGCAAGCCTAGACTATTATTACCCCTCATTTGACTAAGTTTGCCTGTGCATAATACATTTTATAAAATACATATTAGCCCTCCGGCTAACGTAAATTTCTTCCAAGAATTCGAGCATGACTTGCCGAAATTCTCAAAGTTTACACCAATTAAAACATGGTTGAGGATTTCGTTTGTATGATACGTTCAAGACTTAGTCAAGAGCAATTCTATCATAGGAATGTCTCAGGCTCTAGAATTCACGTAGAAATTGCCTATACCTTGGTCTTACTTGCTTATTGCTCGATTGAGCATAAATTCCCATTTTGACCCATTAATGTGATCAAAATGATGACCATGGTTCCCATGGCCATGGCTATACCATCTCCAATATAACACGCGGCCGTAGTAGGACTTTAGTATGATACCTCGACTTTATAGCCTCTAGGACTACTTGGGCCTTGGTTTATTTGTTAAGTCTAAGTTTTTTACTAAAACTACAAAATCTAAGGTTTATAGCATTATAGCTTCCCTCAATTTCAATAATCAAGTTTCTCCCATCACAACAAAACTATGATAAGAATCTAAACAAATGTAGTCATACGAAATTACAATCATAGCGTACCTCAAAGATTTCCCTTTGGAGAGTATCCGGCTAGCTCTTAATCTCTCGAGTCCCACTTGATTCGCCTAATAAAGCAATTCATGATATCATTTGAAATCTATAATTTCCTTTTCACGATACATTCAATTTAGACTCACAATCATCTCATTATGGTATCTAATTAGCGACTTTATGAGTTTACGAATGTTTTTCAATCTCACTTAGACAATATATAAAACACTTGATGAACATAATCTTACCAAAACTCACAACCATGAGTTCTATATACTAGACTACCTCAACCAAGCCAATTATCTTAGTCTACACCCCATGTTCAACAACTTCACAAGAAAGTTCAAAATTTTCATTTACTACATACATAATTTGTCAATAATTCTTAGGTTTTAAGAGTAATCCACAAAATCAAGCAGAGATTAACTTGTTTTAAGGTTCCCTTGGGATGGGATTGTCTTCTAGAATCATTAATTTAACTAAATTAAGAACCCTAGAAATCCACCCAACATCATCTAGGCTACAATACATAAATTGAGATGAAATAAAAAGTACCTAGACGTTTATAGGGGTTAGATGAACTGTTTAAGCCTTAATGTAAGTGAAATCTCTCCTGATTGATCTTGATTTAGGCTTGTTTTTGGATTGCGGACCTTGTGTTTGTGTGTTTAGGTGTAGTTGTCGACATGTCAGACTGATATGTGGACTTCTACCATATTACCATTATGGCCCCTCCATTGAACTTCTATAATATGGCACATTTGGTCCCCTAAGTATGATTTTTAGGTTTAATGAAATAAAACATGTTTTTCCCGTAATATTGTTCGGCTTAAAAAGAACAGAGATTTATTCGATTTTGACTTAGGTCCCGAATTATGCATTATGAATTAAATATAGATTCTTGGGGTGGTACAACTCCACCCCCCTTAAAGGGGTTTCGTCCGTGAAACTTAGAACATACCGAATAGGAATGAATAGAGCCGCTTCATTTCTTCTTCGGATTCCCAGGTGATTGGTGACCCTCTTCGCGACTCCCATTTCACCTTCACTTGGACCACCCTCTTAGTTCGGAGATTTCTGACCTTCCGATCCAGTATTTCTACCGGTCTTAGCGCCAAATTTAGTTTTGTATCAATATCGAGATCGTTAAGAGGTTGAAAAGCCGTCTCTTTGGCTAAACATTTACATAAATGAGAGACATGAAAGGAATTATGAATACCACTCCTCTCA
Source organism: Ambrosia artemisiifolia (assembly GCA_032199755.1). Lineage (NCBI taxonomy): Eukaryota > Viridiplantae > Streptophyta > Magnoliopsida > Asterales > Asteraceae > Ambrosia > Ambrosia artemisiifolia. The sequence goes on from CM063514.1 coordinate 10,538,653, forward strand.
CTTGGCAAATCCAAACGATAAGCCACCTGACCCACTCGTTCTATAACAGTGAATGGCCCGATAAACCTAGGGCTTAACTTTCTTTTCTTTTTAAAACAAATTATCCCTTTCCAAGGGGACACTTTCAGCATGACCATGTCCTCAGGTTGGAATTCAACGAATCTGTTCTTCTTATCCGCATAATGTTTTTGTCTATCCTGAGACGCTTTCAAATGGGCTCTCACCATTTCAATCTTCTCATTTGATGCACTAAGTACATCTTTAGGTGCAATCTCACGAGGTCCCACCTCGTCCCAACATGCTGGGGTTCGGCACTTCCTCTTACACAACATTTCATAAGGAGGCATCCCTAAGCTAGATTGATAGTTATTATTATATGAAAATTCGACAAGCGGCAGGTGGGTGTCCGAGCTACCACCAAAATTGATAATACAAGCTCGTAGCATATCTACTAAAGTTTGTATGGTTCTTTCACTTTGTCCATCCGTTTGAGGATGATAAGCTGTGCTGATCAATAATTTCGTGTCCATCCGTTTGGATGGTTCTTTCACTTTGTCCATTCGTTTTCGGTTTGGTGGTTGCTAGTGGTGGTGGGCTATTGATGTTACTTGACACCGTTTTACACCCTTTCCTCCTTCACTACACGGGGCTTAATACTAGTTTTCATGTAAAATATAAGTTAAAACCGAACTCGCTTCCCAATTGAAAATGCCATATATCATATTTTTGTTAACGTAATAGGTAAACATACTAGAAGTGAGAGAAATGATCTAAAAGCATTATATTTAATGTCTTTAATAATGTTAAAAAAAGATGAAGAGATAACGCACATATCAACTTTAACATGAGAAGTGTAGGGAGCATTCTCAGCCCTTAGATTATAGGCGGTGGCATGATGGTAATTAACAACCCTAATAATGGTCGGCAGAATCTAACCAGGGGTAAATTAGGAAAAAAACGTTCAAACTTTTTCAAATCGAAACAACAGACTTAATTCAAAACATGATTTTTCATCATTTCAATTCAATTAAACGTTCTGAGTGATTACACAATCAAAAATAACAAAAAAACATTCAATTCAAAACATGATTTTTCATCATTTCACCAAACAGCCCCAAAACCTTCCTTACAAGCTTTAAAGCCTATTTTGGATATTTTATTAAAAACTCAAGCTACTCTCCCAAACACCTAAATATAATTAAAAAGCTACAACTACCAGATTACAGCCACTAGCTCCCAGCTAGTTTTGCTAAACATACCCTTAGATAAATATGAGTTAGCCGGTTAAAATAATAAACAGTACAATACAAAGTAAAGGTGATTTTATAACAATTAGCGTTGTCCAAAAGCTCGTGAAAACATTCACTCGAAATTGGTTTGTAACAATTAGCGTTCTTCCTTTTTGCCTAATTTGTTATAAAGGCCACATTAAAATGAGACTTATGTGAACTTTAGGAGTCACGTGGCGTACTTGAAACCTTTATTAAACTTCGGTAAACTTCGGTGTATATATTATCGTTTAAACATTAATCTTTTTATCGGTATATTCAACTCACAAAATCATCAAATTTTATGTTAAATATAGAAGTTGATACATTTCTTTTTGAATCAATGGGTAACAATATAATATACTAGCTGAATATGTATCAAAGTGCTTGTAACTTGGTTGTGATAAAAGTTGGAAAAAAAGGTGTTTCTCTTTAAGTAGTTAAAAATTCTAGTCTTATGGTGGAAAATATAAATTTAAGAATAAATTTAGATATATATGAGTTAGCAAGTTAGAATAATAAAAAAAGTACAATAAAATAAAAAGGAGAATTTATAACAAATAGTTATAACAAATAGTGTTGTTAAAAAGTTGGTGATTTATAATTTGCTATAAAAACATTCACTCAAAAGTGGTTTGTTTGTACTAGTAAACATGTCAAGCTTAGGATAAGGTAGGGGTTAGCAAATGTCGGTTTGGTTTGGTTTTTACACATAACTAAAACCGATAAATGGAATCTGGTATTAGGAAAAACCATAACAAAAATCAATATGTTAGGTCGGTTCGGTTAATATGTCAGTTTTCAGTTACATTCACTCAAGTACCAAAAGCAAAACTTGTGCAAAATTTTAATCTTAAAATAGTTAAGTGTTTTGAACATTTTTCAAGCATACAAATATATGAAAACACATGAAGATATGTTTCAAATACATGGATATACATGAAATACATTTTCATGTATTTTATGTACATAAATATACATGGAAAACACACACACACACATCACACACACACATATATATATAGCTACCAGTTTGGTATGTAAGAAGTTGTTGGAAATGGTGTCCAAATGTCAATTAATAATACGCTATCAAAGTACGATCCAAAATATTACACTTTGGACCATGAACATAGAAATTCCAAACACGGACCCGAGTTCATGTGGGAGCGTGAAGATCAAATGAAACGCAAGTAACCACATCTCTTTCGAAAGACCACCCGTTCAGATGACCCACACCGAAAATTTCACGGACGAAATTCCTCTAACAGGGGGAGAATGTAACACCCATCGAAATCACAGGTCATATCCGTACACTTAGCTACATGCATACAGTGTGCATAGCATTACATGTCATCTATTTCATCATAGTTGGGCCATACAGGGTTCCAACGAGTCAATCCCGAGGCATGCAGTCTAACAGTAGACACACAAGTAGTACAAGGTCTTAGTTAGTCAAATAGTTCATGCTAGACCATAGGAAATCCATGCAAAACCCTAGTTGTGGAAAACCATGCAATTGAAAATAAGATTCCAAATTGTTGCCCCGAAAAGAACAAAAGCAAACTATGTTTGATAACAATAAGATCACCGACACGTTATCTATGGAAAACTAGTAAAACCACAAACAATGTGTCCACAAATGTCCCTAAAATTCAATCCGTACTAAGCTTGTGTGATTAATAACATCCAACATATATATCATCATTCACACAAGACACACACAAGACCCATATATGTATATATATATATATATATATATATACACACGAGTACACACAAACAAGTCCCACACTTCTCCAACTCCACACCATGACACTCTATTCCCAAGATCATTTCCTAATTTGGCAAGCCATTGTAAGATCACTAGGAACCATGTTGTTTAACTTCCAATAACTATCCATGACTATTTTCAAGGCCTAGATTTTGGCCCTTACATTCCCAAGAAACCAAATTATATTGTTTTAACCTACCAACACTCTACCTATCACACACACATCACACACACACACACATATATATATATATAAACACATACGACACACATACACTTACAAACATGTCACCATCCTTATCCTTACAAGCCACTAATCTTAAACCCTTAAACAAACATGGAACCAACACAAGCTCTCACAACCTCCAAGCTAAGTTGACTTGCCATGAAATCCCTTCTTTTTCCCCATAATTTTCGGCCCACGAGATCTCTCACACAAACAAACAAGAACATTAGTCAAACCCTTATATTAACATGGCAAAACATAAAACACATGAACCTTTATACCTTGTCAACCTTGCCAAAAATGATTTGCCTCTTCCCCATGCTTTTCGGCCGCTACACCACCCCTACATATCCATCCAAAACCTTCAAGTCAACTATTTTCACCTTAAGAGCCTCTAGTGGAATGCACACAGAAAGCAAGGTATTGACCTTCCATAATTGTGAACCAATGAATCCATGGCCTCCTTCCCCATTCTCGGCTATATATAGGAGTACTTGAACACTTGTGTTCACACCACAACACCAAAAATCTCACTAACACTTGGAAACACCTCTTTCCCCTCTTGTTACCCCTCGGCCGAAGACACACACCCCCAAATAGTTTGGTTCGATCGATCACCATCATCATTTGGAAGATACAAGTCACTAGCAAGCATTTAGAAGTCACATTGTGGGAAGTTAGCTTATTTTCTTTTGATATATTCGGCTACACACAAGTGAGGTATAAAAACCGATTCATTTCCTTTCTTTGCATAATATTCGAACATGTGAAAGGTTCACCCGAAGGCACCCACTCGAACACATCACTAGGCTACTAGTTTTCGAGTAAAACCAACTTAAACACCTAAGTTTTATCATTAAAGTTCAATGTTTTCACTTAAAGATACACACACATATGTATACGATTTCACCCATCCTAGAACACATGTATGGACATACGCGTACACCTACATATACATATGCATGTATGCGTGAGTGTATAGGGTCGAGGCCGGCCCAAACCAAGTCAATCTCTCTTAGTTTCATAACATATACTATGGCTTGTTTTATAAACATGTGTTAAAGACACTAAAAACATGTGTTTACAAGCTTAACACAATATTATTCTTGAAAACCTTTGATAAACACTAATATGTGTGTATGTACAAGGGTGAAATACTTAAATACGTTATTTTATACAAAACTTGTTAACAAGCATAACACAAGATTTTTCTTAAAAACCTTTGATAAACACTAATATGTGTGTATTTACAAGGGTGAAATACTTAAATATGTTATTTTATACAAAACTTCCCAAAAGAGATGCCCATATCTCACCCTAGACTTACATAACTGAGGCATAAGTAACAGTCAGTAGCATTAAGTAAGTCAAGACATTTGTTTCACCATAAACAGACTAAACATGGCCACATTAACGACAAAAACGAACATTTTCCAACACATACTATGTGTGACACATATGGATGATGGTACAGAAACATCTAATCCATAGGTGTCCCAGTCGGGTGAACAATTTCATGGTAGTTAGAACCAAACATAGACCTAAGTTGCCTTTAATTGAACTTAGGGTATCCAGACCAGACACACCGCATCAGCTTCAGTTCAGTCTAGCATCCAGGCATCAAGTGAGTTTTTCACGGCCTCTTTTCACTGTTTTTACATTTTTCCGGGGGAAAAACATGCTTATAGTTTTCAGTTACAATCATGACTGTTATGTGAACATGAGACATTAAGGTTCAGGATCCATTAAGCCCTCGTGTCATTCATCATACCATAACCATTAGCTATGGACTTAGCCATGAAACACCGGGATAGATCTATTGGGTTGACACCCCCACTATTGGTCAGTCGCTCTGACCGGATGACATATATCAAAAGAGTGCTTGTATTTCACATTATTTCATTGTCTTTAGTGTACAATGGGCGAGGCACAACATGTCAAGGTTTGGTTATGGGCTCATGTCAGATCACATATTAATTATTGCCCTAGCTAGGCAATGATTTAGTCGGTTTTGGATTACATGTCTATCATATAGAAAACCCGTGAACTCACCAACTTTAGGTTGACTTATATTTTTCTTACATGCATGTTTTTCAGGAAATTAGCATGGATAAGGGAACTTGTGAAGGTCGCGTGCGAGCATTTATAGGATACCTCCTTTTAAACAGTTGTGTTGTTATTTTAATCCTAGACATTTTTATACAATGGTTTTAAACTTGAACAATTAATGTTATGTTTAACAAACTTGGTTGTTTAATGGAAGTTCCTGTTTAATTTTAATTAATGCTCGTGTGACCTTTGTGCTTGGAAATCATTTGAAGTCGCACCTCGCGTTTTCGCATTGGCGAGTGTGACAGCGGTATTCTAAAGAAGTACCATAAAAGGAAAGTTATGCTCAAATTAAATAAGATCAAAGTCATTTACAGGTAAATGATGAAGTGATCTATAATTGAGGATTCAACACATATGGATCATAGGGATGATTCAGGACGTGACATGAAGTCATAGCTAGGATATGAGTGTGATGTATTCAAATCCTACAACAAATATCTGTAAGTCTTATTTGGTGGAAAAAAACTGATGAGAGAATCACAGTTAAACTATTATGTGAGAAATTGATCAATATGTGATATTGATGGATACTATTTAAGATGTTAAATAGAAATGATATATTATTATAGAGATAAAAAATAAGTCATTTTTGAAGCCTCAAAAGTATAATTGAGTTTAGGATAAAGGAAGTTCTAACAAACTACAAGATATTGTATTGAAATATGATATGCATGAGATAAGGATCTTTAGTATGGATTGAAAAGAGTATTCAAACCATTTGTTAGAGTAACTTTCAAAATAAGAAGGGTAAAATATGCGCGACATAAATGAAAAAGTTCATTTATGAAACATCACATAAAATCCAAACAGTTGTTGGTTACTATGGCAAGACGTTAACTAGATCAATGAAAGGGTTTATTAGTAATATCACAAAGGCTAAGGCAAATGGCGGTTATATTATCGATGTTATGCATAATACAAATGAAAGAGTTCATTTAATGACATCGTGCTAGTATTAAGTGTATGGTAGCTTGATAAAGATATTGAGATGCGAATCTTATCCCAATATATGAGTATCATTTCTAAGAGTAGAAATTAAGGGATAAAATCTTGATGAGGATCAAAATATAGTTCAAGATACTGTAGAGACAAATCTGATACCTCTCATTGAATGTTTCTAAAGAGTAGAAACTGAGGAATTGAATCTTGATAAAACAAATGAAGATCAATGCCATTTGTTGTATGAGACATCACGCAATATGCATGATGAGGAATACTGGCAAGTATTAGAGAATATAATGATCTATATATGTGTCTTGTTACACATATATGTTTTTGATGTTTGGTGTTTATTTGGACTTAAGGAAACATTATGACATTTATTTGGATATAATGACTAGATGCCTCATAAACAATGATTTCTAGTCTAACGTTTTAGTATGGTTAAAGTATCCTTGAATAAAGTATTCTAAATGTTCGTGGTCGATCAAACTCATGAGAATTATTTTGAACCAAGACTATTATGAGTTTTTGTAAATTCATAGGAGATGAAAGTCTTAAATAGTTGAGATCCAGGATTCATATGTGTTCGTTACAGAATGAATATTGGACGTAACTCACGTCAAAGCTGTCTTCATGGATCATAGTCATAGAGAAGCTTTGAAAGTGATATGATCTTTTGTCCTAAGACCTTAGAATCATATTAGAAGCTCTACTGGCCTAAGGTTTTTCATTAATCTCACTTAATGCTATGTCGTGATAGGATACCAATAAAGGTGCTAGGTTGTGAACAATGCTGAAGTTAAGTAGGAGTTGTATGTTGTCTAAGGGATTATGTGCTTCTTTACAAAGAAGTTAGAACATTCTGGCGCCCTCGAGGATAAGACTGCTGTGAAATGTATGGTCTTACTCAAACTAATAGTAGTTTGTTATTACTACTCGAATCCGGTACGAGATAGAAATGATTGAAAAATATATGAGAATGAAACGGATCTATGTCTCATGTTTGACAAGTTCATGGAACAGAAAGGATAAATAATAATGTAATCACACGGCTGTAAGCTTACTTAAGTAAAGTGTTACTCAAACAGATAAGGTATAGTTAACGAACATAAATCGTCATACTTTGATCGTGATAGTGCGGTGTAGCTAGATTCCCAACTCTTGGAAATGGTTTCTAAATATCGATTGATGATGCGACTATCAAAGTACCATTCAAAGAGTTACACTTGGGACTGCGAACATAGAAACAATATTTAATTGCTAAATATTATTAATCACGAATAACTTCGAGTGAGAAATAAATATTTAGTGAAATATTTATCTAATAGATTATTACGAATAATCGGTATTGTTTGTTTAGAGGAACAATAGATTGGAAGTTGAATGATTAATCGGACTGATTAATCGAACCGTTTAATGTGTTGAATGATGTTATAATTATTAGAGAAGAATTAGTGTGGCATTATCGAATACTCATTGTTTGATAAGTAATGGTGATTGCTAATTGTCGGGGCACAACAATTATAGACTGGTTAGATATTATGATGATTATTTTTTGATGATAATATTACATAATATATAAAAGTTTATTAATTAAAGGTTAATTGTAAAACTTTGGTGAACTAAAAATTAAGTGTTAATTATTTAAATGGCATCTTCTTGAGGAGCAAGAAAATAGCCTAAGGACTTGTATGCAATGATGATTATTGTATAATCAGCTTAATCACAAACCTAATCAAGTTTTTTGCCACCTTAATAATATTATAGAGATAATATCAAAACCCTACACACAACCACAACCACATCGTCGGCCGCCTACTAGCACCGCATCACCACCACCACCCTCCGACCGACACCAACCACGCACCAGAGTCTCCATGCACCGCCTCGCCTCCATGCACCCCCTCTCTCCCTCTCGGTTCCTGTCCACGCGCCACCTACGTGCAGTCGTGGGGTCTCGGGGTTGTGCAGCTTTGGTGTCACACCCTCAAATTCCATTTGCGGAGTTTTATCGTGAGGCGTGTGACACACCAGGGTCCAAGTCAACGGTCAAAACATACGACAACTATATGAGAAAAGATTTATACACAACCATGAAGTTTCTGAAGAATTAACGAGGTACAGTGGAAGCAAATTAAGTTTACAACCCCGAGATAGTAATGCTAAAGTTAAGATAGTTTAAAACATCGTTCAATAATATACATGCATGTGATGAGACGTCGTGGGACTCCAGTGCATCCCAAACCAGCTGCTACCTTAGCGACCAGAGAAAATATACTAAATGTGAAAACATAATGATGCCGGTGAGTTCACAAGTTTTAAATAAAAGTGTGTGTTTGAAAGATCAAATATGTTTTATTATTTTATTGAATGTTAGCTAGACGTTAAGTATGTTACTAAGTGATTTGAAATCATTGCTGACTGTGTTGTTGCTCCGTATATGCTCATCTCGGATTGCCGTCATCCCCGGTAAGCCTTGTGTAGTTTGAGACAAGATGCACCCTTCTAACCTACAGTTGACCTGGGTGGGGTTTGTCAAGCCCAATAGATCTATCCACATTTCCTCACTAGATACCCACATTAGTGGTTTCCTTAGAACTTAGATGAGTCACAAAGTAAACAAATGATAACAATAGTAAAAAATGATCATTAAGTAAAACCGAGTGTGTAGCATATTTCTCCCCCATGAGGAAATATAGAAGAGTGGGGTCGTGAAACTCACCTTAGGTTATGTCTTCGATAAATAACAGACCAAAAGTGTGTGATAGTCTTCACCTACTAAAACCTATCATAAGACGCCTATAAGTGTTTAACCGATGACATGTTGGTCTAATAACCCTTTGTTGTTCTAAACCATGACTTTGTATGTTTGCATAAGCGTTGATGTTTGACACAAACACACAAGACTCAACATCCCGTTGGTGATCCACAATATCAGTTTAACAGTCACATATGAATGATCAGGTAACCGTACATGTAAAACATGTAAATTTGCATGTTATGGTTCATATCAGCATGTTTTACACGAAGGGGTCCAAATTTCAGGCGAAGGGTCCAATTCAAGGCGAAGGGATCTCCTTAGGGCAAAGGGGTAAGGGATCTCCTTAGGGCGAAGGGGTGAGCCCTTCGCCCCCTGCAGCTGCTGCAAGACTTTTGTCGTGTGAAACCCCTTGAATTGATCCCGAGACTTGCCAAATCATGGCCAATCAATACCAAACCAATACATAGCCTATTCTAATCATCATATACACCATTTAGCACCTTGTCAGAACCGGTTATATGCACAAGAACAAGTTTACCCCAAATGGCAAAGTTTATGGAAATGCCACAGCATGCGTGAAATTATCTCCATAATAGGTAAAAACCGCATATCATCATCAAATCATGTTAATATCATCATCAATATCAGTTATAATTAATCTAACATGAATCCTAATCCATTATCATCACTACATTAATCATATCAAGCCCTAAATCTCTAGAAAATGCCCAAATGGGTCAAAACTCATAACATACCATATTCAAACCAAGTACAGCCTAAACATGCTTCTAACACATAAACAATCGTCATATCAATACTATGGTATCATCATAACGACATATAACAAAAGAACCCTAATTATTAGATCACCAACATATTTGAAAACTAGGTTTTTTATCATAAAATTCATTAAATGGTTTAGATATTGTTTAGGATATGTTTAGGAAAGCTTTTGTTTATGAATTTTTTTGGAAATTAGGTTTTGGACATCAAGGGTTTATGAAAACATCATTAAAATGAAAGGAAAGGATGTTGGATATGATACACACCTTAGATCTAAACTTGCTTTCAAAGGTTGGGGGCTAAGAGGGAGCACTTAGGGGCTAGTTAGGGTTTGTAAATGATGGAAATATATCAAAACAGGGTATTTATACATGTTGGGGCTGCAGATAGGCGAAGGGGTTTGGTTTGAGGGAAAGGCTCAGCCTTTCTCCCTAATTTTGGGTGAATGGGTTTGCCCTTCTCCTTAATTAGGGGCGAAGGGGTTAGTCCTTCTCCCTAATTAGGCGCGAAGGGGTTATCCCTTCTCCTCTAGCCAAAGATCTTCTCCTCCAGCATAGCCCTTCTCCTCCAGCCAAAGTTCTTCTCCTGTAATTTATAGCACAGGGGTTTGCCCTTCCCCTAACATCTAGTTAACGCGTTAAAACTCGTACTATCATATAACTTCACACAAACACATATTCCTAGGTTACGAATGATCGTATAACACGTAATTATCAAAAAGTTACCTATATTGCATTATTGTTTCACCACAGACTGGATATGAGACTCGTGCGTGTGTGTGTCCCGGTGATCCTCTGAATCACCAACCCATGGACATTGTATGTGTAAACTGACTCCCGATGATTCCCCGAATCCTCGAACCGACTCAACTAACCAGTTAAGTTCTTTTAGTACATGTTTTGGTGAGGTAGACTTAAGTGTTTGTTAGAAGTATTAACATGAGAATGCCAGGTGCACATTTGGGTCTTGCACCGGGTTGCCGCGTTTTGCGTGCTTGGTTGTTTGTGTTGATCCCATCAGCACCGGGTGTTCCTCATTGATTTGGGTGATTGGAAGGTCGGTGACTATTGGCTAACTAGCGCAGCGTTCGTATCCATCGTGCGGTCTATATGGTGTTTCGTCAAGGTAGTTTTCTGAACACCCTTGGTTGTCCAGACCATGACTGTGTATTTTGTAAACGTGTTTGATGTTTGACACGACTATACAAGACCCAAGATCCTGTTGGTGACCCGATATATCATGTATTAGTCAAGTGCAAGTTTGTAAGCAATAACATATAGACACGCACCCTACACGACGAACAGTTCACAAAGCCTAGCATATAGTTCATGTAATACACACATGAGTCATAATGCGTGTTACGGGGTTTCTAGACATGCCACAGGGTTTACAATATGTTACTAAGTATCAAAACATGTTACGGGGTTCCGAAATGCATTACCGGTTTCAAAACACTTGACTAGCATCAAAACATGCAACCAGCTAGGCTAGTTGCCCCTAAAGCACATGACTAGCTTAACTAGTCGCCAGCTCTACAGGCTGCTGGTTGTTTTGCGTGCGAAACCCTTCAAATCAGATTTGAAACATATTGGAACACCCCCAATCAATCCCCAATCATCATACAACCCAATCCTATCAATAAACCCCAATTATCATCCCGTTTATCATGCTAATTGCAAATTTGCCCAAAATGGATAATATTATGGGTAAGTCAGATCAATGCATGCAAATGTTACCCTAAATGGCAGTTAACCTGATTTCATCACATATCCACGTTCCAATAATCATCAAGTTGTTGCACAATCATCCTAATATTAACCTTAACAACTTCCAATCATCAAATCATTATATCATATCCTAGATTCTTCTAAAATCCTCAAACGGGTCAAAACTCATGAAAGCCATATAACACAGCAAACAAGCTTCAAATATCTAGATAATCACTCTAACAACTTCTTAAATCATCTAAATAACAATCATATAAGAAATACCACGTTTTAGATCATTGAAGTCATTTAAACCTTGTGTTTTTAACGAAAACTCATAGGAATGTTTAGATCTAGTTTAGAAATTGTTTTTCAAAGGTCTTCAAGATGAAAACACATTAAAACTAGGTCTGGACCTTTAGGGTTCAAAACAACAACATAACAAAAGTTTAGGATGAATAACACACCTTAGATCTTTGCTTGTAAAGGTTGTTTAGGCTTAGAAATGATGGATTTAGGGTAAAACCAGTGTACATAGGTTAAGGATGATGAGATAGCACTTTGGGGTGAATTAGGGTTGCTCAAATGATGTTTAACAAGTCAAGTATGGTATATATAGCTGTTACTAGTCGTCCCAGACACACTGGGTGACTATGGACTACAACAGGCGATTAGCATTGCTAGTGGCCCCCTAAACCATGTGACTATGCTTGCTAGTCGTCCCCTTTATCAGGCGCCTAGCTTCCTAGTCGCGCCTAACTTCCTAGTCGCCCCTACCTGGGCAACTTGGTTTTTTGATGTGTTATTCGCTAATTTAACACATTAATTCATGCATCCACATATCAACAAGTTATATAATGATCGTAAAACATTTATTACTCGACAACTAACACGTTTACATTAATTCATCAACTTCTGGGACTCGAGACTCTTGTGTGTGCGTTTCTACCTGGTGATCCTCCGAATCACCGCCCTAGGACATATGTGTGTAAACCAATTCCCGATGACCTCCCGGATCATTGAACCGACTCCCGATGATCCCCCAAATCATTGAACCGACTCCTGATGATTCCCTGAATCATCGGACCGACTTAACTAACCCAGTTAAGTATGTTTTATAAATGTTATTCTAATGTAGACTTATATGTTTGATAAAAGTATTAGCCTTACTTTGTCGGGTGTCACACGTAATGAAGTTGATGAATTTTGCATTTCTGTAACAAATATTGTTTTTAGAAATTAAAACTTATATAAATAAACGAGCTAACAGGACATTTTACGAGCCATAAGCATGCAAATTTACGAGCCAAAATCGAGCTAAATTTAAGCCCTTAGTAAACAAGCCGAACCAAGTCGAATCAAATTGAACTTTGAGGCCACTCCTAAATTGAAGTTGTCTCGCTTAACTCACTCACTCATTCACTCGTGAAATGGTATGCCTTACATTATGAATATTATTTAAAAAGAACAGATAAAATGACATATAAAGCAACAAACATTTAGTTATTAACAATCCTATAAATAATTAAATGTAACCTCCAAACCTTGTATTCATCTATCATATTTATCTCCATCCTTTTTGGTATAATTTTAAATCCCGTATGGGCCCTACGCCCAATTTTCTAATCATATCCGTTTCTATTTAGTTAGGGGGGACGGGGCGTTTACGGATTCGGTCACGGGTATCCCACCACCAGCACGGTAACATCGCCGCTACAGGTGCTGGTAGGGGTCCTGTGGACTAAATTCTGGTTCTATTTAACGCACGGTAAGGAAACACAGGTAGTGGTTTTGTGTGTGAGGTTTTTTGTTTTTTATGGGTTGGGTAGTTCAGGGTAGTGCTGCCTCCAAAAAAGTGTTTCAGTGAAGTGATGTGGCAGTGCAGAATCGGTGTAAATCAGTTAAGTTAAAAATCTTTAAGTGGAGCACCCCGTCCCCCTTATAGTTTTAGCACAAAATTAAAATATGACAAACCTTACACCTAAGGGATATATTTTGAACATTAACAAAAAATCAATTATGTTGTCATACATGTCTGTTTCTATTGAGTATTGACTACTGTTGCTATAACAAATATTCGACCAACGTTAGTACTGAGTCTCGGAGATGGTAAAAAGGTTAAAGGGTTTAGTTTTGCCTAATGCAGGTCGTGGTGTCCCTCTACGTTGCAAAACGTAGAAGGAGGTTCAAGAGTATTATGTTTTGAGTGTTACAATTCTGGTTTAAGTGAGACTCAAAGCCAAAATGTCGGTTGTAAGCTCAAGTAGAGTGTTAAGTGATAGATAGAATCTTTCACACATGAGGTGTCAAAGAGAACAGTAGAGTATGTAAGTAAGAATGTAAGAAAGGTATGATCAGATCACTGAGGAAGTGATCTGATTTATAAGAAAAGCATCTTCTTCTTTGAGTAACCATAATCTCTTGATCCATGTTCCAACTTAGGGACTTGCCACTTTTAGGCGAGGATGGCATTGGACCTACGGTCCGTGTGTTGCAGCGTCTCCACATGCAGGGTGTGGACAGCTGGGGACTTTGACCGAGAAGTGTGATGACAAGACAGGTCATCTTTTGTGATCAGTGCTTTATCAGCTTCGGAACCTTTTTACCTTTTAACCTTTCAAGCAGCCTTTGTATGACATTATTGTTTTATTTTGCTTTAGGCTACCCACGTCATCATCCCCCTAAGTTAGAGGTGTTTGTGGCGTAGCTCAAAGGCTTTTGACTTTTCTACTTAACTTATAGATGTTAAAAGGTTCGAAGGTTAAAGGCTTGACTTGGTTTTAGGCGGTTTCTCCTCTGTATTTGTATTTTGAAGTGACACTTTACTCTTTCCAATCAATGGTTTCCCTCATCTTCCCTCTTAGGTTTTTCTTTCATTGCTTCAATCAGTTCAGTTTTTCTTTCTTTTTTAAGCAGAATGGGTGCCAAGAAGGACATGGCGGTTAGTTTCTCGTCTCTTACACAAGCGGAGGTTGAAGCTTTTTGTTCAGAATGGGATATTGATCTTTCGTTTAGTCTTATTGCTCCTGGACTTAATGATCCAGTTGATCGGTGTCCAGGGGGGTCTATTGCTCTGTATTGTCGTCATTTTGAGTTTTCAAACCTTCGTCATCCTTTTTCGATTTTTCTGTTGAATGTTTTGGAGTATTACAAAGTTTCTCTTGGGCAGTTACATCCGCGAGGGTTGACCCGGGTTTTACACTTTGAAATGTTCTATCGAGCCCTTGGTTACGATCCCACCCTTTTAATGCTCCGACGTTTCTTTCGTTTGGCCAAAAATGGTGATTGGTATACTTTTGAAACATCTCAAGTTGATACTTGCTTGATTTCTTCATATGTTACTACGGTTGGTGTGTGGAAAACAAAGTTTTTCTGGGTTTCAGAATCCATCCTTCCCTTTAAATCTGTTTGGAGGCATCTTGATGCTGTTCTAAATGAGATGGAACCATCTGAATTAGAGTTGGATAAGAATTTTCTTGAAGCCCTTCGAGCATGTCCTTCCAGGCTTCGTCCCTTTGCTGAACCTTTTTTAATTTTATCCGGGATTAGTGTCCATTGGGATAAACCGGGTAGAGATCCAGTTCTGTTGATGGGTGATCAGTGTATGCTATCTTTATATTGTTTACTTTGTTTTTTCCTGCTTTGATTGATTCTTATGCCTTTGATTTTTCTTATTCTTTGTAGTCATGTCTGCATTGGATTTCATCAAGAGTGATGATGTGTCAAATGTTGTTTTTGAGGATGCCGATGCTGTTGAGGGGGAGGATGCATTGGTAAAATATGATAAGTGTAGGTTTGACGGTGTAAATTATGTGAATGTTCCGAATGTGAAGGGGTTTTCAAAGCCTAGCTCTTCTAGACTTCAACTAGGCGTTCAAGCCGACGATTGTTGAAGGATACTAAGCAGGCTAGTGTATCGGAAGCTGTTAATGTGAGCGACGAGATGGAAGATTCTGAGGATGACAAATATGAGGGGGTTCAGGTTCCTGAGAAGTTGCCGAATGTTGTGGCAAAGAAGGGAAAGGGTAAGAAGACTGTTGCTACCAAGGGTGCTTTTTTGAAGAATGTTGAAGGTTCCACCAGTATTGAGGGTGAAGGGGTCTATACTCCTGGGTGGAGTGTGAAGGTGATTGATAACTTCAAGTCGCCTGCTGTTTGTGAAGATGTTCTGGCTCATCTTTCCCTTCCCGGTGTGAAGGATACCTTGGAGGCTATGGATAATGATGTTTTGTTGATGAAGATGATGATGGGGACCTGCAACCTTGCTGCCATGCTTCTAGAGGGTGTGAGCATGTTTAGGAAGAGAATGGCTGAGTATGAGGAGTTTGCAAAGAAAAAGAAGGAGATGAAGTGTAGGGTCATGTTATTAGAGGTTTGCGTTTGTCTTGGGCTTGATATTATTTGTGTTCTAGTTTGTAATCGGCCCAAGGAGTCCATGTAAGGTGGCCGCCCTATATTACTATAAATAGGGGGTTGCTTAGTCTTTTTGGGGTTGCTAGTCTTTTGTCATATCTCATATTGTAATTGGCCATAGTGTACCAGACGGTTCTTTGAAACCGTGTGCACTTGTTTAATCGAATCATTCAGTTTGAAGTCTCTTCTTTGTTCTTAATACATAATCATTGATTCCGCCTTTGATTGTGTGTGTGTTTGATACCCGGTAGAGAAGATCTTGGACTTACAATTGGTATCAGAGCCTAAGTAGTCTTACGAAGGCTCGGTTTGGTATCATTCGAAGGACAAACGAAGAAGATTTACTGCTTTAAGAAATGGATCAAATTATTAATCAGGCTAACTTAAATGGATTAAATGCTGACCAGCTACTCGTAGCTGCACAAGTAGACAAAGCCATGGAATCTGTCATTGGCACTCATCAGAAAATCCCTGTTCTTCAACTCGGAATGTCTTATTCCGAGTGGAAATTCAGGTTCATTCAAGTTATGAAAATTAAGGACTCGAAGGCTTTACGATCCATCTTAAATGGTCCTTGTGTGATCACATATGTGGTTAATGAAGCAACTGGAACTACTGCCATCAAACCCAAAAGCCTGTACTCTGATGAGGATCATGAAAGAACTGACATTGACGACAGGGCACTTGCTTATCTTCATCAAGGACTCTCCCCTGAAGTGTCCATTGGAGTTCGTGACACTACTACTGCTAAAGAACTTTGGGAGGCTCTTGAGAATCTATATGAAGGCAATGAAGAAATGAAAGAGAGCAGAAGGTAAATGTTGAGTCAAAAATTCAATGCTTTCAATCATGTTCCTGGTGAAACTTTAGAAAGTCAGATTCAGCGTTTTGTGGCACTTGTGAGTGAGATGAAGTCAAATGATATGGTGGTGGATAACTCAGTGATGAACAAGAAATTACTTAACACTCTACCACGTAGTTGGGACTCAAACGTGACCTTAATCAAGAGAACAAAAGATCTGGCTCGACTCACCCTGTCTGAAACCATCTCTTTGATCAAATCCTACGACCTTGATGACAGACAACGTTATCTGACTCAAACTGTGAGCTACAACAATGCAATCATAGCTACTCCCAGCAATGCTCTCATATCTCAGCAGGAACCTCAACGATCTTCGTTGTATTCCTATCCTGCTAGTGGATCATCATATCCACCAATGTTTGCATCCAACTCATCCAAAAGCTCAACACCATCAGCCCAGTCAACAGTTATTACTGGATCTTCACCCTCTCCAATCACTTCCTCTGCTGCAGCTCAGTCAACTGTGAAAATCCCAAAGGATATCGAAAACAACCTAAGCTTGTTTGCTGGATTTATGAATTGCTACAATGCCTTCTTGACAGGACAGCTCACTGCCAAAGACGTTGGTGCTTGTGACATAAATGACGTTAATCAGGATGATATAGAAGAAATGGACTTAACTTGGCAAATAGCCATGGTAGTTCATCGAGCAAACAAATTTGTGAAAAAGACCGGGAGAAACGTGTGGGAAAATCCTTCTAAGAAGCTTGGATGGGATAAAACAAAGATGCGCTGCTATAACTGTGATGAACCTGGTCACTTTGCTCGTGAATGCACCAAGCCCAAAAAGGAGGTGGACACCTCTGCTCTGGCAGCCGCTGCCTCTGCATCTGCTTCTAACACTCAGACTGCTACCACTCGTACTGATTCTACGTCCTCAAACTCAAACAAAGCTATGGTTGCTCAATCAGGAGGTGGATGGGATTGGACATCACAAATGGAAGACCTGAAGATTGCTGAAGACACTGTGTACAAAGCACTCATGGCCCAGATGGATGATGACTACATTCCTTCAGCTGCTGAGGTACGTTCTGAAACTCTAGCTGAGTCCTGTTGCACTGAAAGGTGTAAACTTAAAATTAAAGGGTTTAGAGAGGAAACTCTCTATGCATACAAACAGCTTGAATATGAAAAAATGGCCTTTTGGGACATTAAAAAGAAATTTCATTCTTATAAAGAAATGGTTAGGGCTGCAAACGAACCGAACGAACATGAACAGAGCCTTGTTCGTGTTCGTTTGTTAAGGAAAATAGGTGTTCACGAACAGTTCACGAACACTTACCGAACGAGATTTTTTGTCCGTGTTCGTTTGTTAAGAAAACACTCGTGTTCGTGTTCGTTTGTGTTCGTTTGTTAATTTTGTTCATGAACGCACACGAACACAAACAAACATTAATGAACACAAACGAACACATAAAAATGTTCATGAACAGAAGCGGTCAAACGAAAATATTTTAACTTTCGAATAAGATCGAATTCACATACATTAAGCCACCTAAAATAACATTTACATAATATTGTTAAACATAATAAAGTAGCGTCTCAAAAAAATAAGTTCGCATACTAAACTTAAAGTCTTTGTTAAGCTACCCAAAATAAACTTTCATCGAATTACTTTTTTATTTTGAATAAAATTTATATATATAAAAGAATATAAGAAGGTTATAAAAATTAAAACCCCTATTAAACAAACGAACATAAACGAACACAAACGAACACAAACGAACACAAACGAACACAAACGAACATAAACGAACACAAACGAACGCGTTACCGAACGTTCACGAACATAAACGAACGAACGCGACCATTGTTCATGTTCGTTCGTTTAACTAAACGAACGAAATTTTTTGTTCGTGTTCGTTCATTTATTAAACGAACGAACACAAACGAACTTCCCGCCGAACGGTTCATGAACTGTTCGCTGAAAGTTCAGTTCGTTTGCAGCCCTAGAAATGGTTGAAAAACAAAAATTTGACATCAAGCGTTTGCATCAAGAGGTGAGTGATCATAAGTGTCGATACTTACACTTCAAACGGCTGTCTGATACTTTGACTACTGAATTGATCGATTTAAAATCAAAATTTGAAAATGCTGATTTTCACTTTAAAAAATTCGACTGTTCTAGTGAAAAAGTTGAAAAAATAATCAGTACTCAGTTAAAGTACAGACCAAAGGAAGTGAGGAATAAAGGTCATAGGTTTGTGGAAATTCCACCACCCTTTAATGAAAACTATTCCTCAATTCCCATGTCGGATGAAGAATTTTTGGCTCTGCCTGTTAAAGGATACGGTCCTCCAATAGAAGAGCCAACCAGTCGACCATCGAGGGATCAAGTTGAAATCTCAAAATCTGAATCGATCCCTATCAGAATTTCTAAGCCCTCATATAGACAACAAGCTCCATCAAAAACTTTTGTAAAGTCCCAAGATGCCTTCAAGCAGACTGAGACGTTAAACTTTGAAAAAAATAAAGAAACTGACAGAGTTTTTGATGTAAAAAGGGATGAGGTTCCAGTTTCAAATAATTCAACCGCATCTAATGCTGTCTTAAAGGAAAATACTTTTGAAACTGAAACGACACCTGTCCAGACTCCTCAATCAGACTCAGGTGTAACTTATGAGTTTGATTTCATGAAACAAATCCGAGAACTTTGTCTGAAGCAACGGGCAAACAGCAACAAGAATTTGACCAATCTGTCATCGTACTCAGATGATTCACCAGTGTCTGAACCTGACTCTGACTCTAGTGCAGACTCAGCAGACACAAATGCTTCTAGCTATCAGTCATGTGACACAGTTGAATCATCTGAGGACATTCCTACTTCAAATAATTTTGTTGCTGTGTCTGTTCAAAATGCTTTTGCTTCAGATGAAGAAAGTGTAAAATCATCTGACACTCCTGTAGTTGAAAACGGTTCTGCCAACACTTACTGTGATGTTTATGATGCTGTGAATGTTACTAATTCAATTGATTCTTGTGCAGAAAGTTTAATTATTGAGGATTGGGTAGACGATGGGGATGAAGTCGATGACTCTGATTCACTTGCATTAAATAATAAAAATCAGAGAAACAATTTATCAATTTTTGTTAAAGACAAAAGTATTTGTGTGGGCTCGTTTGTTTTGAGCATAAAACCTTGTGACATGTCGTCCAAATCTTTGTTTGATCATTCCGATTCTGTTATTTTATCTAATTCGTGTGACAAATCAAAAAATCTTTTGGTCAAACAATCAAGTGCTGGTAGGGCTGGGAAATATGTTCCACCAAAACATGTTTTGCCAAAATATGAAAAACAAAATTTCTCAAATCAAAGAAACAAGTATTCAAAACCAGCATCACACAGGTATAGCAATGTGAACAAATCCTTTGGATCTGAAGAATCTGCAATATCTCAGGGGGATTCAATGTGGAATCCCAGGACACATTGCTGGAAATTGTAAATCAAATCTTGCAAGCTGGAAACATCAGAAGGCTCCAAACGGGAATCATCATCACTTTCAGCCAATGAAGGTTGAGAAACCTAAGGCAGTGAAAGTTGACACCTCCAAGGTGAAGCCTTCTAATGGTGATTGGAATAGAAATAAGCAGTTCAAACAGTCACATAAAATACCTAAGCAACAACAGAAAGCTTTCAAAAGATTATCAGCTTCCAAAGACAAATTGGTTTTACAAAACAAGGTGCATTGGAAGCCAAAATGTTCTATTCCAAATTCCTCCCCGTCAGTAGGATCTTCTTGTTCAGTTAGCAATTTGTCTAATCTTTGTGCTTCCGTTTCAACCGCTAACATGCATTGGATGAAAGTCCAGTACATTGATAGCAACGGTGTAACCCAAACTACTATGGCTTGGGTGCCAACTAATAACTAATTATACGTCATGTGCAGGAACAGCTATGGCGGACTATCATTCGTGTCTGGTACATTGATAGTGGTTGTTCAAGGCACATGACAGGAGACTTATCACAACTCACAGATGTGGAATTCTTTAATGGTGGATTTGTTTCTTCTGCGGGTGGTGAAAAAGGTCAGATAACTCAAAGGGGAACGGTAAGAAATGGTGCTCTTCAGTTTAACAAAGTTAACTATGTTCCTGAACTAAAGCATAGTTTACTAAGTGTTTCCCAAATTTGTGATAATGGTTACTCAACTCACTTTACTGATAAAAGTTGCTTCATCTTGAAACCTGGAGTTGTGATTCCTGAAGAATGGGTTTTACTAAAATCTGAACGTCGGGGTAATGCTTATGTTATTAACATGAACAAACCTCCTTCAGAAAACGTTACTTGTCTTTTCTCAAAAGTTTCACAAAACAATGCCATTCTATGGCATCGTCGTATTGGACATGCTAATGCTAAAAACCTAAACAGGGTTGCTAAACTTGGGTTGGTAAGGGATCTGCCAATACGTGATTTTATAACAATCGAAAAATGTGTTGCATGTGCCAAAGGAAAGCATCATCGTAAACCACACCATCCTAAGTTGGTAAACACTATTGATTCTCTTTTGCAACTGATTCATATGGATCTTTTTGGTCCAGTGAATGTGCTCAGTATTTCTCGCAAAGCTTACTGCTTAGTAATAACTGATGATTTCTCACGTTTCACTTGGGTTTTCTTCTTGGCTAACAAAAGTGAGACTGCAGAAATAGTAAAGCGGTTTGTCGTCTTAATGGAGAATCAGACCAACTTGAAAGTAAAGAGTATTCGTTGTGACAATGGCACTGAGTTAAAAAATGCAGAGTTAAACCATTTCTGTGCTCAGAAAGGGATAGCACGTCAATTTAGCTCTACAAGGACACCACAGCAAAATGGAGTCGCCGAAAGAAGAAATTGCACTATGATTGAAGCTGCTCGTACAATGTTGTGTGATTCACAGCTTCCTACCTTCTTTTGGGCAGAGGCTGTTAACACAGCCTGTTATGTGCAAAACCGAGTTCTTCTCAACAAAGCTCGAATGAAAACACCTACGAAGTGCTGTTTGGACACAAACCCTCCGTTAAGCATTTTCGTGCTTTTGGTTGTCCGTGCACATTGTTGCATTTGGATGCTACTCCAAAGTTTGATGCGAAAGCTGACGACTGCTATTTTGTTGGCTATGCTGGCAAAACTGCATATAGGGTTTACAACAAACAAACAAAGCAAATCGTAGAGTCGTTTGACATGCGTTGGCTTGAGGAGAATGAGACAGATGCAAGAGTGGGTCCAGATTGGTTATTTGACTATGATACTCTTTTCCGTTCTTTTCATATTTTTGATGATGTGTTTAGCAGTGTTTATACAGATTCTACAGGTACTTCCACATACGCCACTGTTTCCTCATCCTCTGTTAGTCATGATGCATCGAATGAGGGGGATGATGTACCTGCGTCATCATCATCACAACAACACTCAGTGTCTATCGAATCCCATGCTCCTATCATGGATCCTGTGCCACTGGAAGAGGAAGAAGATCTACCTTCAGATACTTTGTCTCTTGCTTTTCATGATCCAATACCTCCAGAATGTACGGTAGAGCATAATGCTGACAACGACGCTGACACTGACACCATGGAAGAAACTGCAGCTGATAGCATCATGCCCTTGCCTACAGACCTTTCAATTCCAGACAGAGACATTCCTACAAGTATACAACGAAATCATCCACTGGAGAACATCATTGGTCCAGTCGATGCAGGTGTCTTAACCCGGAGTCAAACCGGTGACATCAACAGATGCTTGTACTCATGTTTTATTTCTCAAATTGAGCCAAAGACTACTGCTATGGCTTTGCGAGAACCCAGCTGGGTGGATGCAATGCAGGATGAACTGAATCAGTTTGAAAAGCTCAAAGTCTGGAGATTAGTAAAGCTGCCTACGGGAAAGCGACCTCTTGGCACAAGATGGGTTTATCAAAACAAACGAGATGACAGTGGGGTGATTGTACGAAATAAAGCAAGATTGGTTGTGCATGGATTCAGACAGATTGAAGGTCTGGATTATGATGAAGTATATGCCCCGGTTGCAAGATTGGAAGCCATCAGGATATTTCTTGCCTACGCCTCATTCAAAGGTTTCACTGTCTATCAGATGGACGTTAAAACCGTCTTTCTTTATGGAACTGTCAAGGAAGAAATCTATGTTGGTCAACCACCAGGCTTCACAAACCCAAAGTATCCGGAGCACGTGTACAAATTAGACAAAGCTCTGTATGGGCTACATCAGGCACCTCGTGCTTGGTATGCTACCCTGACGGAACACTTGCTTGCAAATGGGTACACTCGTGGTATCATTGATCAGACTTTATTTGTCAAGACGGTGAATGAAGACAGAATTCTTGTGCAAATTTATGTGGACGACATTATCTTTGGCTCCACTAATGATGCTCTGTGCAAAGAATTCGAAGAGGTGATGAAAAAGCAGTTTGAAATGAGTGCTCTTGGTGAAATGACTTTTTTCTTAGGATTGCAAGTACGTCAAAATTCTAAGGGTATCTTGATCCATCAAGGTAAATACGTAGATGACATTCTTGCAAAATTCAGCTTCAATGATGTAAAGCCAGCCGACACCCCAATGTCTGAGAGACCTGGTCTTACTCAAGATCTGGAAGGAGAAGCCGTCGAAGAAACTCTTTATCGTTCAATGATCGGTTCGCTGATGTACCTGACTGCCAGCAGACCAGACATCATGTTCGCTGTGTGTCAGTTTGCACGTTATCAGGCTAATCCTAAAACTTCTCACTTACATGCTGTCAAAAGAATCTTTAGATACCTTAAAGGCAAACCTAGGTTTGGTCTTTGGTATCCTAGGGATTCTCCATTTGATTTATATGCTTTTTCTGACAGCGATTTTGGAGGATGTGATATTGACAGGAAATCTACATCTGCGTGATGTCAATTCTTAGGCGATCGGCTTATTGCATGGCAATGCAAGAAACAGCAGACAGTCTCCGTCTCCACAGCAGAGGCTGAATATGTGGCTGCCTCCGCATGCTGTTCTCAGGTTATCTGGATACAACACCAGCTGGTGGATTACGGTTTGGATTTCTCTCTTACTCCCATTTATTGTGATAATGACGCTGCTATTCAAATCGTGAAAAATCCAGTTCAATTTTCTAAGGTAAAACACATTGCCATAAAAGAACATTTCATCCGCGACTCGTTTAACCAAGGTTTAATTGTGCCTACGCACATTCATACTGACGACAATGTCGCAGATCTTTTTACAAAACCTGTTAATCGAGCTCGTTTTGAACCTCTTTCTGAATTGCTCAAAATGGTCTATTTCGAGGACTGAACTGGTCTTAAAAAAAGGTCTTTTGCTTTTCTTAGTTTTACGTTTGTAAATTTGTTCATTAAACTTCCTTTTTAAAGCACAAATTTAGGGGGATGTGATCTAAGAAAAGGCATGAGAGATGAAATAAACTTTCACAAGTTGGATTAAGGCTGACGCACGTAAAATGTGTATCAAAAAGGTTGGCTCTAGTGTGATATGTTGGTAGGCTTGGTTCTGATGGCTGGAATGTTAATGATCTTGTGAAGCACTTAAAGATAAAGACACGACCTCAGTAAGGAACATCATTTGGAATCAGGTACAAACTCTATTTGAATGCTCGTGTGATGTCCCGAAGCATAACACTGTGGTCTAGGTCTGAAACCTTTTCTGAAAAACTCGTGTATCTCCTCTGTTTTGCGTAAGCAAAGACCTGGAGATGCTAGGCAACGAAAACTTTTGCTGCATCCAGATATATGCTGACCTAGTTTTCGGTGTCGTGCTATAGATCATCTCTCACCTAAAAGAGACCTCAGTGTCCAAGGATGTCCTGGTTGCTCCTCTGCTGCATCCAGATATATGCTGACCTGGACACAGCCAGGACGTCACAAAAGAGACCCTCTAGAGTCCAAAACCCTAAGCCTTTGTCATTTGAGAAATCATCTGACTTGTATATTATTCTACCTCTCTCATTGATCTATTCTTCTCTTTTCTCAATCCAGTCCCAGTCAAGGTTTCAGGATTCTAGAACACATACTGTGAAAAATATGTGGTAGGGAAACTGCTTGCATGATAGAGAGTACCACTTAATATTCTAGGATTTGATTGTGACTTGCTTGAGTGATCGTACTTAATATATGAAAACATGATAAATAATATCACAGATTATTATATAAGAAGGCCTAAGGAAACAAGTTTAAGGGGACAAATATACTAGCAATTGCTCAGACCAACTTAAATAGATCTGAGTTGATAAGTGTAGTTCAGCCTGAAACACAGTGATTTGATCTCGTGACAAAAAGTATTTCATCTTTATTATTTGTTTCTTTTCATTGTTTTATTTTTAATTTTATTTTATTTTTTGTTGGGCTTAAAATTTTCGTAACTAAATTTTTATTAGACCAGTTCATGATCTGACTTGGACCCGGTTATAAAAGGTAGGTTGAAAAATAATAAAATGGGGTGTGGGATACGAGTGGGGCCCACCACACGTTTGGTGGGCCACACAAACCTTGATTGAACAAAATTGGGGGCGGAGGGTTTTTCAAAGGTCATAATCTTCAAAAATTGTCTCTTCCTAACCGTTCACACACACTCTCACACACTCTGTTCTTTCCTTTCCTTTAAGCATGGCTTCTTCCACAAAAACAAAGAAATCAGGTAATCGTCCTCATCTTATGTTCTTTAGTTTGCATATTTTGGTGGTTAGTTGCTTGCAGGGGTGGTAGAAGCGTTTTCTCATCAAAAAATGGTAGTTCAACGATGAAATGGGGGCGTTTGAGTGGTTCAGTAAGCGGCGCGTGAGCCTCACGCGACTGTGGGCAAGGGAAAATTACCAAAAAGCCCTCGAACTCCCCTGTTAAATGACCATTCTGTCCTTGAACTCACCCTTTTTCATGAACTCCTTCAAAAATTACGAAACTGCCATCGAACTCAGACGGCAAATTACAAGATTGCCCTTGAACTCTCTAATTTCACTTGAACTCGTGCATATTTGACCATTTTGCCCTTGAACTCATGAGGCAAAATAACCAGAATGCCCTTGAACTCTCTGATGTTACCTGAACTTATGGGACAAATGACCAGAATGCCATTGAACTCCCTGATGTTGCTTGAACTCAGCTGGCAAATGACTAACGTGCCCTTGAACTCAGACATCTTACTTGAACTCAGCAGGGAAAAGACAATAATGCCCTCGAACTCATTTTTATTCATCAAACTCAGGGGAGTTATTTACCAAACTGTCCTCGAACTCCCCTGTGGAGGTTGAACTCACCTTATTGGGCCGTTTTTATTGACCTGGAGCCTGACTGAGTTCTTGCTCAAATGTTTATTTGGGTATTATCTGCTAAAAGAAGGAGTCCACCTAATAACTTTTTGTTTGACCACTTTTGTTTATTAAATTCCTTACATAATTTAATTTATTTTTTTTCAGGAAAAACGACTCCTCACGTGCCGACATTTGAAAATAATCATAATGTGGTGTGCTATCTCGCTGATCCCCTGAAGATTACAATCAGGAGTTCAAGTCTCTGATTGTGGTTCTTAACACGTGTAGGACTGCACATGCTATGCGAGAAAATCCAGTTATCTGTTCTGACTGGATTAAAGAGTTTTGGGACAATGCAGATGCCAAGAAGAAAGACGACTTGATTCGTTCTAAAGTTAGAGGAACTGAAGTGGCCATCTCTAAACAGGATATAAGGAATGTATTGCTTTTTGGTGATTCTCCAAGTGATCCTGTCAGTTTTCCAAAGGAGAAGCTCAGTCCAGTGTTGAGGAAGATGGGGTACGAAGGTGAACTGATGATACCACCATACTCGAAGAAACTATTTCCAAGTTCCTAGAGGCTTCTGGTTCATATGTATTTGGCTAGTATTGGAGGTAATAAGAGTGGAATGGATCAAATGGGATTAAAGCATGCTTCTGGAGTGGTTGCTCTAATTGAGGGTTGGGACTTTAATTTCTCTAGATGTATTTTTGAAGACATGATGGTGAATGTGAGAAACCTGAACAAGAATTATTTTTACAAATTTCCAAGATTTGTACAAATGATTCTGGAGTCCAAATATCCAAAACTTGAGAAGACTGTTTCAACCTATGACAAGAAGTGCATGGCTCCTCAAATTTTTTGTTTAATCAGACAAGTTCGTAAAGATTCAATGCAGATATTTGAAGGAAAATTCCCACTAGTCAAATTTGGGAAATTCAGTGAAATAGTTGAAGAAGTACCGGTTCCACCATCTGCTATAATTGCTGAGGATCAAGATGTTCAGATTATTGAGCCTACACCTGCTGAAAAACCACCAACACCTGAGAATGTGAATCTATCTGACATTGAGAGTGAGGATGAAGACGTGGTTGATGAAAATGTTCAGACTGAAGAAGAAGAGGAGGAAGAACAAGTTGCTGAACTGGAGTTTGATGATTTGAATGATGAGGATGATGCTGTCATAGAGAATATTGATGGTGCTGCTGCTACCACTGAGACTGAAGTTACTATTCCTCCGGTAGATCAACTTGCTAAAATACTTAGAGCTGTCCGTGAAGCTGAGCATGGTAATCCTCTATTCAAGTCTGCACCTGAGACAACAGATGTAGTTGAAGACCCAAATGCCGATTTGCAGCCAAGAAAAAGAAGCAAAAGGGATCCCAGATTTGCTGCTGCTGCTGAGAACACACCTGTAGTTATGGTTACTGATTCTTCTTCTATTCCAGATACTTCCACCACCACACCTGTCCCAGCAACCGAAGCATTTTCTCAATACTTGAGTAAAGCACCCATTACAGGCCGGATAAATGAGGGTGTTGGATCTTCTAGCGCACCTGATTCAGGGAAAGTATTGTTTGATGAAGAAGCCTTCCAGAAAGCTCAAAATGCTTATTTGGCTGATAAAGCTAGAGGAAAAAGTGTTGATGTTGAGTTCCTAACAACTGAAGAGAGAGAAGCTGGAACTGGAGGTGCTGATAGTGATGAGGATATATTTGCTGAAGTGGATGTTCATAGATTGCAAATGAGAGTTTTGAAGTTGGAGACTGATAATATCTGGCTCACTGCTCAAGTTGAAAGTCTTATGGAGACCGTTACTGAGAAGAATCAAAAGATTAATGAACTTGAGTCAAGTTTGGGAAGGAGTTTTCGGAGACGACTTCTTTTGTAGAGAAAATCATGACACCTGCAGAGCGTGAACAGGCTCAGAAGGAACATGATGAAGAAATGACGAAGTACTTCAATGATCAGATTCCTCGTGTTCGGGACCGTCATCCTAGAAGTTCTTATGTTCTCAAGAATATGGCTGAGCCATCTATTGATCCCATGGAGGAACATCCTGAGAGATATGTGACTATCACTAGTGACCGGTATGACACTTATGGCAACCGAACGGGTATAGAGTGTTGGAGATACAATGATGACAAAGGAGTGTTTGTTGTGCATAGAGGAAATGGAGCAGTTGAGTACTATGCTTCTACATCTGCTTTCAATTCTTGGACCAAGATTGACTTGACAGAACTTGCAAGAGCTCCATTTATAAACCAGACACGAAATCCGAGAAACAAGATAGGTGTCTCGTTTCATGAAAAGATTCTGGAACAAGCAAAGGTGAATTTCAAGGATATGAAGACTGCTAGTTCGATGTTGGTTAAATATAAGGGTTTGTTGGATGCTGATGGGAAACCTTTCAAGACAGTTCAATGGCCACCTACTGATAAGTTGAAGACCATTCCCTTGAGCAGACCAATGGATAAGGGGTGCCTAAAAGATATGAAATTCTGGGTTTATGATCCAACTTCTGGTTCAGCAGTGATTGTTTGCGATAGTGATGAGTTCAGAGTATTTGATGCTAAGGATCTGATGTCTTTGCATTCTGATGACATTGAAGTTTTAGCGAGACATCAAATTCAGTGTGATCCCAAGTATGAAGTGTGTGCGAAATCATTCACTAGTGCTGGTGCCTAGATAAACAACTTTGGATTAGCGTCTGATAGAAGAGGTAGAGTAGAAACTGCACTATTTGGTCCGTACATTGGCAAATCTCCTGAAGAGTGGAAGAGAGCTTTGGAGAAATCGAAGAAAAGATCAAGGAAACCCAGCAAGAAGCAGCAGTGACTACTTCAAGCAAACACAAACCTAGGGGGATATTGTAGGGTCATGTTATTAGACGTTTGAGTTTGTCTTGGGCTTGATATTATTTGTGTTCTAGTTTGTAATCGGCCCAAGGAGTCCATGTAAGGTGGCCGCCCTATATTACTATAAATAGGGGGTTGCTTAGTCTTTTTGGGGTTGCTAGTCTTTTGTCATATCTCATATTGTAATCGGCCATAGTGTACCAGACGGTTCTTTGAAACCGTGTGCACTTGTTTAATCGAATCATTCAGTTTGAAGTCTCTTCTTTGTTCTTAATACATAATCATTGATTCCGCCTTTGATTGTGTGTGTGTTTGATACCAGGTAGAGAAGATCTTGGACTTACATGAAGGCTTCCCTGGCTTCTTTGAAGAAGGATGCAGAGGAGTATGCTGAAAAAGAGAAGACACTTATTGGCCTCATTGATGAACTTAAGAAGGCTCATGAAGCAGAGGCTGCAAGGTGTGAGGCTGCAAGGGTTCAAGTTGAGACAGATAGGGCATCCTTGGAGGTTGAGAAAAAGGCTTTTGAGAAGGAGAAGGGAGGGTTGGAGGCTTCGCTGGCCCAGGATTTGGCTGATAACAAATGGTTGATTGAGAGTGGGTTTCAGCAAATGGTGACATACCTTCTTCATTCAGTTGAGTTTAACTATGCCTTGGGAGAGGTTTACGTCAAACTGCTTGTTCATGGGAAGTATGTGAGTTACATGGCCGGGTTTAAGGCACATGAGGATGGACATGATTTGGAGCAGTCTTCTCTCTATCAGCCCAACTCTATGGATGTGTTTAAAGATTATGTTGTGAAGATGGAGCACCTAAACTATCTTTACGTCACCAAGGCTTCACCTTTTTATGGTAAACCGTTGCAGGATATGAAGCATCTGAAACCTACTGGTCTGAATGAGGCAGTGTGTGTTGAACTTCTTGATGCTAGTTCTAAGAAGAGGTCTTATTCTGGTGATAGTGAGGAGACCCTTGATGTGGATGAAGGAAGCCAGAATGATGTGAGCTTGGATGCTTCAGGGATTGGTGGTGATGGTGGTGGTGATGGTGATGGTGATGGGAAGAGGTCTAAGAAAGTAAAGAAAACAAAGAAAGCTAAGGTTGTGGAGGCTGTTGCTGCAGAGACGGAAGCTTCGAAGTCATCTGCTTTTGGAGGTGCAGCCTAAGTACTTTATGCTTTCTTATTCGTAGCTTTCTTAGCGCTATGTCTGTGAACAATTATTCATCTTTTGTGGTAGTTTAAACAATGTTTATTTATGGAACCTAGTAAGGTTCCAGGTATGGTGGTAGGCTTTGCTAAAGCCGTATGAGCAATGTTTATGTTAATGGCATGTTAAAGCCTTTTTATGTTAATATGCAGCCTTTAAGGCTTATTAGGTATGTTTTGTGTTTATTTAGCTTGTTTGTCAATTTTGTTTCATGTTTGTGTGTTTATGTTGTTTGTCTTTGTACTTGTTGGGGAATGTCTTACAGGTAGCACCTTAAAAGGTTGGGTGCTGCAGTCACCTATCCTTAAGGTAGTCTAGGTAGACAAGTCGTCACCTATCCTATGTACACTACTTAGTGTTTTTAGTCTTTCGTAAGTTTGTTTAAAAACTTAATGAACAATTGGTGTAGGCTATTCAAACCCGTCCATGAGACATGTAAAGAAAAAGCTTTGTAGGTCTCATGGAGTTGGATTGATCTAGGAACTCACCCCTTATATAGGTTCATTCAACCCTTGAACCTATTGAGCGGTATCGCCTGGGAGCTCATCCCCTTACGTGGCCCATGCCATGGAGTTTTTTTGCAAGGTCTTCAACCTGATAATAGGATAGAACGACAAATATAAAAGAGGATCGTCTGATCCATTCATTCATAAGCTAAACATTACATTAGGTAGCTTGGGTTTGGCAACATTTTCTCAAAAGCTAAACAAAGAACCTTTTAAGGTTTTTGCCATTCCAATGGCAAGGGAGCTTCTTTCCTTCCATGTTGGCAAGCTTGTAGGATCCTCCTTTGTGGGTTTCAAGGATTGTGTAATGACCTTCCCACTTTGGTCCAAGCTTTCCTTGGTATCCTTTTTTTGCTTGCATCGTTGTTCCTTAGGACCAGATCCCATGGATTGAAGCATTCATGTTTAACTCGAGCATTGTAGCAAGATTCGATTTTTTTGCTTGTATCGAGCTTCTCTGATGGTTGCTGAGTCTCTAGCTTCTTCGAGGAGATCCAAGTTTAGTAAGGCTTCATTTTCATCAGCCTTGATGTCTACATGAAGCATTCGAGGTGTTGTAACTCCTATTTCAGCAAGAATCACGACTTCGGAACCAAAGGCAAGGCTATAAGGTGTCTTCTTGTTGCTTATTTTATCGGTGGTTCTGATGGCCCATAGGACACTTGGAAGCTCATCAAGCCATTTACCCCATTGCCTGCCAAGCCTGGTTTTGATCCCTTCAACGAAGCTCTGATTCATTCTTTCTACTTGTCCATTCGATTGAGGGTAAACTACCGAGCTGAATACTTATGTTATTCGGTATTCTTTGCACCAGGAGCTAAAAGGCTTCTAAAAAAATGCTTGCCATTTTCCATGACTAACACCCCAGGAAGGCCGAACCGACATATGATATTTTCCCATACAAAATCGATGATTTGTTTTCCAGATATCTTCCCCAATGGTTTCACTTCGGGCCATTTTGTGAAGTAATCAACAGCCACAAGTAGGAACTTGACCCCTCCCTTGGCTGTAGGGAAAGGGCCAACTATGTCTATTCCCCACTTGTGAAATGGCCAAGCTGAATTAATGGGAATCATGTCGTATTTTGGGTTTTTTGGAACAGGGCATGGATTTGGCAAGCTTCACATTTCTTCAATTGCACTGTTGCATCACGGTGCATAGTTGGCCAAAAGTAGCCAAGGTTCATGAGCTTTGCAACCACTGTTCTTGGACCACAATGAGCCCCATATATCCCTCCGTGAACCTCTTTGATCATATACTGACTTTCTTCAGGGCCCACACATCGAAGCAATGGAGCCAAATAGCCTCTTTTGTAGAGGATATCTTCTTGAAGCACATATTGCTTAGATTTGATACGAACCCTTTCAGCCTCCACATGATCTTGAGGAAATTCACCGTTCTTTAAGAATGCTATGAGGGGGGGGGGGGTCATCCAACTTGATTCAGCTTCAATGATCACGTCTTGAACTTCAAGTTCTAGTATGGAAGGGGTCTTGAGCACTTCGACTAACACTTTTTTGGTGAGATGTGCAAAGTTTAATGAAGCAAGCTTGCTAAGAGCATCAACTTTCTTGTTTTGTGACCGGGGAACCTTTTTGATTTTGTAAGACTGGAATGTGCACAAAAATATGTATTTTTCAAATTATCACAAACCCAGGTTATTAACGTTCATGATTTCGTTTGCCTTTTCTCTATATTTCTTCATGTTGGGTTCCTTGGCGATGTAGCTGTCGTTTACTTGATTCAAAACCAGCAGTGAATCAGTGAAGACTTGAAGCCTTTGAACGGTCATTTTTCTGGCAAGCTTCAACCTTGCTATCAAGGCTTTATACTCCACCTCATTGTTAGTTGTTTGAAAGTCAAGTCGAAGAGCATAGGTAAATTCCAACCCTTCAGGGTTAATTAGAACGAGGCATGCCCCTAAACCTTAAATGTTGTAAGCCCCATCGGTAAAAAGCTTCCAGGCTTCAGGATCAGGGGGCTCATCCATGGGGTCATCCATGGAGATGTTAACTTCAGTCACGTCTTCCTTTGGAATTTCAACAATGAAATCAACAAGTATTTGTGCTTTGATTGCTTTTCTAGGGACATAGGTAATTTTGTGTTCACCTAGTTTGACAGCCCATTTGGCTAGTGTAAAGGATCGGTTTCAACAAAAACATTTATATGATCATACAAGTTTGTCAATCCAGGTGCAGAAACCCTAGATCAATTACAAAATGATAGAAATTGGATCAAACACAGTAATTCACCTTTTCAATATCCATTTCATTCATAAACATTGTTATAAATCTTTACAATATAGGTTTAAGATGAAACAAACAAGTTTCAGACTCTTCTAGAACTCAGAGAGAAAACCTAGTTGATAAACACACGCAAAATAGCAAAAGTTAATTAACAAACAAAATTTTCACTTTATATAGGCCTGCACATTCGACCCCACGACATGGTCCAATGTGCACGTTCGACCCTATATAAAGCTCGAACCAAAACACATGTCTTCAGACTCTTCCTTCGACCATCAACTTCTTCCTTCGACCTCTGAATTCTTCATTCGACCTATGTAAATTCCACCTTCGACCCCTCGTAATTACCAAAACATACTTTTATGTACAATCCAAAAGCATTAGTCACAAAACGTGCATCTACAGCTAGTCGTCCCGAGGTTTCAGGTTTTTCATGTACACTTTTGATGGGTTGGTCAGTGACATTGGGTGTGCTTGAAAGTACCTTCGAAGCCTTCTAGCTGTTTGTACAAGAGCCAAGGCTAATTTTTCCAAAGGAGGGTACTTGACCTCTGCTAACTTTAAAGATTTACTGAAGAAGTAGATGGGTACCTGAGCTTTGTCTCGTTCGATTGTTAGGACAACGCTGAGGGCTTCTTCAGTAACGGGCAGATAGGCAAAGATCATTTCCCCCGTTTTAGGAGCGACGATGGTGGGAAGGGAAGCAAGATGTTGTTTCATTTGGTTGAAGGCTTCCTCGGCTTCCTCCGTCCATCTGAAATCCTTCTTATCAGTGCATCCATTGAGGGTCTTGAAGAAGGGTAGGGAACTTTCAGCCAGCTTGGACATGAAATGCTTTAAGGCTGCAAGCTTCCCATTAAGGATTTCCACTTCCTTCTTTGTGTTAGGAGATTTCATGTTCAGGACAGCTCGAACCTTGTTGGGGTTGGCTTTGATGCTTTGCTTTCCTACAATATGCCCCAAGACTTGGCTTCTTCGGAACCAAACGAGCACTTGACAGGGTTAAGCTTCATGTTGATCTTCTTGAGGTTGTCGAACGTTTCTTTTATGTCTTCAAGCATTTGTTCTTCGTTTTTGCTTTTGATCACCAAGTCAACAACATAAGCTTCCATGTTTTTGCCAATTTGATTAGCGAAGGCTTTGTCCACTAGCCTTTGATAAGTAGGACCTGCATATTTCAAAACAAAAGGTACCTTTCGATAGCAGAAAACACCTTTATCAGTGTGGAAGACAGTCTTTTCTTCATCTTCCACTTTCATTTGTATCTGGTGGTAACCCTTGTAGGCGTCCAGGAAGCATTTGAAAGGGAAGCCTGTAAGCGAGTCATCCTTAAGGTCGATTTCAGGTAGGGGATAACAGTCTTTAGGACATGCCTTGTTGAGATCTTTGTAGTCTATACACATTCTCCAAGAGTTATCAGGCTTTCAGACCATTACATGGTTAGCAACCCATGACTGATATTTGACCTCCCAAAGGATCCCAGCTGCTACTAGCTTGTCAACCTCCGAGCAAGCTACCAAGCTTCTTTTAGGTGCAAGGCTTCGTTTCTTCTGTAATACAGGCTTGACAAAAGGGGGAATTATGAGTTCATGTTCAACGATGTCTCGTGGAATACCGGTCATGTCGCTGGGATTCTAGGCAAAGACATCAACATTGTTTTTGAGCAACCCTTCAAGCTTTGAGAGTATAAATCTGGGGAGGTCCGTATTGACCCGAATCCTTTGTTCAAGATATTCTGGGTTAATACTCAGACCTCGTTTGTCCCTTTCCGCTTCGTTCCCTTATATCATAAGCACTTCATTGGAGGTTTGGAGGGTTGCCACTCCGTTTTCGGTAAGGAATTTCACACTTTTTGGCTGATAGAGACGGCCATATCGAAGGTGACCAGACCTGGCCATCCTATGATAACATCATAGCTTGAAGGTAGGTTGAGGACTATGAAAGTAAGTGGTTCGGTTCTTTGCATTATTCCTTCAGAGAAACTAACATCAAGCGTTATTTGCCCTAAAGGCTTGAGGGGTATGTCAGCTATACCCTTGATGGAGGACTTAGATGGTTGAAGCTTGGAGCGTTCATCTGAGCTTACTAAATTGAAATATTTTTCAAACATTATTTCTGTGGCTGCTCAAGTGTCGATGCAAGCTCTTCGTGTCTTGGTGGAATCTGTCAAGGCTTCCACAACTAGAGGATCGTAATTCTTTTCTCCCTCGGGTGGTGGAAAACAAACACATTGGCGTTCCCAAGCTTCCAACCGAGGACGTTTGTTGGAAGCTTCCGGCTCAACTTGGACCATGTTGACCTCTTTCTTTTTGCCCTCGGCAATATTATCTTTCACTCCTTTAACCAAATGGGCTAGTTCGCCAGCTTTGACAGCTTCCTCAATCCTTTTCTTGAGTTTGAAGCAATCGTTGGTGTGATGTCCCTTCTCCTCGTGGAACTCACAATATTGGTTGGAGTTTTAATTTCTTTTGCTTTTTTGTAGAGGTCTGGGAGGCCTGAAGCTGTGCCTGACTTCCTTAGTTGCCATAATTTCTTGAGGGGTTTTTGTTAAAGCAATGAAGTTTATCGTTCTGTCTTTGCTTGGAGGGTTCTTACCTTCAGACCTTCGAGATTTAGATCCCTAGATCTTCTATCATAGGTCCCATAGTTACCTCTTTTTCTGTTTTGGCTGGAGCTTCTCCAATTAGCGGCCCTTTTTATTTGTTCTTTGATATCCACAGCTTCTTCCCCTCGGATGTGGGCTTCATCCCTTTCGAGGGCTTCTTCAAGGGTTCTAGGGAGACTTTTTTTTGAAATCTTTGATGAGGTATTTAGATTTGATAGCGTTCATGAACCCCATAGGTGAGACCTTCCTTCTTATATCGTTCGATGAAGCTTTTAAGACTTTCATCATCCTTTTGTTTGATCTGGAAGATGATAGTGGCATCTTTGACACAACGTCTTTGTTGAGAGAAATTGGTCAAGAATCCTTTACCCAAGTCATTAAACGATCGAATGCTTCCAGCTGGCAGGTCATTAAACCAGATGTTGAGCTGATCTGACCAGTGTTTGCATGAACATGAGGCAACATTCAGGGTTTCCCCACTTTTCCATCAGGGTTGCCCGAGAAAAGATTTGCAAGTGGTCTTCGGGATCTTCGGTTCCAACATATGTTTTTACGTGAGAGGGTGATGTGCCGAGAAATTGATATGTTTTCACTCATGATTATCACCCGTTGTACACCTAAAATCATGCTTTTATCTCTGTTTTGTCTGGATTTATGTTTCTTTGTTGATAATTGCAGGTTTGGAGGTCCGTTGATGAAAAGAAGTGGAAAACCGCACAAAACGACACAAAACAGATGAAGATTTGAAGACTTTGAAGACCTGCCAGACATGGCACGACCGTGCCCAGGGTCAGGACGTTGTTGAGCGCGTGCTTGAGCTGAAATGCCTATAAATAGAGGCCTCCACCCCACATTTTGAAGCATCCCTTCTCACTCGAAACCCCACACTTCTCCAGAGTGTTTCTGCCTTCCTTGAGGATCTTTGGTGTCCTTTGGAGCCTGGGATCACTTCATAAACACCTAGAGAGAGAGAGAGAGAGAAATCACCAAAACCATCTAAATCCTTTAGAAATCTTCATAACACCTTCATGATGTCTTGTACACAAACCCAAGCTTGTGAGCTTGTTGTATCAACCATGCTAGGCTAGATTTCTGTTGGTGTTGCTAGGGTGATGATGGAAACTTGGTATGAATTAATATAGTTTATCTTTTTATTTTCAAGTGGTGTTTTGTGTTCTTAATAATTCTAACTATTCTAAACTTTGTTTAATGATCTAATTAATAAATCATATAGTCTTTGTTCTTGTGGGTGTTTTGATAGGAAGTGGGAGGACTCATGAGTGTACCCATGGTGTGTAACAACCCATGCACTTGTGAGCTAGCCTAGTCCCGCGAGTAGTGATTAGCCCATTTGTGGGTAGAAATACGCACACTTTGTGGCTTAATCCTCTACTTTCAAGATCTCATTTAGGGTCGGTATGGTCTTTATACTTGGTCCTAGTGATAAGTCAAAGTTTATTCTTGTGACTTGGCTTCATTGTCTATGTGATAGCCTTGGCGCAGATTAAGCTTTGATGAACCCGTGTTGAGAGAAAACGGTCTTTATTTTCTTTCATTATTATACTGCCACACAGTTAATAATAGAACACTTACTTTTTGATAAATTAATTAGATCAAGTAAAAGGTGCACGTGTGCCGGTTGGTCACGACCCTTTTATGATATTAAGTGGTAATTCATTCGGTTATGCTCCGGCCACCGGTAAAATATTTATAAAAGTTTAAATGGTTAGATGTCTATATCGCAACATTGGGAGGCGGGTAATTCGGGGTTGAGTCGACACAGTCTCGAGTCACTTTATTTTCAGTGTTGAGAGGTGAGCTTACCAGGTCGGGAGACCCTCAAAATAACCTTAAGAACACAGTTGTTTGTACAGCTTTTGCGATAACAGTCACCTCTAGAAAATGTTGTAGCAATTCGAAGTTAAGCATAAGTGCGCAGCTCGAACACACCACTTAAAATAAAGATAACTATTTTTCATACCAGGTTCCATCTGATCCCAAAGCATCACCATTGTTTTGCTATTGATTTCTCTTAAAAGTTTACATCTCTCTTTTTACTTTACTTTTTCTCCACGTTATTAAAAAGTCTTTTTAATTAATTTTAGGAAGCCGAGTAGGAAAAATCGTGTCCAGGGATTCGATACTCGGTACTTGAACATTCCTATACTATACACGATAGGTACGCTTGCCTGTTGTGTTGGGTCTAGAACGTTGACCAACTATCGTTTTAAACTATAAATTTAAAACTTTTGAAGTGGCTGACTATTTTCCCAACTTACTCGCCTTTTCATCACCACTCTACGCGGGTCGTGGTGTCCCTCTACGTTACATAACGTGGAAGGAGGTTCAAGAGTATTATTTTTTGAGTGTTACAATTCTGGTTTGAGTGAGACTCAAAGCCAGAATGTCGGTTGTAGGCTCAAGTGGAGTGTTAAGTGATAGATTAAATCTTTCACACGTGAGGTGTCGAAGAGAATAGAAGAGTATGTAAGTAAGAATGTAAGAAAGGTATGATCACAGTCCAATCGTATTCTTACCCCTTTTTCCCTTTGCTTCATCACATGCTGGTTAAGGAGGGACCTTAGTTGCATAAAGTTGTTTGCAACTCCTTTAGGGGTCAGATCTATGCGTTCTGGTGTTCGCATAGTGCTGAGGAGAGGAGATGCCACCCCTAAACGAGAGGGGGTTAGCGTTTGGAAGATAGAAAACTCCTGAGAGGTTGCACCCGTAGGAGTGCTCCTAGGGGTTGAGAAAGAGAAAAACCTGTTGGGAGGAATCTGGTATGTGTTGGGAGAGGACTGGTTCACTTCCTTCGGAGACTCAGGGTCGGTCATTTCAGAAAGTTGGAGCTACACAACTGATCTAGGAAAGAACACAACGGTGCAGCCCCACGGTGGGCGCCAACTTGTTGCTATAACAAATATTCAACCAACGTTAGTACTGAGTCTCGGAGATGGTAAAAGGGTTAAAGGATTTAGTTTTGCCTAACGTAGGTCGTGGTGTCCCTCTACATTGCATAACGTAGAAGGAGGTTCAAGAGTATTATGTTTTGAGTGTTACAATTCTGGTTTGACTGAGACTCAAAGCCAGAATGTCGGTTGTAAGCTCAAGTGGAGTGTTAAGTGATAGATAGAATCTTTCACACGTGAGGTGTCAAAGAGAATAGAAGAGTATGTAAGTAAGAATGTAAGAAAGGTATGATCAGATCACTGATGAAGTGATCTAATTTATAAGAAAAGCATCTTCTTCTTTGAGTAACCATAATCTCTTGATCCATATTGCAACATAGGGACTTGCCACTTTTAGCCGAGGATGGATTTGGACCTACGGTCTGTGTGTTGCAGCGTCTCCACATGCAGGGTGTGGACAGCTGGGGACTTTGACCGAGAAGTGTGATGACAAGACAGATCATCTTTTGTGATCAGTGCTTTATCAGCTTTGGAACCTTTTTACCTTTTAACCTTTCAAGCAGACTTTGTATGACATTATTGTATTATTTTTCTTTAGGACACCCACGTCGATCATCAACTACTTCAGTCTTACGTTATACCGTTGTAAAGAAAAAAACTTCAAATTTGTCGGATAACATTTTGTCTCGAAACTTTAAAAATTGATACCTAAGCTTACAAATAGATAAATTAGATAAACAAGTGAAATTGTTCACGCGATGCGGCAATATTCGATCGGTATCAGATTACTTCGTTACAATACAGTTACGATACTAACACTCGAGCTCTCTGGCAACCGAAAGAGATGTACCCGAGTAGATATCAACACATGATTTACATTGATAAAAAAAAAAGAATAACGGTATTGGTTTGGATAATACATGTACCAGTACCGATGTTTGTCGGACTCAATTCAGTTCTTCTTTGGGAATTAGATGCAGGTGGACCTATTTGCGACTAACATCATTAGCGAACGGTTTTGTGATCAAGTTTCTTTTCAAACTTGCGATCGTAGGTACGTTTGAAAAAATAAATGTAGAATAAAACATATTTGTTTTTCTGGTTTCTTATTACAATATTTTACAAACATTAAATTGGTTGACGGTAAGGCATGGTTAATTTAAGGGGGGGGGGGGGGGTGTGCTCATTGTGGAAAACATCCCAAGTCAGTGTCACGTCAACTACTCGCAGAATTAGTGTGGAACCAACTTGGGTACCATTCTCTCTCTCTCTCTCTACACACACACACACTCCCACGACCCATATCGGTAAACAACACCCCCTTGATATTCCCGGTTACCCCTACCCTAACAACTAGCGGTTGTATTACTAATCGAGTAAGGGTACCCGGTCACGTGTACCTTATAGTCACCCCTTCTCCCTAAGTACATTGGCGCAAATTCATAGTGGCCGGGGGGTCGCCCGACCCCCTCCCCCCCCTCTATTTTTCGCTCAGAAGTTCCGATTAAATAGTATCTGTATAGAAAATTTTTGGTATATACGGTTTCAACCACCATTTTTTTTAAATTAGTTATATACTTACAACCCCGATCTGAATTTTCAAGCTTCACCACTGCCTAAGTATAAACTGAACAAGATCTATTTATTGAATGACAAAAAAATTTAAATATGACTTATTTTTGTTATCATTATTCACTAATACCACTTCTCAAAACATGCAAAGGTTTTTTCAGGGGTGCAAACGAGTTGAGCTGAGTCTAAGCTTGACTAGGCTTGAGCTCGGCTCGATTTGGGCCTACTATTTTGAGCTCGAGCTCGACTCACACGTAAAACCTAAGAGCCTGATCTTGGCTCGACTTAACTCGAGGTAATTTAAAAATAATTTTAAATGACCTAAAAGTTTAGCCCGAGCTTGCTTAAATAGCTTAAACGAGCAAAAGCTCGGCATCAGCTCGACTTACCATTATTATTAATAAAAATGAACATGTTCGAAGGACAAAATCGCATACATAAAAAATATAACATTTTTTATGGCTCGTTTAGGCTCGCGAGCCTAAAGGAGCTTTCTATGTAAGGCTCGAGCTTGGCTCAATAACTAAACGAGTCATATTTCAGGCTCGAACTCGGACTGATAACTAAAAGAGTCGTATTTCAGGCTCGAACTCGGGCTCGGACTCATTAAGACTTGGCTCGCTCGAGTTTTTTACCAAGCCAATCCCGAATAGCTTTTGAGCTGCTAGATGTACACCACTAGGTTTTTTTTTTTTTTTTTTTGCAAGAAAAGTTTTGCTTTTGAAGCAAAATATGAAAAGAATGGTTCACCAATAAGAAGAAACCCATCATTTTTCTTCTATTGAATGTAATTATTTATGCTTTTTATTTGCTAAACAATGATGGTAAACCAGTAGCCTTTTGGTAGTGCACGCCCTCTCTTCTCTTCCCCTTTACGCATTTTCATATCAATAATAACAAAAACTCCATCGAGTATAAAGCAATCACAATCGTTTTCTTAAAGCCATAATTTATTTAAAAAAAATAACATATTATTTTGTTATATATTATTTCTTAGTTCAACAGTTGAAAATAAATCACATTTGTTTTTGTTATCATTTGTGTGTAACTATTAATTAATCTAAGATAACCTATTAATAGTTTTGTGTATATTACCATGTGGCAGAACAAAAGATGTGAAACAAAACAATGCCAGACTTTTATGTAGTACGCATAAATATAAAATGGGGCCGTAGTCACTTTCGCATTGCATCCGGACGTGGTTGGAATACGGTACACATTGCATTCTTTGAGATCTAATGAATAAATCTGTAATGTTACACACAATAATATCTAATATGTTATGTTATTTACATGGTGGATTGGTGGATTGGCTTTGAACATTAAAATAATAAGAAAAAGTAAAACAATAAGGTAAATATTGAACAAAATTATATTTAAATATGTTATGTTAACTCTCAAAAAAAAAAAAAAAATATGTTATGTTATTTGCATCGTAGCTCAGCTCCGAAGGAAAAGATGGCCATCCTAATAATGTTAGTAAGGGTAATTCCGTCCTTTAAAAATTCACCTTTTATTAACTTAGAGATATTATAGTAATTGATCAATATAATATAAATGATAATAATGGCCACAAATAAATATAATAAACATAAGTTATATTTATTCTAACATTCTCTCACTTTGCCGAGTAATCATTTATTATAAGTATTACATTAGTCTGCAAATTAATACTCATTTTAGTTATAAACCCAGAATGTAGCAGAGAAATACAGTCGTTGAATCTATATTCAACTCAGGACCCCCATTAATCATACCACCCAAATTTAAAACTTAACATTAGAATCAATTCACACTTATACCCTTAATCGTTGATTTGTAGATTTATTGTCTACATGCCATTATGCATGCTTAACGTAATTCTAAGAATACATTACAAATTCAAAAACGAATGAGGAAAATTATTC
Source organism: Ambrosia artemisiifolia (assembly GCA_032199755.1). Lineage (NCBI taxonomy): Eukaryota > Viridiplantae > Streptophyta > Magnoliopsida > Asterales > Asteraceae > Ambrosia > Ambrosia artemisiifolia. The sequence continues at coordinate 10,580,547 of CM063514.1, forward strand.
ATTAATCATTAGTTATTCATAGTACGATAGCAGTTGCAGATGGTCATTAGTAAAAAATTTTTTTTATTATTTGACCCTTAGTGGGACTTATGGGCAATAGACCTTTAGTTGTTGGATCCATAAGCATATCATGAATGCATTCGATACAAAATTTTGATTTCCTCTACTTCTTAAAATTAAGCGAAAATAATTTCGTGTCGAACTCTAATGCAGCTCCTCTCAAACTGTTACTGTTCGAGAAATTAGGGTAGCTGACTTTACCACAGTAAGCCTTCAATATAGTATGTAAATTGAGTTATTAAATCCTGAGTCAACTGATAAATTTATCAACAACATCTAATGTCATTATAACTTAGGTTGTTATTAACAGTTCCTTATGACTCCATGCGATAGTTATGTCCCAAAATTGACATTTGATTTTCTTTGAATATAACAAAGTTAGAATAAAAGTAGTCAATCACCTTTAAGTTGTCACTTCTTCTTTAGATTATAGTTGTGACACCCGCCAAAAATCACTAGTCGAGTTCGTACAATTAACTGGTTTTGCTTTACTATGTGCTTAGAATAAGTGTATTGGTGCGCATCAATGTTTGAATGATCATGAACCCTACCCGAACGCCATGACTATCATAAGGACCAACAAGAACAAATATATGTATGAATTTTCACATAATAATTTTATGGAATCAAAAACTATATTTTTGCAAATACATATGTGAAGAATCCAAACTTAAAAACAATATTATACATACACACATGATAAGTGAATCAACCTATAAAACTCCATATATTCAATAACAGTGACATAACATGAACTAGTGGCAAAACTCAACTCGCACACACACATGCATGCCGTAGATATATATATGTGTTTGTGTGTGTGTGTGTGCTATAGACAAGACAAAACCACACTCTACTTATACAATAAATGACTACATGACAAACCTTCACTTTGATGTGGACTTGACTAATAAAACACATGGTGACAACTTGTATTTACAAATTATTTTCCTTCCTCTTTCTCGGCCAACAATGACACCGCACACAAACGATTTATATGATGAGTAGGACAAATCCTTGTTTCAATGTTAAGTCACTATCACCAAGATTGTGCCACACTTCTTCCTTTTTGTCTTGTAATCGGCCAAAGGACAACCCAATCCCACCTCATGTCACTTTCACCTTGTTGTCACAATCTTACACGTGGAACTTTCCTTGAACATTGAGCACCTACCGAAAACTAGAAGGACAATGGAGCTATCAACATCATCAAGTGAAGACAAGTTTATGTTCCAAGGAATGGTCACTATCACCCCTACACAACTATAAACATTCGGCTGATCCAAATCCCAAATCACATGACAAGATTTGATCTCCAATTCCACTTGAACACATGAGGCAATCGTTCATATCATGATGATGTAATAACTTATGTCAATTTAGACAAGAAGCCAAGGATGATCCATTCTCCTATCCAAGTCAACGCCTCTCCTTTTTACTAAGTCTTCTAACTCATTGTCTTGCACCAATTAGTGATTACCACCCTTAAACATTGCTTCGATCAAGAGGGATATGACTACCATAATTGTTTTGTCACCACATCACTTGATCACCTATATAAAGAGGCATTATGACCACCAACATTTCACACACAACCATCCTTTTTCTTTCTTGTTTCTCTCGGCCAAACCCCCATCACACCAACACTAAACCCTTCTTCCCTTTTCAACCTCCAAGACACAAGTTTAGGAAGCAACAAGAGGCTTGAAGGTCCATCGATCGGTCATACCTTTGCATCTACTAGGTACATTTCAACTATACATCATTTATAGTTTTAACTCAATACCATCAGCCCTCGTGTCCTCTCGGCTTTCGACCATTGATCATCAAAGTAATCGGCCCTATCCACACATAAGTTGATGATTTTATAGGCATTGTTTAGTTTATTGTCAATTAAATTCAAAGACACATGTTCACCTATATATACGATCGCATATAAGCTAACCGCTCACATATGTGACATAAACGGACTTAGAGAATACACCCACATCACGATCATTGTTTTGTAAACCCCACTCAGCTTTAATAGTTGTCAAGGAATCGATTTTTGAATCGAAACATACATATATACTCGAAACTACACCATATTTTGAGGATAATTATATACGATTTCCCAACAAGTACACATAAAATACGTAATAACTGTCACGTGCACAAGTAATAGGCCCACAGATACATGACACAAGGGTCCACAAGGCGGGTGAACAACTTGTATAGTAGACAACAAGTACACAAAACTTAAGATGTCTTTGACGTTATAGGGCACTTTTGTCTAGACAGTAGTTACTTCAATCTTCCTGCTTTGCTAGACCACATAAACCAGACATCAGGTGAGTTTCGTGGCCCATTTTACTATTTTATCGTTTTACAACTTCCGGTGAGAAACATGCTACAGACCCACATATGTACATTACAACAATATGTGTTACATGAGTTAGACCAACAATTATCAAAGACAACAAATTCCCCGGATAATCATAACCATTAGCTTAGCACTAAGCCGTGGATTATATGAATAGTACTATTTGGGTTGACACCCCCTTTCACTGTTAGTCGCCCTAACACATATGAATGCATATTATCCATACTTTACAATGTCTCGTGATAAGGCATTGGGGCGGGGTGCACACGAACGGCGGGGTTTGGTTATGGTGCTCATGGTAACTATATTTTGCATGTACACAGACAACGAAACTTTCTTGACAACAAACTGTTTTATCGAGTCAACAAAACCTACGGACTCACCAACTTTTTAGTTGACACATTTAAGCATGTTCTCAGGAACCAAGTAAGGATAATAAGAAAGCGAGCTTAGGAACGTTGGCAGAATTCTTTTGTTTTGTTATTTGATGTAGTTGTTGAACTCATTTGCTATGGCATATTGTAACTCTATTTAACGTCAAGACCTTGTTTGTTATGTGAAATGAATGACATTTAGTATTTCTCATGTAAACAATGTTTGTGATCACCATGTTCGTCTCACCTCGCGTTTTCGCCTTAGCGGGGAGTGACAGATTGGTATCAGAGCTATTGGTTATAGAGAATTACGTTTCATGGGCAGATACCTAGACTATAACCTAAGATCCACCCATTTATATTTTAGGAGTCTTTGTACATTGCTTAACTTCTATACGTGCTTTCTTTGGATGCATGGCCTTATTTGTTTTCTTTTATCATGTGGATTTGGAAGAGGACATGGCGCCAACAACTAGGTCTGCTCAAGGCAACTCTGGAGAAGGAAACCCGATGACCCCTGAAGACATTGCACAGTTGGTTTCACAACAAGTTGCAGTTGCTATTGCACAGTATGAGGCAATCCGAAATGGCACTAGTGGAGGATCTAGCGGTGGCTTCGGGGGTAGCGGTACCAGTGGAGATGGTGCTAGGACTGGAAGTGGCATAGAGACTGACAATGTATTGAAAGGCTGCTGTTGGGTCAAAGAGAATTGAATAATTGATGAAGCACTAAAAGGTCTATATAAGGGCCGACTCTAAAAGTCCATGAAACCTTAGCTAACCACCCATATTAGTTAATAAGAATACTGAACAACAAGAGCAAAATAAAGACAATAGAAAGTACTGAAGAACATGTTCTGAAGACAAACCAGACAACCTCTGAAGAACAAGTTCTGAAGACAAACTGCTGCTAAACAAACTACTGATGAAGTAACCAAACCAGTGATGAGGCAAACAACTGATGAAGATCAAACAGCTGTTAGACCAAACCACTGCTGAGCCAAACCACTGATTTGTCAAACAGCTGATAACCAAACCACTGCTGAACTAACCTCTGATGAAGAAGTGAAACCACTGTTAGAAGCAAACATCTGATGAGAAGGTCTGTTGTGGCTTACAGTACTTAGGCCACAACAGAGGTTAGCGACAGATGTTTATTGAAGAAGTGAAACCACTGCTAGAAGCAAACATCTGTAGAGAAGGTCTGTAGTAGCTTACAGTACTTAGGTCACAACAGAGGTTACCAACAGATGTTAGGAAGGATTGAAACTACTGATTACCAAACGTCTGCTGAGAAGGTCTGTTGTAGCCCAACAACACTTTGGCTACAACAGAGGTTACCAGCAGATGTTACAACTACTGAAGAGACAATCCAACAGAGGTTTACAAGACATCAGCAGTTCATTGATCATCAGAAGTTTACAACCACTGAAGAACAACTGCTGATGATTTACTCATCAGTAGTTGTATACCTCATCAGACGATAACAAGATTCTCAGATGTCAGATTAAAGCTGCAGCAGTTGTTATTCTATTTCAAGTTGTATCTGCTTTTGTATTATTTATGTATTTTGTAGATCTAGAGGCAACTTTACAGCAGGGTATGTATTCTATAAATACCCATGTAATGTTTACCTCCAAACTTGCACTTGGCCATTTGTATCTAATACACATGAACCTTTGCCAATAATAAAACATATGTTTTAAGTAACTTATACACATTTCACTTACATTTGCTTTGTTATTTTCATTGTTGTGAGAGTATATTCTGAGGGAGAGTTTAAGTCCATAAACTCAGTCACTAAATCCTAATTACTCATGTTTTCCGCTGCAAATCTCTCTAGTAATTAGGACTTGAGCTCACACCGATCCCAACAATTGGTATCAGAGCTTGGTCAGTCAGATTTGATCTAACAATCAATCTGGCATAATAGATCAGCTCATAATCATTGATACTCGGTTGTATGTGATTTATTTGGATTTAGACTAATATACTACATCTTGTCCACATAATAGATCAGTTGCTAATTAATCAACTGTATCAAAGTGACAAGATATGATTCTCACAACATACCAGGCTGCACAACCCTTTTGAGACATGTCCTATATGACTTGTATTAACAAGGTTGGACCTGAAGACCACATAGACATCATAACTGGGAATATCTTCATAATAGGTATTCACAGGATGTAATATGTTGGTAAATCTCACTGTTGATAAGATGTTTTTCATCCTAGTGATAGTTTTTGACATCATATCAACAGTGAAGATATTAAAAGATGAACATTCTTCTAAGCTGGTTCATTTATATAATAAGATCACTTAGATAGCAGGAAGAATTTTTCCAGTACTTAAAATCAATCTTAAGATGATCACAAGTGCTTTTAGTTGGGGCACTATGTCAGAAAATGTAGAAGTTCTGGCATAAATCATCTGTAAAGGGAAGTTCATCTAAAATCAGTTAAGACATCATGCACATAAAAAGTGGCACCACCTCCTCAAATTTAAGATGTTAACTGACACATACCTGAGTTAAGTCAAAGTATTGCTAGGATAGTCATGAACTTTTATCCAAAAGGAGAAAAGACATCATTATCCTCAGACTTTCAGGTATCAACAAATCCCTTAGTAAATTAGGTTCTATTTCAAAAATAGAAACTCTTTTGCTAAAATAAGGGATATAAATGTATGATTAAAAGACCTAGTTAAAATCTTGATCCCAACACAGAAAAATGACCTGGAAACTGTAAAAGAAACCAAATAAAGAAAAATTTGGATTTCTAAAGCTTCCAAGGTTAACTGTGAAAAATGGGAGTGTCAAGATTACCATGTATTACTCTGTATTCATAAATAGATGTAATTCTAGAGCTAGGACTTTTCACACATTTCTTCCAACTAATTTACTCCTCAAAAAGTTTCACTAAAAGGGGAGTAAACTCATTGGGCAATACATCAGAAGTTTATGATATACACCAATAAAAGGAATATCATAACTTCTGATAAAAATTGACCCAAACCTCTTGACAGTAGTTCTTCAGCATTTGCCTCTACATCAGGGATTGAGAGCCTGACAACTGCTGAAGACAAATCTCCATATCTAAAACTGTCAAGAAGCTGCTTTTACCAAAAGATATATCAAAAGATAAATCAAAAGATAAAAGCAGTTCCATGAGAGATATGTGAAAATAAATCACATATCTGAATTCTGTAAAATTAGAAAGGGTAAAATAAATCAAATAGCACAAATTGATAACTAATGGTGTTTAAAGTTTCAACATAAAAATTAGTAAATCAATTTGTGTTTAACAAAACCTTTCTATAATACCTTGACTGTAACTTCTCAAAAGCAGTCTAAAAGGTATAAATAGAATTCACACAAGTATGAGAAAATACTTGTGAATCAGAAGTTGGACCATCATCATCAGAAGCAAACTTAACTTCTGATGGTTGAAAATCAGCAACTGCTGATAAGTATGGTACAAATTCTGATACCCGTAGCTACATCTACTTCAATTAAGCAGGCCCATACCAGAAAGGTTTGGGTTCCTAAAAGGAAATATATGCTGCTTCATTGTGCAGGTACTCACCACGGGATGTTATAAGCATTTTGTACAAAGGAAGTGTCCAAGAAAAGGATGTAGTTATCTATGTCAACCTGGTGGACATTCAAGAACTAAATCTTCTTGGGTATGTGACAAAGCATGCTCAAGAGATTATCTCACCAGAAGGCCAGTGGTTTATAGAGATAGCAAAAGTCATACTTTGCAAAACACCAAAAAGTGTAACAAAGTATAAAGACTTAAACCTATTTTCTAAAAAGGCATCAACCCAAAAGTTGATAAAGGGTATTAAAACCTGATCAAGCTCATAAAATCGTATCAATAAGAGATCCCTGGACAAGATCCAAAAATTGATACTGAACAAAATCCATTAAGAGCTTGAAATCAACTTCCACCTAACTACTGATGTAAAAGAACTCAACTTCATTATGAAGTCATAAACATCAGTGGTTTTCAATTCATGGTATAATTCAAGGAGAGGGTTATTTTAAAGAGAATGTTAGTTGCAAGGATCACCCCATTGTAAATCTTTGGTGATGAGGAGACTCAGATGTTGTTACAAAAAGAAAAGGCTTTAAACTTCTGTTCCTGCTCTGCACTCATACTTTAGAGGAGCCAAGGGAGTAACAAGGTCAGGTATGTCAAATCTTGAATAAAAGTTATTGTATATATTTTTGCTTTAATTTAAAGTTTTGACAAAATACTAAATTCTTAAAAGGTAAAACACAACATCTGTTGGAGAGTTGCCAAACCGCTGTTGGATTATTCATCAGTGGTTTGCACAGATGCCAAACCGCTGTTGGATTATCCATCAGTGGTTTGCAAAAAGGGAAATGATAGAATTGCAGTCAGTAGTTATGAAACTACTGATGAGTTAAATAAAATAACTGCCGATGAACAACTCTTGGTCATCAGTAGTTATCCACAGGGGTACATCAGTACTTTTACATCAGACGTTATATTTCCTATAACTTCTGAAACCCTATTCGATTCATTTACTGCAATTCAAATAAAAAGTTCCCTCTCTCAAACCCAGAAAGCGATTAACAAAAGTTCTCAACCCTAAATTCAACAAATGGACCTCCAATTGAAACCCACTCACAATCTGATTGCATATCTTGAGAAAGATGATCAGTGGGACCAATACCATGAAATAATTGATACTATAGTAAACTCTAAGTATCACACTGCCCTCACCATCGATCCACCAATTCATGTGGATGCCCTAAGGCAGTTCTGGGCTAATGCGAAGACGAAAGTTGTCAATGGTAAAGCAATAGCCCTTATATCCACCGTAAATGGAAAAGTGTTGGCAATCACTCCTGAGGTATTATCTGCAGTACTAAAACTGAATGATATTGAGGATACAAAATCCATCCCCACTAGTGAAGTCCATGCCACACTTACTGCATGCAAGTATACAGGTAAACTCTCTCATGCAACCATTTACAAGAAACATTTTGATCCCCAGTACAAACTTTTATTTCATTACCTGGTAATGTGTTTAAGTCCTAAAACTGCTGGATGGGATCAAATGCCATCAGACTTGCAACAAACTTTCCATTCCATAGTTGCAAGCAATCCGTTTGGGGCATCAACTTACTTTTTCAATGAGTTATTAATAAATCATTCAAAAGAAAAATTTAAGTTTTTACTTTACCCCAGGTTTGTTATGCAGTGCCTCATTAAAACCATTGGTGATGATGCACTACTTGGGGTAGCATCTAAGTCTAAAACTATAGATGTTCAAACCTTTTCAAGACATAACACCCCAGCCATACAGGCTATTGATGACCAAGGGCTTACATCATCAAACCCCAAGGAACCCACATCATCCACCCAACTGGCTTCTATGTCTATAGACAAAAAGGCCAAAAAGCCCAAGAAGACCACCACCAAAAAGCCTAAACCCACTCCACAATCCAAAGAGACACCACAGGAATGTGAGATGCCTGTGGATGTCAATGTACACTCTGTACTTGACCAAACAGCAGCTGGCTCATCCTCACAGCTGATTGTTTCATCTCAATCCCAACCCATAATGCATGTGTCCTCTCAACAGGACACAGTGATTCTTCAAAGGGATCCATTAGTAGCTTTGTCTCAAACTGAAACATTGACTACCACTCCACTGCCCGGGAGTGAACCACTAGACTTCACTACTAATGATAATATGACCACCTTCTCCACACTCATCAATGCCAAAGCTCTCTATGAGTTGAGCACCAAAGTCCAAACCAATATTAGCTCACCTCTATTCAGTTTTGAGGTATCTCCCAATGATGCTATGGATTTGGATGTGACTCACTCATACCAAAGAGATGAGGATGAACCTAGGTCTCCCAGTCCAATTGTGGAAGATCAGGAAATAGGTGAAGCTACTACTACTCTTTTACCACCCAGTGGTGGACTAGAGGACAGTAGTAACATCAATAAGACTTCACCTATGGCAACTGCAAATATAGGTATAAAACCTATAGCAGGAAAACCCCAGTACCAAGAAAAAGGGGCACATGACAAAACTGTATTGGACACTGGTCATGTTGAAACTGTTCTACAAAAGAACAGGGATTCAGATGATACCATTAGTTTGGTTGATGGATCAAAAATTACTGAATTGACGGATAAAGTTGAAGGTCTTGAGTCTGAGGTTTTCCAACTCAAGAAGTTGATCACTAATAAGGCTCAAGGTGAAGTCTACTTAACCCAACCCATCCCAAAAGTGGCATCCTCACATGTTGAGGATCTCCTAAACACACCACCTTCAAATAAAAATCCTGCCAATTCAGGCTCTAAGAGCATAAGCTTAGACCACTTATGCAACCCTCAGGGCCCTCTCTACCAAATGATCCAGTCTCTCCTAGACAAACATCTCAAGACCATTACTGAACAAATGGAGCTGAAACATGCTAATCAGTTAGAGATGATTAAGAATGCCATGGAACTCAAAGTTTCAGAGCTGACAAGACAAATTCTAGATCTAAAGCTGAAAATTCAACACTTAACAGATATCTCTTCCCTTGAAGTTGATGAAGCCAAAGAGGGGGAGAAGGCATCTGAGAAGCTAGATCTAGAAACAACTTCATTCAGGGCAAGTGAAGCTGAAGTCAAGAAAGCACAAGACCTGCTGATCCATGAGCAGATCTTAAAAAGGAATTTGGAAAGGCACTCCTCACCCAAACCCAGAGAAGCAAATATCCCCTCAACATCTTCTACAGAAGATCCAAAGAGGGAGGTTAAACTTCAGTATAAAAAGAGAAAGACAAAGGGGACTACAAATGTCACTGAAGAGACAGCTGCTGAAACTTCAGTACTGCAATGATTCAGAAGACAACCCCTACATTCTCAAAACCATCCATCCCTGATACCTCTGACCAAGACAAGCTCCAAGCTCAAAAGAAAAGGGATAAACAGGCTACACTTGAAGAAAGGGAGAAAAAGCTCTTGTTGGAGAAGAGAGCTCTTCAAGATGATTTAGCCTGGGATATGGTAAATGAACTGGGTGTGAAGGGTGACCAAGAGAGGTTAAAAGTCTTTAGGGAGAAACTTCAGGAGTTGACACAAGCTGAAGAAGAGGAGACAAGACTAGAAAAGGAAAAGGCCATATCTTACATTGTTAAGCATTTAAGTACAAAGATGGTCAGTCTCAAAAACCTCTCCCTCAAAGAACTTCAACAAAGAGTCAATAAGCTGAACATTATGCTCAAGAGTAAGAAGGATGCTGAAAAGAAAAAGCAGCTTATTGATTCACTTGTGGCTGCTAACTGTGGTAGTAAACAACAGCTGGTGAAGTGGAGTGAAGCTGAGCTGATGAATGCCTACAAGAAGCTACAAGAACAACATTCAAGTAGGTGCTCAACTCAGTCTTCTACTAAAGAGTCCCATCATCTGAAGAAGCAGAAACTTGTAACTTCTGAAGAAGCAGAAACTTGTAACTTCTGAAGAAGCAGCAGGGTCTACTGTGAAGGATCAAGAAATCCCACAGCCTAGTTCTCCCAAGGTTTCACAAAGCAATCAGTTAGTGCTTTATGAAAATCCTGCACCTACAGTTCATGTAACCCCATCTGTGTCAACCTCTCATGGAAAGATAACTAGGTGGTACCACCTAGGTTATAAAAATGTTACTATGACAATTGAGAGAGATGATGGTGCAAGACAGGTGCTCAAGAGGGCAATGGAGATGCTTAATATGTCAGAAAGAGATCTTCGTGATCTCTATATATTTGGTTTAGAAAAGTCCAATTCGCCCAATGAGCTTCAAGCCCAAGACCAAGCAAGACAAATCAGACATGTGATCAAGAACAGGCTGAAGCTCTAATAAGTGGGAAATAAAGCTTTCAACAAAGTTGTTAGCTAAGGTTTTGGCTTCATCAATTCAGGGGGAGATTGTTGGGTCAAACAGAATTGATGAAGCGCTAAAAGGTCTATACAAGGGCCGACTCTAAAAGTCCATGAAACCTTAGCTAACCACCCACATTATTAATAAGAATACTGAACAACAAGAGCAAAATAAAGACAATAGAAAGTACTGAAGAACATGTTCTGAAGACAACCAGACAACCTCTGAAGAACAAGTTCTGAAGTACTGAAGACAAACTGCTGCTAAACAAACAACTGATGAAGTAACCAAACCACTGATGAGGCAAACAACTGATGAAGATCAAACAGCTGTTAGACCAAACCACTGCTGAGCCAAACCACTGATTGGTCAAACAGCTGATAACCAAACCACTGCTGAACTAACCTCTGATGAAGAAGTGAAACCACTGTTAGAAGCAAACATCTGATGAGAAGGTCTGCTGTGGCTTACAGTACTTAGGCCACAATAGAGGTTAGCAACAGATATTTATTGAAGAAGTGAAACCACTGCTAGAAGCAAACATCTGTTGAGAAGGTCTGTTGTGGCTTACAGTACTTAGGCCACAACAGAGGTTACCAACAGATGTTAGTAAGGATTGAAACTACTGATTACCAAATGTCTGCTGAGAAGGTCTGTTGTAGCCCAACAGCACTTTGGCTACAACAGAGGTTACCAGAAGATGTTACAACTACTGAAGAGACAATCCAACAGAGGTTTACAAGACATCAGCAGTTCATTGATCATCAGAAGTTTTCAACCACTGAAGAACAACTGCTGATGATTTACTCATCAGTAGTTGTATACCTCATCAGACGATAACAAGATTCTCAGATGTTTACTTTATCAGATGTCAGATTAAAGCTGCAGCAGTTGTTATTCTATTTAAAGTTGCATCTGCTTTTGTATTGTTTATGTATTTTGTAGATCTAGAGGCAACTTTACAGCAGGGTATGTATTCTATAAATACCTATGTAATGTTTACCTCTAAACTTGCACTTGGCCATTTGTATCTAATACATCTGAACCTTTGCCAATACTAAAACAAATGTTTTAAGTAACTTATACACATTTCACTTACATTTGCTTTGTTATTTTCATTGTTGTGAGAGTATATTCCGAGGGGGAGTTTAAGTCCATAAACTCAGTCACTAAATCCTAATTACTCATGTTTTCCGCTGCAAATCTCTCTAGTAATTAGGACTTGAGCTCACACCGATCCCAACAGCTGCTCGTACAAGGCATTTTTGGCATGCAATCCGCGTAGTTTCAATGGTACCAAAGGAGCAGTAGGAATTGTCCGATGGATCGAAAAGATGGAGTTTGTACTAAACATTAGTGACTGTGATGAGAACTGCAAGGTCAAGTATGCTACTTGCACCTTCCTGGATGAAGCCTTGACGTGGTGGAATCTGCAAGTCCAGACACTGGGAAGAGAAGTTGTGTATCAACTTTCATGGAATGATCTGAAATCCATGCTCATGGTAGAGTACTGTCCCCGAAACGAACTACAGAAAATTGAGACTGAGTTCTGGAACTTGACCATGGATGGATAGGAAATATTGGCATACACTACTCGATTTTACGAGCTCTCTCAACTTGTCCCCATATGGTTACACCTGAGTTCAAGAGGATTGAGAGGTACATTTGGGGTCTTGTACCTCAAATTCAAAGCATGGTGACGTTGTCACGACCTGCCACAATCCAAAGTGCTATGACTTTGGCACATAGTCTGACGGACGAGGGTGTTCGATCTGGAGTTTTGGGGAAGAAGGGTGCATGTGAGAAACGGAAGCTGGACGACAAGGAATCAGATGGCCATCCAAGTAAGAAGCATGAAGTTGTGAATGCGTATGCGGCAGTGGCAAAGAAACCGTACCAAGGGGCACATCCTAAGTGTGACAAATGCGGTTTTCACCATAAGGGAACATGCGAAAGTTTTACTTGCAACAAGTGCAGATAACCAGGCCACTTGTCCAACAATTGCACAAACAAGGAAGCCCGATTGGAATGTTATGAGTGCGGTAGTACGGAGTACCTCAAGAGAGCCTGTCCAAAGCTAAAGGACCAGAATACCAATACCAATGTCAATGTCAGTCCTCCTCGAGGTAGAGCATTCGTGATGGAAGCAAGGGACGCTAGGAAAGAATAACACGTTATCCCGGGTACGTTTCATATTTATAACAAGACTGCATTTTACCCTCTATGTGTGCATAGACCTTGCTGTAACTAAGTATAGACCACTAATCAGTAGAAAACCAAATGAAGCTTAGAAACCCCTTGATAACTACCATATAGACGGCACACCAAAATTTCGCGGACAAAATTCTCTAAACAGGGGGAGAATGTGACACCTGCCAAAAATCACTAGTCGAGTTCGTAGAATTAACTGGTTTTGCTTCACTATGTGCTTAGAAAAGTGTATCGGTGCACATCAATGTTTGAATGATCATGAACCCTACCCGAACGCCATGACTATCATAAGGACCAACAAGAACAAACATATGTATGAATTTTCACATAATAATTTTATGGAATCAAAAACTATATTTTTGCAAATACATATGTGAAGAATCCAAACTTAAAAACAATATTATACATACACACATGATAAGTGAATCAACCTATAAATCTCTATATACGCAATAAAAGTGACATAGCGTGAACTAGTGGCAAAACTCAACTCGCACACACACATGCAGGTCGTAGATACATATACGTATACATGTATGTGTGTGTGTGTTATAGACAAGACAAAACTACACTCTACTTATACAATAAATGACTACATGACAAATCTTCACTTTGATGTGGACTTGACTTAATAAAACACATGGTGACAACTTGTATTTACAAATTCTTTTCCTTCCTCTTTCTAGGCCAACAATGACACCACACACACACAATTTGTATGATGAGTAGGACAGATCCTTTTTTCAATGTTAAGTCACTATCACCAAGATTGTGCCACACTTCTTCCTTTTTGTCTTGTAATCGGCCAAAGGACACCCCAATCCCACCTCATGTCACTTTCACCTAGTTGTCACAATCTTGCATGTTGTCACAATCTTACACATAGAACTTTCCTTGAACATTGAGCACCTATCAAAAACTAGAAGGATAATGGAGCTATCAACATCATCAAGTGAAGACAAGTTTATGTTCCAAGGAATGGTCACTATCACCCATACACAACTATAAACATTCGGCTGATCCATATCCCAAATCACATGAAAATATTTGATCTCCAATTCCACTTAAACACATGAGGTAATCGGCCATGATCATGATGCTGTAATAACTTATATCAATTTAGACAAGAAGCCAAGGATGATCTATTCTCCTATCCAACTCAACGCCTTTCCTTTTTTATCAAGTCTTCCAACTCATTGTCTTGCAACAATTAGTGATTACCATCCTTAAACATTGCTTCGATAAAGAGGGATAGGACTATCACAATTGTTTTGTCACCACATCACTTGATCACCTATATAAAGAGGCATTGTGACCACCAACATTTTACACACAACCATCCTTTTTCTTTCTTGTTTCTCTCGGCCAAACCCCCATCACACCAACACCAACACCAAACCCATCTTCCTTTTTCAAGCTCCAAGACACAAGTTTAGGAAGCAACAAGAGGCTTGAAGGTCCCATCGATCTGTCATACCTTTGCTTCTACTAGGTACATTTCAACTAAACATCATTAATAGTTTTAACTCAATACCATCCGCTCTCATGTCCTCTCGACTTTCTAACCTTGATCATCAATGTAATCGGCCCTATTCACACATAAGTTGATGATTTTTATAGACATTGTTTTGTTTATTGTCAATTGATTTCAAACACACATGTTCACCTATATATACGATCGCATATAAGCTAACCACACACATATGTGACATTAACAGACTTAGAGAATACACCCACATCACGATCGTTGTTTTGTAAACCCCACTCGGCTTTAATAGTTGTGAAGGAATCAATGTTTGAATCGAAACATACATATATACTCGAAACTACACCACATTTTGAGGATAATTATTCACGATTCCCTAAAAGTACACATAAAATACGTAATAACTATCATGTGCACAAGTAATGGGCCAACAGATACATGACACAAGGGTCCACGAGTCGGGTGAACAACTTGTATGGTAGACAATAAGTATACAAAACTTAAGATGTCATTGACGTTATAGGGCACTTTTGTTGGGACAGTAGTTACTTCAATCTTCCTGCTTTGCTTGACCACATAAACCAGACATCAGGTGAGTTTCGTGGCCCCTTTTACTATTTTATCATTTTACAACTTCAGGGGAGAAACATGCTACAGACCCACATATGTACATTACAACAATATGTATTACATCAGTTAGACCCTTAATTATCACAGACAACAAATTCCCCGGACAATCATAACCATTAGCTTAGCAATAAACCATGGATTATATGAATAGTACTATTTGGGTTGACACCCCCATTCACTGTTAGTCACGCTAACACATGTGAATGCATATTATCCATACTTTACAATGTCCTGTGATAAGGCATTGGGGCGGGGTGCACACGAACGTCGGGGTTTGGTTATGGTGCTCATGGTGTTATATTTTGCATGGACACAGACAGCGAAACTTTCTTGACAACGAGTCAACAAAACCTATGGACTCACCAACTTTTTAGTTGACACTTTTAAGCATGTTTTCAGGAACCAAGTAAGGATAATAAGAAGGCGAGCTTAGGAACGCTTGCAGAAGTCTTTTATTTTGTTATTTGCTATGGCATATTGTAACACTATTTAACGTCAAGACCTTGTTTGTTATGTGAAATGAATGACATTTAGTATTTCTCATTTAAACAACATTTGTGATCACCATGTTCGTCTCACCTCGCGTTTCGGCCTTAAGCAGGGTGTGACAATAGTCTCTTGTTTCTTAAAGATATTGTAACGTTCCATTAGATACTTTTCAACAATCTAGACAAGTCTAGTGTTAAGCAATATGAACATCATAAACAAGTATTGAGTTCAAGTTACATAAGACTTCTAAATTAATGAAGCATAAGGTAATAATCTCATTTATCCAATTATCATCTAAATTATAACAATGTTGTATGTTACATATGTAACGACTCGCTTAGAGTAAAATTTATGAGATGAAACTAATATCCCGTTGGGTCTACCTCGATATATTTTGATTCCTATCACGTAAGAGGAATCCCCGATTTTCATCATGACAAAATTATGCATGAATAATGATTTGACTTAGGTAACATATACTTGTCAAAAGAAATAAATATAATAAACATAAATGATAATATAATATAAATGATACTGATGGCCAAAAATAAATATAATAAGCATAAGTTATATTTATTCTAACACATGAAGCAATGTTTGAACCTTGACCACCTCCGATAAACGTTAATGATAGCGTGTGTGTTCGACATCAAGGGATGTAGTCGACCATGATAGGTACCGAGCAAAAACACTAGTTAAATAGTGTATCAACTATGTAAAATGTAATAAAAATGGGCTCATGACAAAATAGTGTATCAACTACGTAAAATGTAATAAAAGATGAAGTGCCATCAATAAACAACGACGACATGGTCTATATCACGGATTGACAGTAGCTTCCCCATCCCTCATTCCCTCACAACCATTCACAACCACATATTACACTAAAAATCATTACAGTTTCTCTCTCCTCCACTCTCAACTACTTTCAATAAATACTAAAAAATAAAATACACTTTCCAGTTTTCCCCAAAAGATTCCCAAGTAACCCCAATTATACCGATCAACAGTAGATTCCCCATTTTTCTTCATTCACAACCACTCACACTCACCCCATATAATTTTAGGGACATACTCACATAAAATGGGGGAGCTACTGTGAATGCTCTAATAATCAATCGAGATGTAAAATCAGTTGAGTTAGCTTCAACATTGTTAGACCATGTGTAATGGTGGGTGAAATTTGATGGGTTAAATGGGCATTTTTTGACATTTGGCAATGTGGGGTCACTTGGTGGGTGAAAAGGGCATTAAAGGGGCAAAGGGTGTAATGGTGAGTGAAATTTGGTGTGGAACATTTTTTGACATTTGGCATGTGGGCCACATGCCAATTTATATTATTTTTTTTAATTTAAATGAACAAACTAGTATATAATTTAAATATTTAACTAAAATAAACATTAAAATAATTACATTAATTCACTAAATTACCTAAAATTTAAAAAAAATACGAAACATAAATAAAATACGAAACATAAAAAAAATACGAAACATAAAAAAAATACGAAACATAACACTAAACATTAATAATTAAACAATAAAACGACGAGCCAATGATCTCCAGCCTAGCTGGTTTGAGGTGGGAAGGTTTACCTCCTTAGAGGGTTCCTGCCCGGGTTTGGTCTCAGGTTTCGATTCCCACGTTCCACCGAAAAAATAACCGTTGGGTTTGAAAGGAGAAACCCGTGTGGTTCCTATGGGATCCGATCCTGGGCAGTGGTCGCTTTGCAACACGGGATTTACCGCTGAAACACTACTCTCCAAAAAAAAACAATAAAACGACGAATCGTTTGCAATGATCGAACATTGGTGATGGCGAAGTCGGTTCCGTACTGCTCCCGATAACTGTCGTTTGTGAGTTGAATTCCCATTTGTTGGTTAATGTCAGGGTTCGCCTCAATCGTGGCTTCATAGAGGGTATTCCATCTCGTACAATTATTGCGTACAAGAGACCACCTATGGGCGATCTCATCAATGTTGCGATTGTTTGTTTGGCTAATTCGATTATATTCATCCAACACATTGCGCCAAAAACCCGACCTATTGCTTGACGGATTCGCGTTGACATTGATCCAGGCCGTCACCAACTGGATCTGCTCGTTGTTAGTCCACGGTGCCATTAATCCGACCTAGTGTTTTTTGATTGATGATTTAGTGGGATTTTATAAATAATAGGGTGAAGGTATTTAAATTTGAAGTGCAATATGAAGAATATGAGTTGTGAAGGTTAATATGGTTTGGTTTATATAGTAGGGTGTAATAATTAAAAAAAAAAATTCAAACAGCTAATATTTAAAAATTCGAACGTTGGAAATTTTTTTAAATTTAAACCCTGCCACGTGGCAGGCTTCTATTGGTCAGGATAAAATTTAACCCACGCGAAAATATTCGCGCAGGACTCATTAACCCATGATTAACAATGGGGGGGGGTAGCTAGGTGAATGGGGCGTCAAAATGCCCCTTTCACGCCCAATTGACGAACCATTACGCATGTTCTTAGACACATAATTTGAAGATTAATCTTGTACTTAGTATGAAGGTATTAAGAGTACATGTAAGTGAACGGGTTCTAGTATATGTAAGTTTCAGTTATCTTTATTCATTCATACTTATTATTATTATTATTATTATTATTATTATTATTATTATTATTATTATTATTATTATTATTATTATTATATATCAAATGTAGATATCATAGATATCCCCATACTCGCGAATGAACTCCGATAAATCATTTCCGCTACATTTATCCGGCAGATTAGTGATGAAAACCTTGATAATTCTTGATAGAATGGTGGCCGGAATTTTGGACTTTCGACCGTTCATGCCTTATTGAGAGAGAGAGTAACAGTACTCACCTACTTTCTCCTAGATTACTATTCTCTAGTAAAATATAGAGCTACGTTACTTTTACTTTTGTTTTTGAGTTGCAATATGAATATACTTCATATGTTCAAACATCCTCAACTTTTATTTGTATATCCGCTCCACCTATATATAACGTATAGCGTCATATGCGACTTATAGGGAGTGAATATTACTTAGGGGCTGTTTGGTTGATTAAGAGCTGAATAATTAAGAGATCTGAATAGTTAAGAGGTCTGAATGGTTAAGTGCTGAATCATTAAGTTGGACCTCTTAATGGTTAGTTTTCTTGTCCCAAATTGGTAGGAAAGTCTCATTAAGGTTCAGCCTAGTTCAGTGCTTAATGATTCAGTGCTTAATGGTTCAGCAATATCTCAAATCTTAATGGTTCAGCACTTAACCATTCCATTCAGATGCTGAAACAAACAGTCTGAATGATGAATGATTCAGAACTGAATGGTTAAGAGGCTACCAAACAGCCACTAACTTTGTGAATGGTTTTTTTTTTTCCCTTTTTTTCTTTTTTTTATTTAACTTCTTTGTCTTTTAGCGTATTTTTTCAGTTTACGTACTCCACTTTAATAAAGTAATCATACAATCTTTAAACCTTAACAAAGTTACCTATTCATATTCTTTGACAACTACACCACGTGTCAGTACCGTAACACATGTGGAAAAAATACTAGAATTACATAAAGTCCCTAAACTTCGATAAAGTTACTTTTTTTAACCAGTACACCATGTGTCAATAATATACTGGTACCGTCGTAACACACGATGTAAAGTACTATTGTCGCAATGAGCGGAATAAAATACTAGTTAATCATTAATGGTACATGCACTTCTAATCTATGTATGTCAATATTAAGAAAATATGCATAGGTATTATGCTTTCTAAGAAATGTATGCACTTATGTTACTACGTATGTGATTGGAGGATGGCATAAGTAATCAAGTTTTAATCAAAATAATCATGAGCACTAAAAATGTATATTATAGCATGTTTTCTCTATAAGTAGTTATCCTAAAATTATATCTAAACATAATTATTCATGCATGTATGTACTGTTTACATACTTTTATGATAATTATTATATATAGATAATTGACACAAAAGTCATTTAACGAATCAGATACTGATGCTTAAGCAAAGAGGTTTGATTGTAAGATTTAAGTCCATACCTCTAATTTACCTTTTTTTTTTTTTCTAGGCTTGCAATAACCGTACATCCATTCATCCTTTTGACACCGTTTTTCTTAACGATGATTTTTTTTGTGTTTGGTTTTCTTAATTGATAGTGAGGATGTATATAGTTTGACTCAAATGTTTTCGGTAGATTAGTTGATTTTGGAAAGTTAGTTGAATGGAATGAAAATATATTTTATGAATTGATTGTTTATATCTTCGGCCGGTACATACTAGTATCGAAATAGCCAATGATGCCATGGCAACATGGTTGAGGTGGGAGGGTTTAACACCATAGGTGGGTTCCCGCCCGGGTGAGGTCAAGGGTTCGACTCCCACTGAAGCAGGCCCGGTTAAGACAATGCATGAGGTGGGAAGTCACGGGTGAGTTCTTAGCCGGCCAAAAAAAAAATATATTAAACCAATAATGTTGATGATGATGATGATGATAATAATAATAATAATAATAATTAGGATTTGGTATTCAGAAAAGGGTGGCGGCGCAGCTTGTTACCCGCATGCCTGCTATCTTGATGTAATTTTCTTAATAATGGAATAAAATGGTTTTTTATTAAAAAAAAAGTAATAATAATAATAATAATAATAATAATAATAATAATAATAATAATAATCTATCTATATATATATTGCAAAGCTAATAATCCTACATGTCATAATATTATGCAATCTCTTATTTGAGAGATGCCACATAGGATGTGATGTGGCAACTCTAGACAATTAAAAAAAAGGAATAGATATGGTTTAACCTAATCTATTAAATACCTAATCTACTAAATGTAAATATTAAACCTTTATTTTCTCTCATGTTTCCTCCCATAACTGTTAAACGTTAATATCTTTTATATACGAGATTTTTTAAAGAAAAAAATTACACCAAATTAACGAGCGTTTTATTATCTTTCCAACGAGTACCATAGTGCTATATAAAAAACGGAGAAAAAACGACTATTTTTTGTAACCCGACAAGTATTGTGTCAGGTTTGGGTTAGTTTAAAAAAATGTGGGTTTGGGTCGGGCCTGGGATTAGGTAATACCCGACCCAATTACCCGAAACCACATACCCAAATACCCGAACTATATACCCGATCATATACTCATGCATTTTTTAACGCATCACATAACCCTTAGACTAATGCATTCGATATTTCAATAAATAACTTTTTTTTCCTTATTTCATGTTAGTTCTTTTTAGAATGATCGAATACAAACTTCCGAATTCATTTGACATTATATAATATTTTGTAATGGTACTAGATTTATACCCCGACGCAGAGATTCGTTTTTTTTATATTTGAATATGATAACTTATGGCAGAGATTTGTTTAAAATAAATAAATAAATAAATAATAATAATAATAATAATAATAATCATTAATCATATATTGGCAAGTCATTAAGTATGTTGTCATATTAGATATTTTATTATGTTATATTAGATATTTCAACCCGGGACGCTCCCGGGATAAAAACTAGTAATAATATAAAATCAAGACAGTTGCAAAAAGTAAACTTTGTACCTTTCTCCCCAAGCTTCACCTTTACTTAATACTTTGTGACGCATTTCTTTAAAGGCTTGTAAAAAGTAAAATAAAAAAGTAGTTTTCTGTTTCTATCACAAACTACGTCTTCATTAGTGAAATGACGAAAAAATCCTTTTGTTTTTGCTTAATTAAAATCTCTACGTATAATAAACCAAACCATTTTAATGACACGGCACTTAAAGAGGGTATTTTCTTCATTAAGTATGCCATGTGTCATTCCATGTGGCAAGGCTTTATTTTAAGAAAATAATAATTTAAAATTTAAAAACAAAATTAGATTTTTATCTCTAATGTTTCCTTTTATAACTTTTAAATGTTAATATCTTTTATATACGAGATTTTTTAAAGAAAAAAATTACACCAAATTAACGAGCGTTTTATTATCTTTCCAACGAGTACCATAGTGTTATATAAAAAACAGAGAAAAAAACGTCTATTTTTTGTGTGGTTTTGTTCATACAGGAAAAAAACACAAAGTGTTCAGGTTATTCATTAATCATGTATAGGCAAGTCATTAGTTATGTTCAAACCTGTAAATATTAATTTTATTTGCAACATGTGTTAACATTGGAGTTGTACATTGTTTTAGGTTAGGTTTTAATATTAGAGTTATACATTGTTTAAGGTTATGCACTAACATTGGAGATATATTGTTAATTGTTTTAGGTTAAGTGCTACCCGAAGCTTTCCTGTATGTAACTGTAAAACGCATCAGTCTATTTCAGGTGTAAAATTCATATTTCAAATTTGATTTCTCAACCCGGGACGCTCCCGGGATATAATCTAGTCAAACAATATGACAAACTTAAACGTATGCAAAAATAAAAATCACAATCTATAAAATGCTAGAAATCAGTTATTAATTATCTCTATCCTAAACAGGAAGGAATGTCAGTGTCTTTTTACGCCACCGACCCCTCAACTGTTAACTAATATCAAAACAACCCGTCTGCTTTATACAAAATAGCAAACCTGTGTAAGTACACTCTTCGATATGTCCCTCGCGTAGATATCGGGTTAGGATCATGTTTAGCTTGTTCTGTAGTTGTTTGGGTTGTATTGTAGTGACAAGGGGTATTTCGGGAATTTCAGATTGTAATCAGACGTATGAAAGCTTCCTACGCTTGGATCCTCTACATGTATGGGCCTCATACGTGTCCTACCATGTAGGCGTATGAGGCTATCCTATAAATACACCATGCCTTAGACAATTTTGTAATTTTCGCCATATTCTATCACCCATTTAATATGTGCGCTCTCATATTATTATTATCTTAAAAACACTCACCAATAACAACTAACCGGATCGTTGATTCCGCCCTCGATCCGATACACGTGTGATACTAATATCTTAATCCTACAACCACCCTAAACTTTTAAAGTTTTCAACTTTACTCCCCTTGCTTTTCCATTTGTGTTTATAACTCAAATTTTCGACACATAGTTCCCCTGGCTTTGCAAACGTCAAGGTTTATTCCCTCAGTTTTTAACGTTTCATCTTTACGCCTGTATCATATATAATATACGTTTGTAACATATTATTTTCTTTAATGAGTTTCGCTCCTTATTTTCTTTTTAATGAACTACGACTTTACACCTAATTAGTTCCTTCACTTGAAAAAGAACGTTTTACGTACGGGTTGTTATCTGCGTTTGCAAGAAAACTTTTCTCGAAACTCAGTGAAGGTATGATAAGTTTACTTATGTGACAAACTGAACGTCGTTTAACATGATACATTTTCATTCCACTGTATAAATTGGGGTTACCATGCATTTAGTATGGTTTCTATAATGTTAAAGCTATAGTAAGCCCCTTTTAATTACACATGTCGGTTAATTTCTCTATACCTGCTTTACATATTAGACTGAGTTGAACTGATGAGTACGTCGATACATATGATTTCATATGTTAATGCATGACACAGCGCTAGGACTAATCCATTCGACGTATCAATGGGCCCACGGCACATTGCCCGCGGGTCACACAACGCTTAGACGTTACCATTCGGCGTTTGCAATGTACCCGTGCTGCAACGCGTGTGGGGCTAATTACTATTTGTAATTTAAAAAGTTGTAATGATGTATTGACGTGAGTTTTTACTATATTTTTTTGCTTGTGAATCGAATATTAAATATAACAAACATTATATTATCTATATCTATATTACATTATTACTAGATTAGCTCAAAGGTAATTTAGTATATTATTTAAGATGACATATGAAGAGTCTCACGTTTCACACGCAAAATGTCATTAAAATCTTTCTAGTACTACCCCTATTCGCAAAACCCACTTGCATATGTTTGAGAACACAAAGGTCGATTATAATTTACTATAGAACACATCCATTGTAATAATTCTTTTTTTACCCAAGTTAGTTTGAACTTGATCATAATATGAAGTTTAAACAAAATTGAACTTGATGTTCTCAAAGTTGAACATGTACAAGTTGGAACTTGATCATATGATGTTTAAACAAAAATTTGTGGTAATATCATTCAAAACCATACTAGATAATGACTACGAATTAAAAATAACATGTTTATATATCTATCATCAACAAGTATGTTTCACCTTTTGGTGATGTGTGTACAAAAGGTGGAATCATACATGAACTCACACCTTATTTTCCACAATCAAATGGCACGGCAGAACGGAAAAACCGAACATTGAAAGAAATGATGAATGCCATGTTGATAAGCTCTGGGATGAGCGAGGACATGTGGGGGGAAGCGCTGTTATCAGCAAACTTCATTCTAAATTTAATTCCCCGTAAGAAGAAGGACGTAACACCGTATGAATCATGGACGGGAGTTAAACCATCATATAATCACTTGCGAGTGTGGGGGTGCGTAGCTAAGGTGGTAGTGACACCACCAAAGCGTCTTGTGATAGGACCCAAAATTGTAGATTGTGTGTTCATCGGATACACTCGTCTGGGTGGTCCACTTCATTTTCTTGTGCATGACTCGAAGAATCCTGGGGTGTCGAACGGCACTATATTGGAATCTAAGGATGCATCTTGGTTTGAACACATATTCCCATGCTTGGAAAGGCCAAAACTGGGTTCACCAAATCAATTTGATGAAAGTGTTATATTTGATGAACCTCGGCCCATCAAACCAAACTAGGGAAAGGTCTTCAAGAGAAGAGGTTGTAAATGATGAACCTCAAACTGATGAAGGTGAGATCCGAAGAAGTAAAAGGTAAAGGATTGAAAAATCATTTGGCCCAGATTTTCTCACCTATATGGTCAAGGATGAACCGCAAATCGTGGAAATCATCTAAGCAAACTGTAATTGCTAGATCCACGATGGAATCAGAATTCATCGCTTTAGATAAAGCAGGTGAAGAGGCATAATGGCTACGTCAATTTGTTGAGGATATACCAAGGTGGCCGAAGCCGGCGTCGGCCATATGTATACATTGTGATAGCCAATCGGCAATTGGCAGAGCTCGTAGCACAATGTATAACGGTAAGAACAGACATATAAGACGTAGACATCATACGGTACGACAACTAATCTCTACAGGAGTTATCACCGTTGAGTGCGTGAAGTCAAAGGATAACATCACGGATCCGCTAACAAAAGGCTTAAGCAGAGAGTTAGTTCAGAAGTCGTCAATGGGAATGGGGCTAAAGCCCATGAAAGGCTAGGTTTATGCGAAGGAAACCTAACTCAGCTGACTGGAGATCCCAAGATCTGAGTTCAATATGACAACCTAATTGTATGAACAGGCGAAGCTCACTGTGGGGGAGAGTTGGTGGAAACCCCACGTTTTGAAAAGGGAGCTTACTATAAATATAATAAACTTCCTAGCCCATTCCTAAAAGTGACAAGGTTGAGGTTAAGCTTATGGCTTTTAATGATTTGACTGAGGTAACTAGTCCCAGTAAATCACCTATGTGAGAGAGAAGTGGGGTCACTTCGAAGGGTATTGTTGGGGCACAATACTTAAGAGCTCTCGCAGAACCAGACACGTGTCTATGACCATAACGGACACAACTATGAGGACTTGATGTTGTCAGGGAGAGTTCTGTGTGAAACGTATTTTCGTATACACAAACGGCAGACGAGTTCAAAACATCGCGTTCTACTCAGAGTCAGTAGGCTAAGTGCGTTTCATAAGCGATGGTTCAAAGGGTCACACCTACCTATCGTATGCAAAACTCAACTGTTGAAATCAAATCGGAATGAGATTGTTTCTGATAATAACTCCCATTCATGTGGGGGATTGTTGGATTTTATAGAAGTAGTGAATGTGAGTTGGTTGTTGGTTATGTCCCACATTGGTGGGGAGATGGAAATTGGAAGGCTTTATAAGGAGAAACTTGAGTGGGAGATTTAAATTGTTAAAGTTACATTATCCTCTAGCTCCTACCCGCGCGCAGGGGGGGGGTGCAAAAAATGGGTTCGGGGTGGAAAAATTCTTGAACCAACGCGACGCCCGCATCTGCGGACACGAATGCAGCTCGAAAAACCCGGGTCCGCGCGACACTGGTTTTTGATATTTGTTTTAATTTTTTGCAATAATGTAACTGACTCTTCTAGAAGAACACTTGGCCTTCAGCTTCCAACTGTTTCAATTCTTGGTTATGATTAGCGTTTAATAGCCTAATGATGGTGATTAACTCGTGTGATTAATTCGCATTTAATCACAAAGTTAAATGCTTATCAGTTTCAGTCTTGGCTGCTTAATTATATAAGACAGACCATATGTGCAGAAAGATATACACAAATCGCAACAGAAATATCATAGTCACTCGCACTATATCGATTGCTGCAGTAACAATTTCCAGAGCCAGTTCAGTTCTGATTTCTTTTCAGGCAAGTGGGATAGTCCGCAGTGCACCATCACTGTTGAACCAGTGTACCCTGGGAACAGACGACGAATCTGTTTAAGGGAATTGTGTCAAACACAAGCCCGGTTCTGTTAATCTGTTTTATTTCTTTCTGTTTGTTTTGTTTGCAGAATCGTTACAGTCTCCATTTTACTGTAAGCTTTCCAACACTGTATTCAAGATCATTGCTCAATTGCAAAATCCTTGCCATTTTCATGCTCCAAATAATTGAGTTCAAATACAATCTTTATAACTTAGTAAAACTCAACTATATTTTGTGCAATCAACTACATGTTATACTTGTGATCAGACTGCAAGTTATCTATGATTGTATGTCGACGATGTGTTTCGAGACCGATATAATAACACTATACCCAACTTTTTAGTTACAAACAGTCATTAATCATTAATCAAATTTTGAGTGAGAGATTAACCTGACATACCTATATATTATATTTATTAGATTGATTATGAGAATATGATAATATGGTATATGTATATACATACATACATATATATATATATATATATATATATATTATGCAAGTTTTAAAATTTGGAACATTATCCCTTTAGGCTCCTAAAGTTGTAATTAAAATATTGAAAAAAATCGCAAATGTTACCTTCTTAAGTCGAATACATGTTTGATGTTGAAGTTACGACAGGTGAAACCAAGATGACGATCTTATTCAATGATCTTGCGAGTGGTCGGGATAGCGGTCAGTGACGGAGACAACGACCTACACTCAAGGATCTAGCGTCGATGGCGGTTCATTGGTTTGACTGATGAGTTCAAAACTTTCATTGTGGTAGTGGTGATTTGTTGGTCACACTGACGAAGCTCGAAAAAGAAGATAAAGGTTGTACGTTGAGGATGTGTTTCGAGACCGATATAATAACACTAAACCTGACTTTTCGGTTACAAACAACCATTAATCATAAATCAAATTTTGAATAAAAGATCAAATTGACACACCTAGATATTAGAAAATTAGTTGATTTTAATTGTTAGGCTCCTACTTATAATAATATGAACTTTAGTTATGAGAATATGATATTATCGTATATGTATATTGTATTTATATGAGTCTAATATTTATTGTTTAGAAAGTTAAATAAATAATGTATTTAATTAGAAGTTTATCAAATAATGTATTTAATAGAAGTTTATTAAATATAATCTATTAATGTGTCTTAAACTTTGAGGTAAATTACAATAGTGTCCTCTTTGAATAAAGTTAAATTATCTTCATGCCCATCTAGGATGCATTATATAGTAGTATAGATTGCTACTATCATAGATTTTCGATGAGAAGATACATGATACATAAAGATGCCACAAGCTACCGTGTGTGTTGATTAAAAGCTCCAAAATCAATCCACATCAGTGGGGCCTGGTTTCTACTGCTTTGCTGCCTTTGTACAATTCTTTGCATCATCGTCAAGAACCAGCAACTAAGGTGTACCATGTAGAAGAAAGGGAGTTGAAGATTCTTTAGGTATTCCATAATGGCGCAAGTGAGAGAGGCAACATAGGAAGCTCTAAAATGGATTGAAAGTCGTATAAGTTGCTAAACATTAAGGCACTGGTGAAACAAGGCACATTCTATTTTGAGGCGACGTTGTTGTTGTTATAGGAGTCACCGGCGTATGCAGATGTGGCATACGTGTATGGGGTTTTTAGAAGCACTAGGAGGTGGTGATGACATGAGGGTTTGGTTGATATGGTGGGGTTGCAAAAAACTATCAAACGAAAAACATGGGGATAGTGTTAGTACGATGGACTCAAAGAAAAAGAAGTAAAGCAAGGGGGCTTAAATAGTGAAAATTGCACTTTACTCTAAAAAGATTGGGATGATTAAAACTCAAAACAAAATTTTTAATATAAAAACAATAGATGTTAGCATAATTGTTGATACTAGCCTAAGTATTACTATTGTTATTTGTATTTGTATTTGTATTTGTATTTGTATTTGTAAGTCCATGTACCTGGATCTACAATGCTAATGATTGTTTCTCAACAATAATCAGATCCAAAACACTTATTTACATAAGTGTTTGAACGAGAAAATGATAGAAATCTCAAAAGATGAAAAAAGAGCATGAAGATTTCAAACATCAATATCAAGATTAATAAGATTCAACACCCAAAGTATGTTTATATTCAACGCTCCTGGTGATTACAAGTTGTTGTGTTCAAACTTAAAGATCTATAGTGATTTTGACAGAGTTTGGGGCCAAAATGTTACCAAATGAGGTTTCCAAGCTTATAGAGTGTCAGTATGTGCATTGTCGACACTTTTAGTGTCGCCACTCGAAGGTAGTCAATAACTAACTGTTGGCTTCCCAAATAACACAATGTAGATATGAGATGAAACAGAATGATTGTCGACGATGCAACAAGGAAGTTGAGAGAAAAATAGAGTGTAGAAGTGAAAATGAAAGATAACATTTGGTTTTTATAGTCAGTTAAAAAGTGCATCGTCGATGCAGGGTCTGTCGACAGATGCGTCGACGTCGTGTCACATGTGAAACATCGACACTCAGTATGTTGCTGAAGACAGTGCTTAGTGTCGACCGTCCAAAAAATTAAATAAGATTTTGGTGTAGCCTTCACTAATGATTAGGGGTGAGCATACAAAAACCGATAACTGAAAAAAACTTAAACCGAACTGAAAACCAAACTGAAAATACCAAAACCAAATTAACCAATCGGTTATGATTAAGATATGGCCAAAACCATATCATTCGGTTACGGTTTTGGTTTTGGTTTTGGTTTTGGTTTTGGTTTTGGTTTTGATTTTGGTTTTCCCTTTGCCCATAATCGAAATAACCAAAACTGAGCTGATAGTTGTATATTTATGTGTTATTTATGTATATCTACGTGTATGAAATATATTTTCATGTATTTTTCTTTGTATTTCATGTATTTTTCTAGAATATTTATGTATTTCCTAGATATTCATGTATTTTTCATGTGTTTTCATGTATCTGTATTCCTTAAAAATGTTCAAAACACTTGACTAACTATTTTAAATTTATAATTTTGCACAAGTTTGCTTTTGGTAATTAACCAAACGTAATGGAACCGATACCTGACATATTAACCAGATTGACCTAACCGAATTAACCGACCAGTTTCGGTTATGTGTAAAAACCAAACCGAACCCACATTTTCTCATCCACACTAATGCTGTTCCATTCCTTGAAATATGATTTGGTCAAAATTTTGATTTGTATTGTGTCACCTAATTGTCGACTTTGTCATGAGTCCGTCAGGACATAAGTTTTGTTCCCCAAATCCTTCTCGATCTTCTTGGACTTGGTTTCAGTCTGATTTCACTCCAACTCCTTTTTTTTAACGATCAACGACTTTATATTTATATATAAAGGCCCACCAAGTCGGTGACAGGAATACAGCAAACCGCAAAAAGAAAGAAACAAAACAGAATTACAACATATCTAAAATGTCAAAGTCAAGCCACTTCTCCCAATTCGGCACCTCCAAGCTCGAGCGGTTAACCATCCACAGGTATGCATCTTCTTTGATAAGGTCAACTGACTTCACAGTAGGAATGAAGTTATTGTCAAAAACTTTCGAGTTTCGAGCGACCCATAATCTCCAAATCGTTGCAATCGCAATCACATAAACTGTTTTTTTCCATCGTCTCGAACCTGGGCTGTCCAGAACGATCTTAACCAAATCAGTAATGGATTGACAGTCCATGGGGAACGGAATGCGAATCCAAAACAATACTTGCCACCAAATACTCCTTGCCCAAATACAATTTAAAAACAAGTGATTGCAGTCTTCTTCCCCGCAGCAGCATCTATCACAGCTGAGGTTCAAACCATTTACACCACGAGCCGACAAATCAACTTTGGTAGCGACTCGACCCAACAGGACCCGCCAGAGGAGATAGTTTCATTTCGGTGGCGCCCAGGAATTCCATCTAAAGATTATGAAGCCTTGATCATCCAGCGTCGCTTTATGCCATTCAAGGCAAATCTGTTTGGCTGAGAAAGCAGCGTCCTTCGCATTAATCCACACCCACTTATCAGGTCCAATCTTTCTAGAGTAACCGTTCAGCATACCAGAAAGTAGATTAACTAACTCCTACACATCTGGCTGAAGATTTTGCTGCTGCCAGGGGAGTTTCCAAATCACAGTTTCATTCGACAGCTCCATATGATCAGTGACAAGGCCTTCTTTGCAGCTGGCTAGAGTATAGAGGGACGGGAATAGATCTTTTAAAGGAGTGGCCGATAACCACGGGTCTTTCCAGAATCTTATTTTTCTTCCGTCGCCCACCTCCACTTTTAGACTCCTGCGCAGCGAAATCCCAACTTTATTCAACCGATCTTCCACCCCGGTGATGTCTTTCCAATTCCAAGCTATCGATTTTTTTACCGGCACTAAAAGGTTGTCAATACGGGACTTATGTATAGACGCAACAACCTTGACCCATAGTTGGTTCGGGTCATCTTTATAGCGCCACCACCACTTGGTTAGCATAGCTACATTAAAGTCATCCACACCCCCCAAACCGAACCCACCGAAGCATTGGGGGCGGATCATTTTACTCCATTTTATCCAACGGATTTTTTGACCGGTAGAAGTGTTTCCCCAAACGAAGTCCCTTCTGATTCTTTCAATCTTTTTAACAATGCACTTCGGAACCGCAAACAAGGACAGGAAGTAGGATGGAACGGAGCCAAGAACCACCTTAGCCAATGACAGCCTCCCGGCAAAGCTAAGAGTCTTAGCCTTCCATCGGGACAGTTTGTGTTTGAGATTTATGAGAATAGGCTCCGAATGTTTAGCAAGCTTCAAGTTCGCGCCGATGGGAATTCCCAAATAAGATAATGGAAGCGCCCCGGGTTCACAGCAGAGTCTAGAAGCCATATCACCAATTTCGGCTTCGTAAACATTAATCCCGAATAATTTGCACTTGTTGTGGTTCACTTTAAGACCAGAAATCAAATTAAGGCATCTAAGGAACCGGGATAACCCAACCGCATTTTCAGTAGACCATTCCCCCACAAAGATCACGTCGTCCGCGTAGCAAAGATGAGAAATACACGGGCCATTATTCGGAATACGCACCCCTTTAAACAACTCCAATTCAAGCGCATGGTTCATGAGCATATTTACAACTTCCATGACAATAATAACGAGGAATGGAGAGATCGGGTCCCTTGTCGGAGCCCCCTTTTGAAAGCAAACTCGTTAGTAGGAGAACCGTTAACAATGACCGAGTCTCTAGCCGAAGAGAGGGATTGAAGAAACAAATAGTCTAACCTCCTAGTACGGATGATAGACCAGATGTTACCACAGGGTTGATGTGGGTAACCTGCAAGTAAAGTTGATGTGGGTAGGGAGCCGACTACACAAGGTAGTAGTTTATAACAAAAACGGGGTGAATGGGGATACTATCAAGTGTGATAGCTCTTAGGGTTAGCCAAAAGTGTCCTCTCTATTAGGGATATGACCCCTTATATAGAGGTGGGCGTATGCCACCATTACCCAAAACCCTAATCATAATGGGCCAGGCCCGATTAGGGTTGTCTCCACTACCCTAAACTATATTAGTAAAGTAGTTAAGGGGAAGCTATAAATAAGGAAATATGCAACGATTACCGCTTTTACCGCTTCCGCGCGCGGGCATCACTCCGTGATTGTAGGAGAGTCGTTATTGCTTTGCTTGCTGGAGAAGTTTCCTTGCTGCGCAGAGAGTTGCTCCGCGGGGCTGTATTCCGGGTTTGGTATGCTTTGCGCAGTGATCAGTACCCAATCCCATCAAGTCCCCCCAGTCCAGTGTGTATCCTTTTTCTCGAGCGTGTGAGGGAGGAGGGTGTATACTGGACTCAAGTGATTGATTCCTGGATGAAAGCTCATCTTGCCTTTGTAGCGGAGACTGGGCTTTTGGTGTTGAGTAAGAGTGGGATGGAGAGTCTGTGCGGATTTCTGAAGATGCGGAGTGTTAAAGATGCGAAGTGTAGGGAACGGTAATTTATTTGACGTTAGTTCTCCGCAGCCATTGGACATGTCATGTTGGTGGAGGACAGTTGTCTTTCTCCGAGCAAAGGATGATAGGTAGCGTCTGTCACAAGCTGTATGCTGTGTCAGTTGGTGTCATGTTAGGCGGAATAGCAGACGTGTGTGTCAGGCGCGTGGGAGCGTGAGGCGCGTGTGCCGCCTGTGTAACTACTCCTTAACACGTGTCAAAGCCTCAGTGGCTAAGCGTGCCAAACGTCTTCGCATTTACCCATGCTGACGTCATCCACATTTATTGCACACAGTATATAATAATTTCAAAATGGCAGTTTTTCATTTTCCCACTCCTTTCTCTTCAGCCTTTTCAATTTCCTCTCACTCCATCTTTCCTCTTTATTTTTCACTTTGCATTTTGAAAATGTCTCAAGATTCTTCTACCCATGTGGATCAACCTAAAGCCCCTAAGAAGTCGGAGAAAGGGATTGACACCACTGTTGTCAAGTGGGATGCAACCTCTTTTGCCACCTTTGTTGATCATTATGGTCTTGAAGCCGATTGGGAACCAGAGTTGCCGGCTGTTGGCAAGACGGCGTTGGAAGCCTCACCAGGAAAGATTACTTTGTATGAGGCCTTCTTTACACGGTGCTGCTTCCGTCTCCCAATCACAAAGTTTCTACTGAGTGTCTTCATGAAATATGGGGTTCATCCTACACAGATGACTCCGTTTGGTCTATCTAGGATAATCCATTTTGAGGCTACGTGTCGGTCTTTAGACATGGAACCCACTTTCGAAATGTTGAATGTGTTTTATGTTCTTGAAGAGGCTCGTGGGGGCCCAGGGTGGTACAGTGTTTCTCCTCGGAGGAAAGTGACACAAGTTGTGTCGGAAAACCCCAAATCCATGTATGATTGGAAGGAGAAGTTCTTTTTTATCAACAGGGGTGTTATCCCTGCTCCCTTGCAGTGGATGAGTGTAGGTGTAAAGGAAAGGATTGTTGAGTTCCCCCCCATGGCGAACTACAAGAACCAGCCTTGGTACAAGGCATTGTGCGCTCATGCCACACCGTTGTCAATGGAGAAGTGTCTAGAAGGAGTGTTGGTGATGCTAGGACTTAGCCGGTTGGGGAATCTTGAAGGCCATGACCCAACGGCGATGGAGGAAGGTATGTATTTCGCCGTGAAGTTGTTCATCTTCGTCCGCTATGTACATTCTGACTTTGTGTATTTTGCAGGAATGACCAAGTTTAATCTGTTCGCGGCAAGAGGCGTTGCGAAACTATTGTATGTGGCGCTGCCTGACGGGACGCCATCAGTAATTGAACGGTTGGAGCAAAACTTCGTAATGCCCCAACTGGTGGATCCACCCCGCCATTACATGCGGACAGGTTAGGCAATAGTTGATCATTTGTTTAATTTATCATACTTGCGGAGAACTCCTGCGCCCGAAGGGTGCGCAGTTGTGTGCGGTTTCCGCGTACTGACCCACCGTGCCCTTCGTGACAGGCGCAGGGAT
Organism: Ambrosia artemisiifolia; assembly: GCA_032199755.1. Taxonomy (NCBI): domain Eukaryota; kingdom Viridiplantae; phylum Streptophyta; class Magnoliopsida; order Asterales; family Asteraceae; genus Ambrosia; species Ambrosia artemisiifolia. The sequence continues at coordinate 10,614,029 of CM063514.1, forward strand.
TCAACCCTTGAAGAAAATTGTAATTGACCTGGAAACAAACTCTCAAGGTCGTAAAAAGAGAGCTTGTACAGGTGAATTTAACCGTGTTTATTGTTCGTGTGGACTGGTTGCCAACCTCTGTCTTGTTGGTTGCAGGTGCCGGATCCAAGCGACAGAGAAAACAATCAAGGAAGAGCAAGAAGGTAGAGTCGTCTTCCGCTCCACCAGACGAGGATGATGAAGCAACAGAGTCTGATGATGGGGCTGCACGTAAACGCTCTCGACAGCCGTCGCCCGCGCTTAACACTGATGAAGTGTCTGCAGAGCTATTTAAACAGCGTCTTGATGACTTTGCGCGGACGAAAGTGTAGGTGCCAAAACCTACCTCTGAGCCTGTAAAAGGGGCTACATCAAGTACCGCGGCCACGTCATCTGGTGTGCCAACAAGCTCGGATGTTAGGCTTACTGTTAGGCCTCCGCCCAAGCGCACGCCTATCTTCGTGAAATCTGTGAAGCAGACTACCGGTGAGTATATCGTTTCGTAGTCTGACTACTATGTGTGGTAAACATGTTGTGAATGTAACTCTTTCTCGTTGATTGCAGCTGTTTTGTCATCCTCAAAGACCTTGCCTCCGAAGACTGCGGTGGTGACGGCCAAAGTTGTGGAGACGCTGCCAGTTGATGAAGTCAATATTGACACCAGGCCTTCTGATCCCCTGGTAGAAGAACATGTTGTGGAAAACCAGACTCCCTTGCCTGTGAATGATGTGTTACCGTCGCAGGATGCGGGCAAGGCTGAAGGAAAAAAGAAAGTAGATGAGTCCTCTGCCTCCGGGGTGCATGCGGATGCACCAGGCGCATTGACGAACCCATTGGCAATGGAAAAGGAAGGTGCCTTGGCGCAGACATCTGGGGTCTCTCCACTTGGATTAACTGAGAATGTTGCGGAGAAGGCCAAAAAAGGAGTGTTGTCCTCATCTACCCCAAGTAAGACTGCGACTGGATTTTCTCGCGGGTCTGGAAAGTCTGGTGGAATCAGAGGGAGGGTTGCCCCCCCCCCACCGACTATGATCCGCACAAGCCATACCAACCCCGGTGAGACGTAAGGCAGACGAAACGCTTTACTAATCCCTTGCATGCTGAAGATTTTATAGCGTATTCCGTGCCTCCCAGTGAGCGCGATTATCAGGATAGCGTCGATCGGAGGTCACTCTTTTCCGATATGAGTATGAATTTGGCACTGTACTTCAGCGGATTTGGGTCGTTGATGCGTCGGGAGGAAGAGTTCCAGCGTGCGTGGCAGACATTGAAAAGTGCTGAAGAAACACAACGGGAGAGGGAGGAGGAATTCCAACGCTCCCGTGTTGATGCCCGAGCTGAACTTGACCAAGTTAAGGGTCAACTCCGCGATGCGGAGAGTGAGATTAAAAGGATGAAGTCTGAGAAAGCAGAGGCCGCCAAACTCTGGAAAGAGTCTTGTGAGCGGACTAATCTGGATCTCGAGCGTGGGCGCAACACCATTGAGAAGCTCAAAAATGACGTTGCCCGTATGGCCCGTGAAACCGAGGAGAAGCAAAAAGCATGCGATGACAAGCAGGCTGAGCTATCAGAGACCATCATCAAACTGAAGGAACAGCATGAAGCGCTCATGGTGGCCACGACACGAATGTCTGAGTTGGAGACACAGGTTAACGTTCTTGTTGGTGAGAAGAACCAGCTCGGCGAGGAGAAGGCTTTATTGGATTCTTCCCGCGTTCAGCTAGAAAGTAGTCTCCAACGAACACAGAATGAGCTAAAGGAAGCTTTGCAGACATCCCACGCTGCCCGTGAACGGTTGACGTGGATGATGCGCCATGGGATTCACGGGGTTAGCATTTACTTATCTTGTTTTTCTTTAGTTTCCGTGTTTTTCGTTGTTTTGACCTGCGCTGTGTGTGGCAGATTTTCAAGCGGGTGTGGAATGAGCCCAACTTTGGGGACGTCGTTGCTAAGATTGGAACAGCGTCCATGAAGCGTGGTTTGCAACTGGGATTTGCTGAGGGTTTTCAGCACCACTCTGCGGGATTGAAGCTTGAAGATAGTGAATATCACGAGAAACCGTATGAGGAGGAGGTCACCGCTGCACAAGAAGAGTTTGAGACTCTTACATTTGATGTGTTTGATGTGGTTGATCAGTGCTTGAAAACGGATGACCCCATTGGAAGCTGCGAGAGTATTTTGAAGAGTCAGACCGCCTCGGTGCGGAATTGGAGGAAAAAGAGCGGAGAGAAGAAGAGGAGCGGAAAGCTGCTGCTGCGCGAGGAGAGGGTGCATCTTCCACTGTGCCCGCGGGTATTGGCGCGCTGAATGAGGAACTGTTAGATGACACTTACTTGGATATCATTGACTCTGAATGACTGTTGTTCATGTCATCTTTTATTTGAATTCCTGTAATCTTGTTTGAACAATGTTTGACCCTTTGAATTCTAACTTTTCATATTCCGTAGCGTATATTTTTAGTGATGCGTACACCCATCTAATGATGATCTGACGTTAGCCTTGAAAAAGTTGCCACCTGTGTCAGTCATGATGACGTCCTCTGACAGGTTTGACGGCGTTCCAAGTGACTAATGTGACCGCTGGTATCCCACTTGAGTATTTACCATTAATGGTAATTAATGGGTTGTCTCCTCTTTTCTATAAAAGGCTAATTTTTAGTTATCAAACCTAATTTTCCTGATCTCCCTTCTCTCTCTTCTCTTTCATCCTCATGGCTTCTCCACTGAAAATGACCAAGACGGAGACAGAGGCCCTTCAAGGGATGATGATGCTAGCTGATCATCCTCCTGTAATGAAGGTGCCTCCCACTGCTTTGCATCAGTTGGCCACGTATTGTGGCTACTTGTTGTTGACCGAGGATTATCAAGTGGATGAGCCAAAAGAACAGGGTCCTTCTGGTGTAACTCCATTGAAGATGAAGAAGCTGGAGGAGCTTGGTGATTACCCAAATAACCCTAAACTCAGGCTTCGTCGAACACCTACTGGTTGGCAGCATGCTTCTTAGTAGTAATGTAGGTGCATGTAGGTAGTAACTATGGGTTTTGACTGCTTACTGTTTGCAGTGTAATCATATGATGCCTATATTATGATGCTTATGCCATCCGTTTTGATTAGTGGCATATTTTGTAGTTGCAGGATTTTCTTTGTAATCTAGTTTATGTTTCTCGTTAAATGTAATGATTTTTTAACATACCCGTCGTCGTGTGTAATCGGTAATGAATATAATAGAAAATGGAAATCCACTTTATTGAATCAGAAATGAACGTCGCCATAGGCTGTTTATTACAAGCATGAAATAAAACCTTACAGGTAACAAATGCACAGTTGGGCTGCGTTCCATGTGCGTGGGATTGGGGTGCCATCTAAATGTTCCAGAGCATAAGAACCCTTTCCCAATACCTCTTGCACCTTGTATGGGCCTTCCCAATTTGGTGCAAGTTTGCCTGGTTTTTCCGCATTGGATGCTTCAATATTGCGGAAAACATAATCCCCGACACGGAAAGCTTCCGCTTTGACCTTGGTGTTGTAATACTTCTCTAACTGTCGTTTGTAGTTAGCTTCTCTGATGGAGGCCCTATCCCTGCGCTCTTCCAACAGGTCTAGGTTTAGCTTTAACTCCGTGTCATTGTCCTGTTGACTTACTAACAGAATCCTTGGTGATGGGCAATGCATTTCCGCGGGTATGACGGCTTCCGTCCCGTATGTGAGACTAAATGGTGTTTCTCTGTTGCTTGTCTTGGACAGCGTGCGGTGAGCCCATAGGACATGGGGGAGTTCATCCACCCAACCAGTGCGCTTTGTACCGAATCTGGTCTTTATGCCTTCTACGATGCTTCTGTTTGCGCGCTCAACCTGTCCGTTACCCTGCGGGTGCGCTACGGAGGTAAATATTTGCTTGACATTCATGGAAGATAACCATTCCTGTAAGTGTTGATCCGCAAACTGCGTGCCGTTATCACTTACAATTTCCATCGGTAAGCCGAAGCGACAGATGATGAACTCCCATATGAACTTTTTGATGCTTCGCCCGTCGATGGAGGCAAGAGTTTTTGCCTCTACCCACTTGGTGAAGTAGTCAATTGCTACTACCAGGTATTTTACATTTCCGGGAGCTGTGGGGAAAGGACCCACGAGGTCGATGGCCCATTTTTGGAATGGCCATGTCGCAGTGACGGGTACCAAGTTGTTCTTTTGTCGCAAAGTTCCTGGCGCATGGCATTGACAGGACTTGCATTTGCGCAACTCCGTCATGGCATCCGTGTGCATTCTAGGCCAGTAGTATCCTGCATTCATTAACTTGGCGACAACCATCCTTGGGCCGGCGTGTAGTCCGCATGACCCTTCATGTATATCTTGGATGAGATATGTTGCCTCCGCGGAATCAACGCATCGTAGCAATGGCCCTAGGTATGAGCGCCGATACAATACTCCGTCAATGACTTGGTAGTGCAATGCTTTGTTTTGGAGCTTGTGGGCTTCTGCCTTGTTACCCGGAAGTGTCCCATGCATGAGGTAAGTTCTGATGGGGGTTATCCAAGATTCCTTGCCTGTCTGAACAACATTTACCTGTTTCTGAGGCACTGATGGGTGATCAAGTACCTCCATCCGTACATCCTTTGCCAGATGATCGAAAACCGTCGATGCCATTTTGCTTAGCGCATCTGCCGGCTTGTTCTGGCTTCGCTTTATGTGGTTTACCTTACAGTAAGCGAATTCGCGCATGAGAGTCTTGGCTTGTTCCAAGTATAGGATCATAGATGCCTCGCGCGCTTCGTACGAGCTGTCGATGTGGTTGGCCACCAGCTGAGAGTCGTCATGCGCTTCCAAGTGTTGCACACCCATCTTTTTCGCGATGCGCAGCCCTGCTAATAATGCCTCATATTCTGCCTCATTATTCGTTGTAGGGAAATCAAGGAGAATTGCATAAGTAAATTCCTTCCCATCCGGTGTGATCAAACGCAAACCTGCTCCAGCGCCGTCATCATTGCATGCCCCGTCTGTATATAACTCCCATTTCTCCAATGTTATAGGAGTGGGAGTAGTAATGTGTTCTTGCTGACATTCAGTTATGTTCTCGGAAGGGACCTCTGCAACGAAGTCTGCGAGTATCTGCCCTTTGAAAGATGGCCTTGATTTGTACTCGATCGTATGCTCTCCTAATTCGAGCCCATTTGGCCAGGCGCCCTGATAGTTCTGGTTTGCGCAGGATATCGTTGATGCGGAAGTCCGTGAGGACATTTATGGGATGTCCTTGGAAGTATCTCCGCAGTCTCCTTGACACATGTACCAATGCTAACACTAGTTTTTCCATTGTGGAATAACGAGTCTCTGCATCAAGCAAAGTACGACTGACGTAATAAACTAGAGTTTGTACGCCCTTCCGATCAACCATGAGGACAACGCCGATAGCTTTTTCAGTTACTGACAAGTACAATGTCAGTGGTTCTTTTGGGAATGGCGCCGTGAGCGTAGGCAAGTTGCTCAAGCATTCTTTCATTTCTTTGAAGGCAGCCTCCGCTTCTTCCATCCATCTGAAATTTGACTTCTTGAGACAATTATTCAGTGTGTTTACAAAAGGGAACGACTTGGACGCGTAGTTTGAGAGGAAGCGGTTTAAAGCTACTAAACGTCCCATTAATGTTTGTACTTCCCGCACGGAAGACGGGGATGGCATGCACTCGATTGCTTGTACCTTATCGGGATTTGCGTGAAAACCATCCTTGGTTACTATCACTCCCAAGAACTTGCCTTCTTCCATTCCAAAGGAGCATTTACTTGGGTTAAGCTTCATTCGAACTGTGCAAAGTTGATCAAAAGTTTTTTTGGATGTCCAAGAGCATCTGGTCTTCCTCCGTGCTTTTGATGACCAAGTCATCCACGTAGACCTCAAGATTGACCCCAATTTGTTTAGTGAATACTGTGTCCATCAAGCGTTGATATGAGGCTCCAGCGTTCTTTAATCCAAACGACATTTTTGTATAGCAATAAGTGCTTGTGTCTGTGCGAAAAGATGTCTTGTCTTCATCCTCTTTCGCCATTTGAATTTGATGATAACATTTGTAAGCATCAAGGAAACACTTGAATCTGAACGGTGCCAAGGAGTCAACCTTCAAATCAATCTCAGGCAACGGATAACAGTCTTTCGGACAAGCCTTGTTTAAGTCTTTGTAGTCCACGCACATCCGCCAATCGCCATTGGACTTTCCTACCATGACTGGGTTAGCAACCCAAGTTTGGTACCTTGTTTTGCGCAGAATACCTGCGTCCAACAGTTCAGCTACCTGCTCATTCATGGCCTTTGTTTTCTCTGGCCCCATGCTGCGCTTCTTCCGTACGATTGGTTCAACAGATTTGTAAACGTTGAGCTTGTGTTCCACAATGTGGCGCGGGACACCAACCATGTCTGCGGGTTGAAAGGCAAAGACGTCCATATTTTTAGTCAATAGCTGCTTCAGATGCGCACGAATGGTGTCGGAGATTACTGGGCCTATGACAACCGTCTGATCCGGGAATTTAGGGTTGATGACCCATTTTTCCGGATCCGTGCGGTTTATTGGCGTCATCATCTTGGCAGGCTTGAATGCATCAGTTGTGTGGCAACTTTTGTTCCCGCGTATGAAGGCCACACCTCCCCGCGTTGGGAAACCAACCATCTGGTGCGGTGTTGACGCGTTGCAGTTAAATTTAGCTAATCCTTCCCTTCCAATGAGGACATCGTGTGATGAATTCACTGGTAGGACCATGAAATCACAAATCTCCGTACGGGAGAGTTGTCCGTCTGTCCATGTAACGGGGAGTGTGAGCATGCCGAGGGGGAGGATTACCTCATGGATGAATCCCGCAATCGGCTCTGTGACCGGGATGAGCCTTGCTTTATCCTCGGCATCTAACTGATTGAAACACTGCTGATACATAATATCCGTACTGCTTCCATTATCAAGGAACATGTATCTTGTGCGGTAATGTCCTATGACGCCTGTTATGATCAGCGGTGTTGTGGAGGATGCCCCTCCTTTAACGCGCGGCATAATGACAGCCGCCTCTTTCCAGGTATCATCTTGTGCAACGGTGTACGATCTTTTCCGTTGAATCCTGCTGTGAGTCATGTAACAATGGTGACGATCCAAGCACTGCACATGATGCGCATTGAGATTTTTGATTTTTTTATGAGTAGGATCACCTTCACCCAGCGGGTCTCTTGGTTTTTTCTTCATGTTTTTTACTAGATGAGACAGCTGACCCGACTTAATTGCACTCTCAATTTCCATCTTCAGACTATAACAATTGTCCGTTAGATGGCCGTAATCCTCATGGTACTCACAATATTTTGTTGTGTCGACATTTCTCCTGTCATGCTTTAACTCCCTGGGCTTTGGAAAATGGATCTGCTCGGTCTTCAAGACCTCCGACGGCGTCTTGGACAATGGATTCCAATCGTAATTTTTCTTACTCTGTGGCTTCGAATCGCGCGGGTGTTTGCTATTTAGATGATACCGCGCGTCTTGCGCTAAAGAGTATTTTCCTTCGTCAGCTGTACCTGAAATTCTGGACCATACAGACTGCTTGCCTTTCCCTTTGTCATGCATACTTGCATTTGGGTTTCCATTGTGATGGAAATTCTTTGAACGTGTGAACGAGCGTTCCGACGACGCGTATACTTTCGCGGCCTCTATGAGTTCGTCCCAGGCTTCGGGCACACCCTCTTTCCCGGTTAGACATCTCATGAGGTCATCATTCCGCACTCCATGAATAAACGCAGCTCTGGTAAGTTCTTCTCCGCATCCCAGTTGAAGGGCTTCTTTGTTATATCGAACGATATAATCTTCTAGGCCTTCATTCTCTCTCCGAGTGCATAACAAAATTTAAGCTTTATCTTTTTTGTGCTTCCGGAGATAGGAGAAATGGTTCTTGAACTTCTTTATCAGGTCGTCAAAGTCGACTAGACTTCCCACCGGTAAACTTTCATACCAGACCCTTGCCGCTCCCGTGAGGGTTTGGACAAACAGGTGGCACCAAGCTTGAACCGGCCATGGCTTAGAACTGCCCACACAGTCAAATGCATGCAAATGATCGTCTGGATCACGTAAACCGTCGTACTTTCCAATTGTGTTTGGGAGTTTGCACTCGACTGGCATAGGCGCTAACGCGATTTGCACGCAGAACTTGGATCTTTCCGCAAATGATTTTGGACGATATGGTTTATTAAGGTCATCATCTGGGTGCGCCTGGTTGCTGGCTACAGACTTAGAACGTGGCTTCCAAGTTGGATCAGATTGGATTTCGTTTTCTGACTCATAGCCATCGGGTTTCCCGTTCAGGGTGACGTGGTCCTGAACGTGAGTATTCCAACCACGTTCTCCACCACGTACCGCCTGACGAGTTTTGGCTACAGGACGAACAATAGGCTGCTCGTTGTCCTAAGAGTCTTCTTGAGTGTCAAAACTTAAGGCTTTTCGTGACTCCAACCTGGCTTTTTCCATTAGCCTTTTCTGATATTCTGCTATTGTCTTAGCACTGTCTTGAGCCAGCCACTCATCCAAGTCTTCCACAGGTTGCTCAGTTTGCCTCTTTTGTGCTGCTACCGCCGTTTTTCTTGACGAGAATAACTGAAAATTCGTAGCAGCTTGCTTCTGATTTACGTTCTTGGTCACCGTAGTTGGTGCTCCTGTGTCTTGATTCTGCTGCACTCCATCTTCAACAGTGATGGGGTCGGCACGTTGTTCGGCTCCAGAATCCATTGGTACTAGTTTGAAAGATTAGAAGACCGTAAGTGATGGCGCCAATGAAGAAACAAATAGTCTAACCTCCTGGTAGGGATGATAGACCAGATGTTACCACAGGGTTGATCCTTCACTAGCACTTCCTGGATTGGGGTAACCTGCAAGTAAAATTGATGTGGGTAGGGAGACGACTACACAAGGTAGTAATTTATAACAAAAACGGGGTGAATGGGGATACTATCAAGTGTGATAGCTCTTAGGGTTAGCCAAAAGTGTCCTCTCTATTAGGGATATGATCCCTTATATAGAGGTGGACGTATGCCACCATTACCCAAAACCCTAATCGTAATGGGCCAGGCCCGATTAGGGTTGTCTCCACTACCCTAAACTATATTAGTAAAGTAGTTAAGGGGAAGCTATAAATAAGAAAACATAGAACGATTACCGCTTTTACCGCTTCCGCGCGCGGGCATCACTCCGTGATTGTAGGAGAGTTGTTATTGCTTTGCTTGCTGGAGAAGTTTCCTTACTGCGCGGAGAGTTGCTCCGCGGGGCTGTATTCCGGGTTTGGGTATGCTTTACGCAGTGATCAGTACCTAATCCCATCAGGCATCCATTTATCCACTTGATCCACCGGGGAGGGAAGTTGGGAGTTCCACTCGTACTCCTAATGTAGGCTTTTGGGTAATTGCACACGTACTTTCGTCTAAATTGGGAGTTCCTTTTACTAGCTTTATTAATTTAAACGTCAAGAACTTGACTAAACCTCGGTAATACAATCTGTGTAATAAGAGAAAAACAAAAAGAATTATTGAGATAGAATATACAACTTCATAGATCAAAATCTTTATTTATAATATTCATATGTGGAGAATATGGTTTTAGCTTGATTTTCCCGTAAAGATCATAGTGATCTAACGTGTTAGAACCTTTTCATTTTCATCTGAAGAACCATGACTTAAGAATAATTGTTAGTATGTTTGTCCTATTCAATATCCATGCTTCTTTCTTTCAACTAAGAGTTTGATGATATCTTATCATATTTTAATGTTTTAGACAAGAAATAGTATGGACTACATATACCAAGCGTAGAATACCAATCCTCGACTTATTTTCGAAAAGTATGGTTAGAGCTTCAAGTCAATCTTTCTATGCGAAGAGAAACTAACACGATAAGTTATCATATTGTATTCATGTTTACATGCTTCATGTTTGTGTTTTAAAGATTGTTTCTGACACAATATGTCAGCCCTAGTATGTTGATTTCTTCTGTAATGTCCTTTTTGTTTTGCCGGCCTATTGTTGGCTTGGCTTCTCGTTAATAAAATTGTTCAAAATACAAATAAAAATAAAAATTTTAAATCAAAGTGCTATATTTGATAAAAAAAGAATATTTAATGCATGAAAAATATGATTGAAAATATTTTATATCTATTTGAAAAAAAAACATATGTAAAACTAACAAAAAAAATATAAATAAAAGTATAATGAACTTAAAAAAAATTAAAAACAAAAGCATGAAAAGGTAACGTAAGAGCTTTCCTTTTCTGGAGTCAGGGAAAAAGTCTATATTTTTCAGCTTTTCGTAATAAATGTCTCGGCAAAACCTGCTTGTACTTTCTGTTGTCCAGTTGTTAGCCATGCTTCCAAATTACATAAATACCCTTGTACTTTGTGCCTTTTTACCGTTTTCATCGGACAACAATACAACATTTGTTCTCTAGTTTTATGCAATTTCTTTTCTCCTTATGACGCATGCAAAGTTTTATAAAACATCAATAAGAAGTTTAATGGTATAACTAGTTTTAACCCCGCGCGCGTTGCGGCGCGCCAAACAGCCCGTTTTCGGTTAGATAACGTGTACGTTTATGGTTCGATTACCTATACATTACTACTCGCAACACAGACTCGATAAAAAAAATACCAAGACGTATACAAGAGTAAAAAATTATGCGAGCTCAACGGATTTTGTAATCACACAGATGCATGATTTTGCCCTCAATAAAGGATTCTACAATTACATTTTATCTTCAAGTCCACGAAACGAATCTTAAGTAGTCAACGGATTCTGTAAATAAAGAAATAATACAGTTCCATATCTCAAGTGTGAGGCAATTTGTAACCTTTCCTGTTAACAGCACATCAGTTCTTCTCATCCCAACATGCCTAATCAGTATCAATGCAGCCTCCCATAAAATAATCATAAAGAACAAAATATTCAGCACACCCACACAGTAAAACATGCAAAGGTTACTACATCTTTTGAATCAATGGCACAACTTCATAGAAGCAGAGGTTACAAACATTTTGTACATCTATAACCTGCATAACGTAAGGAAAAAAAGGATGCTTAATATATTTATTTGGAAGTAGTTGAGAGTACAACTGATTGTTCCTATTTGACCTAATGTATTTTGCTTTCTTGCAACTTGGACCTTAAAAAATAAGACATATGGTGGAAATATAAATTCACAAAAGATGGTCATACTTCTAATAATTTTTGCAAAGTTCATCTATGTGTGTGTATTTACAAAAAAAGAATGATTTTTTTTTTGCATCAAAAAGTTAGAAAAGCAACAAAAATGAATGATTTCTTTCCATCAAAAAGCTAGAAACGCCAATCACAAAAAAAACTACACTAAACAGTGGAGGTGACAATTTCAACTTGATTACTTATTAATGGATTGACTTGGATTGTGTGTTTCTTAAGCTCATTAACTGAGTCAAAAAAGTCATATCAAACGGGTCGAACGGTTAAAATGGTTTGAAAGCCACCAAAAGTCTATTTTTAAGGCATGCAAACCTTCTAAATCGTTTTAGTTAAAGATATGTAGTCTTGCTTTTTTAATCATTAATAATGCATGCATTATACTTTAAAAAATCGGACAAAAAGAACCACATGTCAATGTAAACAAAGAGGGTTGTACTAAAAATCAGCCATTACCCGGCCCGCCTAACCCACCTTACCTAAAGAAAATAGATACTATACTTGATTTCTGCCACGTTTTGTGGTCAACTGTAGAGAATTATTTCCAAAATCTTTGCGAAGTGTAGAATTACCAATGTACCCATGAGTCTTGTTGGTAGCGTCACTTCCATTAAATGTTGTCGCAACAGTTCTGAAAACTAAATAGATAAACAACATCAAACTTTGGTTTAGAGAATGAGAATATCATATGATTAGGTGCTTACAACATAAGATAGTTAGGTAATTACATGTATGTCAATAAAAAAGTTATTTAATAGAAAATCTTTATATGATTCTGCAGATGATTGGTCTGACCCAAATAATTACAAAATTAATAGCATAATCAGTTTTTATGGAGTGATCTAAATTGATTATTTAATTTAAAAGGACATGCAAAAACCACTAAACACATTGATTAACATTTTTAAGAGTGTTTATTCGTTTCGACTTGTATACATTATTTCCCCTGAATATTTTGAACATGGAAAACCACCATTTCAGTCACAAAATTCCAAAGCAAAAAATGCTAGTTCTAAAGTCAAAAAGTACTTTAAATAAAACCATGTAATGCACATTAAGGAGTAACACACATTTTATTGAAATGTGATTCTCACTCCATGCAGCATGCACGTGATAATCAGTTTGGGTCAATAATCAGTTTGGGTCAACCTATCTTTCAGGCTTTTTACTTGCTCTTTATTAACGTTGTTATTTGAATTTCTAGTCGTTAGCTTGTCCTGGTTTTATGCTTTTTCAGTTGTGTTCCTTGCCTATAAAAGGCAGGCTTAAGTTCTTGTTTTGTATTCACAAATAAGCAATAATAAAAGCCTTGAAGTTGATCCATTTATTCTTGTTAATTCGTGTGTTGTGCATGCTCTTGATCCAACAGTGGTATCAGAGCTAGAGTCCCTCACTTTCAATCATCCCTTAATTCTCACTACCTCATGGCCGAACAAACCAGTACCTTACCTACGGCTCCAACCCCAATCCCTGTCTTTAAGGGTGAGGGTTATGAACATTGGAGCATTCGCCTAAAAACCATTCTTAAGTCTCGAGATCTATGGGATCTGGTTGAACAAGGAGTAAATGAAGCCGAACCTGATGCGAACAAACTCAAGACTACCAAAAAGAAAGATGCTCATGCTATGGCCATCATCCAGCAGGCTGTACATGATCACCTTTTCTCAAGAATTGCTGCTGCTGAATCATCTAAAGAAAGTTGGGAGATCCTGAAAATGGAGTATCAAGGTGATGCTCAAGTCAAAGCCATTAAACTGCAAGGATTAAGGAGAGAATTTGAAAATCTCTCAATGAAAGAATCAGAAAATGTAGGAGAGTATTTCTCCAGGGTTATGAGTATTGTCAGCCAAAAGAGAGCTTATGGAGAGGTGATTGCTGATCAGACTATTGTAGAGAAAATTCTACGTAGCCTGTCACCCAGATTTGATTACATTGTTCCCTCAATTGAAGTCTCTTTTGATCTGTCTCAATTATCACCTGTCAAGTTGATGGGGTCCTTGCAGTCACAAGAAGAAAGATTAAATGGCAGATCTCAAGAGAAAACTGAAAGAAATGAAGAACATGCTCTACAGGTTGTAGAAAGCAATCGATCCTTTATTCCACGTGGAAGAGGACGTGGAGGCTCAAGAGGACGTGGCAGAGGAAGAATGTTTGACAGAAGCAAAGTGCCACAGTGCTATACCTGCAAAAAATATGGTCACATGTCAAAAGACTGCTGGTACAATGAGGACCCTCAAGCTAATGTTGCTGCTGATGTAGGTGAACAAGGAGACAACAATGAAGAGCAGCACTTGTTCATGGCATTTACTAAATGTTGTAAGGTTCCTTTCTCTCTAATGACCAACACTACTCCTGCTCATAAGGCAAACAACCTGTGGTTCTTGGACTCAGGTTGTTCAAACCATATGACAGGAGCAAGATCCAGTTTTGTTCAATTAGATGAGACATTTAAACTAGATGTCCAACTGGGAAACAAGCAAACATTAGCTGTAAGGGGTAAAGGTGTAGTAAAAATTAATACTGGATCAACAACTCACAAACTCTTGTCTGATGTGTACTTTGCTCCTTCTCTGGAGTATAATCTTTTAAGTGTTGGTCAACTTATGAAGAAAGGTTACACCTTGTTGTTTGAATCTGGGAAATGTACCATCAGTGGTCAAGGAATGGAAGTTATGAAGATTCCAGTTGCCAGTAATAATATGTTTGTTGTAGATGCCTCTCAAACTAAGCAGGCAACTACTAACCAGACTGAGTGTGTGCAGTTATGGCATAAAAGGTATGGTCATGTTAATTGGAATGACTTAAAGAAATTATATGAGAATCAGATGGTTGTAGGAATGCCCAGTATCAAGGGGTCCAGTGTGTGTGAAGGGTGCATTCTAGGCAAACAAGTAAGGCTACCATTCAAGTCAACATCATGGAGGGCAACTAGAAAGCTGGAACTTGTTCATGCCGACTTGTGTGGTCCAATGCAGGTACCTAGTCTTGGCAAAAGTTTATACTACTTCTTACTTGTTGATGATGTTTCACGAATGTGCTGGGTGTATTTTTTGACTAAAAAGTCTGATGCTTATGAAAGATTTAAAGTGTTTAAAGCTCTTGTTGAAAAGCAAAGCAACTGTCCCATTAAAGTACTAAGAACAGATAGAGGAGGTGAGTTTGTATCGAAGGAATTCAATTCCTTTTGTGAAGAACATGGCATAAGAAGAGAACTATCAGAAGCTTACACCCCTCAGCACAATGGGGTAGTTGAGAGAAAGAATCGAACTGTTATGGGAATGGCAAGAAGTATGCTGAAAGAAAGAAGTCTTCCTAATTATCTCTGGGCAGAAGCAGTTGCTACTGCTATCTACATTATTAACAGGGCTCCAACTTCTGCAGTTGAAGGAAAAACTCCATATCAGGTCTGGTTTAACCATAAGCCTGATGTTACATCATTGAAGGTGTTTGGGTGTTTAGCCTACGGTCATGAACTTGGTCCTGGTAGAAGAAAACTTGATGATAGATCAAACAAAATGATCTTTATTGGGTATTCTACCAATGGAACAGGATATAGGCTATTCAATCCTAGCACTAAGAAGTTTGAAACAAAGAGATTTGGGGACATAACTATTGTTGAAGAGAGCTCATGGGATCGGGAAGATGTGTACAAGACAGACAAGCAACTGTATGATCGTATGTATGCAGATCCATTTCCTGAAGAACTAATTGAAACTCAGGTGGTTAATGAAGAAGCTAACAATGTAGTTTCTCCTGGAGGCATTACTTCACAAGGCAGTTCAAGTCATCAAGGCTCAGGCAGTGAGGCTTCTACTTCTGAATCAGTTCCTACTCCTGTGAAAGTCAGATCATTGGCAGATCTTTATGCTAGCACTCAAGAGATGGAAGATATCCCTGAAAACTATGTAAGTTGCCAATTTGCCTTGTCTATTTCAGATCCTTTGAATTATTCTGATGCAGCAAAGAAAAGAGAATGAAAGACTGCTATGCAAGAAGAACTAGATGCCATTAATAAAAATGACACTTGGAAACTAGTGTCACTTCCAGCTGGAAAGAATCTTGTTGGGCTTAAATGGCTCTACAAGACAAAGTATGGGTCTGATGGTAAGCTTGTGAAACACAAGGCAAGATTGGTGGCCAAGGGATACTCTCAAAAGTATGGAGTGGATTATGAAGAAACTTTTGCCCCTGTGGCAAGGTTTGAAACCATACGAATTGTTTTAGCTGTTGCAGCCCATAAAGGATGGAAGATACATCAAATGGATGTCAAGTCAGCCTTTCTGAATGGAGATCTCATAGAAGAAATATATGTTGAGCAACCAGAAGGTTATCTAGTCAAAGGGCAAGAAGAGAAAGTCTACAAGTTACAAAAGGCTTTGTATGGGTTAAAGCAGGCACCCAGAACTTGGTATGCAAAGATTGAAGGGTATTTTGGCAGCAATGGTTACACAAAAAGTCCAAATGAGCCAACTCTATTTGTCAAACACAGTGCAGCTGATGTCATCTATGTATGTTTGTATGTGGATGACATTATATGTACTAGTTCCAGCAATGAATTGATCAATGAGTTCAAGAATGGTATGAAGCAAGTATTTGAGATGACTGATCTCGGGCTCCTGCAATATTTTCTTGGTTTAGAAGTGAAGCAAACTCAAGAAGGAATTTTTGTGTCACAACAACAGTATGCACTTAATCTGTTGTCTAAGTTTGGAATGAAAGATTGCAAGGTTGATGATATTCCTATGAGTCCTTATGAGAAGCTTTTAGGAGATGATGGTGAAGATAAGATGGAAGAAACAAAGTATAGAAGCCTGGTTGGAGGTCTGATCTATTTAACTCATACAAGACCAGACTTGGCTTATGCAGTTGGTGTTCTCTCCAGATATATGCAGTCTCCTTCCAAGAATCATGCAGGGGCAGCCAGAAAAGTGTTAAGGTACATAGCTGCCACTTATCAGTTTGGTATTTGGTACAGGAAAACTGAGCATATTCAATTAATGGGTCACTCAGACAGTGACTGGGCAGCATGTGTTGATGACAGAAAGAGTGTTAGTGCTTATGTGTTCTCTCTTGGTAGTGGAGCAGTGTCATGGTGCTCAAAGAAACAAAGCACAGTGGCTCTATCAAGTACAGAAGCTGAATACATTTCAGCTACAGGAGCAGCTTGCCAGGGTATATGGATCAGTAGAATTCTCAAAGATCTGGGTGTGTTTGAAGATTCAGTCATAACAATTATGTGTGATAGTCAATCAGCTATCAATCTATCAAAAAATCCAGGGCAGCATGGGAAAGCTAAACATATAGAGCTGAAGTATCATTTTATTAGAGATATGGTGAATCAAGGAAAGGTGCAGCTGAGGTTTTGCAGTACTCAAGAACAGATTGCAGATTGTTTGACCAAGGCACTCTCAAAAGATAAGTTTGTGTACTTCAGGTTCAGAATGGGAGTGCAAGAGTTCGAATCAAGGGAGGGTATTGAAATGTGATTCTCACTCCATGCAGCATGCACGTGATAATCAGTTTGGGTCAATAATCAGTTTGGGTCAACCTATCTTTCAGGCTTTTTACTTGCTCTTTATTAACGTTGTTATTTGAATTTCTAGTCGTTAGCTTGTCCTGGTTTTATGCTTTTTCAGTTGTGTTCCTTGCCTATAAAAGGCAGGCTTAAGTTCTTGTTTTGTATTCACAAATAAGCAATAATAAAAGCCTTGAAGTTGATCCATTTATTCTTGTTAATTCGTGTGTTGTGCATGCTCTTGATCCAACACATTTTACCATAACTATTAATATATAGTATAATACCATATACCACCCAGAGCAATATCATACAGCCTAAAGCACATATTCATCAAACTAATGCACCAACTTAAGAAGAGTCAAATGTTGACTTTTGAGGTCAAATCATCCTCTCTTCAACTTCAAAACTGATTAGGATTTCATTATACCTTTCTGGTCTTAGCGAACTTAAAGAGTGGTAGCAATGACATCATTTGCACGCCTTGTAAATGTGTTAGGACATCAGTAGTTGACACGTCAATTATACTATGTATTAATATTTATTTATAAAATAACTTTTAAGAGTGGACAAAAAGGAGTATATGGCTTACCTGAACCACTACTTAAAACACCAACTTTGCCTCGTAATGTTTTGACCCATTACCTGTCTCACGACCAGACAACCTTGATTATTTTTGCACATACACATCTTCTGAAAGTGTCAATAGGAAGGGCCATAAATAAAACCTGTTAAAAAACATATTCAAAATAACCTAAATCAAAAGAAGCACAATGGGGAAAAGATAAACAAATTGTGATAAACTCAAAAACGATAGGCATTATACATTCTTAATACTAATCAACAAAGGTTATGTAACAAATTATAGATGTATTGGTGGTGACAATGCAATATGCATTTTTATTTCTACCCCACCCAAGAAGGAATTTTTTTAAGCACATATTGGTTCATGGTTTATACAAACCTCATGATATGGAAGTAAACATATCATCAAATTTAGGTTGCTTACCAATACCATCACAATTACCATTATAATCATTACTGCTAACCTACAACATTCATGTTCATCTTCACCAACAATTACAGAATCAACAAAATACATATTTGAAAAACCAAATTGCTTTTACATACCTTCTTAAACGAATTCTTGTTTACTTCCGGTTTCGATATCTGCAGAATATATATAACTTACATGAGTCACTGATATAATAACCAACAAATTCTTATAAAATTATTAGCTTTAACAAAGGGTCATTAACCACTACCAAGAACCAATCAAATACTAATTTGAGATTAAAAAATAAGTCAAATGTCTATACAAATAATACATCAAACAAAAGCTTAACAATACTAAAATGAGATTGAAAGATAAATGTTTTGACATCAAGTCAAAGAAACACAACGTTAATCATAAAATATTCTTCTAAACCCAATGAGGCAATTCATCGAGCAACCTGTGTGTGCTTTAAGAACAACATTTATTCAGAATATAATCAAACTTAAAGTCAAGAAAATAAAAAGGAAAACATCAGATGAATGTACCTTCGTAAAAGTAGTCGGTCTTAAAATGTAAGCCTCCAACCAAAATCAACATTAATGAGCCCCTGGGAAAAAAACCAAACAGAAACGATTATAAGGGAGTAGATTAAAAAGAAATCTAAATACCTTAGCAGAGGGTAGTACGGGTTCTTCTTCTGGTATCCGTCGGACTGATATCTCCCTCATCTGTGTAAAATCAAAAGAAAAACATGAATGGGATATCACATGGCACAAAAGGAAGTAACGACAGAGACAAGAGTTTGTAGGAAATCGAAGAAGAAGCAACTTCGCATGCAGACGATGCGAGATCTGATCTTGAATCTATCTAGGGTTCTTGTGGCAATGGAAAAGGTTTTGGGGAAGAAAGGGTGGAAGGTAAGAGAATAAAGACTGTGTGAGTAGACGTGTGGCATAAAGAGGGGCAGATGTAATGACGCGTGGATGTCAGGCAATGAAATGAAATTACCGGCATAACCTCAACTATTCATCTTCAGTTTCTATTAATATATAGTATAATATAATACCTAACTTATTATTGTAATTATTTATTATTAGTTATCATTAAAATGATAACATAACACTATAACAGTGGTGAAATTAATAGCTTATTGGTCAAGCGATCACCATAAGTTCTTTTATCTTTTTAACAAAGCTTAGAACTATGTTAGTTTCTGGTTAAAATAATAGTAATAGTAGTTACGGTAGCCTAAAGACTATGGAACTTTTCGCTGTAGGTTTCAATGTTTGAGGCTATCTAAGAAAGTTGTTAAACATGAAACCGCATGCCTGAAGAACCAGCACGTCTTCGTGCCTTTTGCATTTGATACATTTGGGGCCCTTGCCCCGAAGTGATCCGTTTTCTAGATCAGATGCATAAGGTGATGCATAGTAATCCACTTGTAATTTGTTATGGTTTTTAATATTATACATATAAAGGCTGCGTTTTTATAAATGTACTTTTAAAAAATACAGCTTTTTTCAACCGAATTTAAAGTGATTTTATGAAATAACTATTTTCAAGTTTATCGTTTATGAAAACATTATTTTAAACTTTTATATATAAAAATGTAGTCTTCTATATAAGAGTTCTTATAAGGCTGTCCGTTGTGGAGGTGCGAGCGAACGGAGTTCTTATAAGGCCGTCTTAGCCACAACAACCTGACGTGAACCTGGCGCGAGTGAGCACACGCGATGGTGGTCGCCTGGGTTAACGTGAGAAAGTGTCATTTGGTCGCGTCGATGCTCACCTCTAGCCACAACGGGATCAAGTGATCGGGTTACTTGAGAGTCAAGTTAATGGCTCGTGTCCGGTCGCTCGCGCCTCCACGACAGACGGGCTAAGTAGTCACAGCTATAATAATGTTAATGTGTAACGAATATGTCAATAATAAATGTAAAATTAGGCATCTTTTCATATAATTGTCCATAAGGATTACTATAAATTCAACCTTTTGTTTTATTTTGTTTTACTTTTACTTAATAATGGAACAGAAGTAGCGTATAAAAATGAATTTATTTTTTAATTTAATTGATGTATTGCACTAGAATACTAAAATCTTTTTATTTTATTATTTGAGTTAATTGCCAATTTAGTCCCTGAGGTTTGTTAAAAATTGTCACTTTCATCCAAATCGTTTTTTTGTCAATTTAGTCCCTGTAGTTTCATTTTTTGTCATTTTAGTCTCTGAGGTTTGTCAAAAATTGTTTCTTTCATCCAAATCTTGTTAGTTTACAGGGACTAAAATGACAAAAAAATAAAAACATAGGGACTAAAATGACAAAAAATATTTGGATGAAAATGACAAACTTGAAAGCCAAATTAGGGTTTTTAAATGAAATGTCACATATCAGCGTCAACCACTTGACATAGTTTTAGCCAATGATGTTGTAGCCTAGTGGTTGCAATGGAGGTGGGAAGGTTTACCCACTTTGTGGGGTTCCTGCCCTGGGAGGTCACAGGTTCGAATCCCACTCAGAGTATGGTTATTCTGAAATGAGGGGCTGGACCTTAGGGGGGGCCCGGAGACCGGACCTGAAGGGTGCGGGACTTCGTTATGGGTGGTACCGTTGGCCGTTCAAAAAAAAACATATCAGCGTCAAAGAAAACAACGTCGAGTTCTAAGCCTTTGTCTTAATAGGTTTCCTTTCAATTATGAATTCATTCATCGATTATCAATGTTCATCTTGTTTTCATCCTCAACTATGTTTTTTTGACAATTTATGTGCAAATCATTGTGTGTTTCTTCGATCTATTGCAACTATGTTTCATTTTGTTTTTGTCAATTCATTAAGTATGGACTAGTTGATTAGACAAATATGTGTTTGTGCACTCGAATTCTAAGGCGAACTAGTTAATATACTTGCAAATTGAGTTTTGTGAATAATTTGAGGTTTTGTTCCACAATTTGTGCTTTTAATTTTAATTGTATTTAATAGGTGAGAACATAACCCGATTCGAATCGTCAAACCAATCCGGAAATTTTTATGTTCGGTTCTATGAAATTTATGTATCTAAAAACAATGAACTTACTAGACAAAAACTCTTAGATCCAACACTACGTGTACATATCATAACAATTTTATTTTACAGCATTGAAACGTTTAAAAAGAATTACACGTATCCATTTATGTTATGAATCTTGAGAAATGTTTTGAAACGAGTTGACGCTACCCGCGCGTTGCAACGGAATGTTAATTATTAAAATGTATAGTAAATTAAATTTAAAAAAACAAAGATAATGTATGTTTTAGAATATTATATGTTTTTGCATAACATACAAAAATAATGGAAAGAAAAGAAACAAAAATCATCCATGGTTTCATTTAAAAACAATATTAGGCATAACCATAAAAACATACATATTCACACCGCAACAAGTGGACTCGTAAGATTAAGTGTTATGGGCATAGAAGGGGTGGTGCCTCGTACCACATAGGTTGTGGCGTTGTGCAATGTGCATGCACACCGCAACAAGTGGACTCGTAAGGGGCACGAAGATGTAGAGTGAGGGGCTCAGCTAGAGTTAAAGGCGTGGAGCATTGTTGACAGTTTTTTTTAATACTAAACAATTTACGCACGCAATCATATCTAGCTACGGAAACTCAATAGCATATTTTACATAAAACATCATAAAAAGTGCAACTCTGTGACGCCACATGACAAGACATATTTTTTTCTATTAAAGCCCATTCTACGAAGCCCAAAAGATAAGAGTCTAGTATATAATTTTTTCATATTGCGAGTTAAGTTGATGGTCTTTTGTATGTGCTGAGTAACTAGTGAACAGTCAAACTTCCACCTGTTACTTTGTGTTTGGTAGTTACATATATAAATTGATATTCAATCATAGGCCTTTCAACTTTAAGTCTAAATGGCAAGATTCTACTCACCTAAGAGCATTCACACTAGCTTCTCCATATTTTCTCCATAATTACTCTAAAAACACTACTTTTTCTCACTTCTTTCTATTTAATAATATTTATTCTATACTTTTATCATTACCTTTTCTCTCTCCTCTACTCACAATCACTTTCAAAAATATTAAACAATTATGGAGGATGAACAGTTCCATATCAAATTTGCTGATAAACAGTAACTTCTCTATATATTCTCCATTTCCTCTACTCACAAACACTTATACACACTGTATCTAATATGGAGGCCCCTCTCACAAAATTATGGAGGCTCTACTGTGAATGCTCTAATCCTTCATCCTTTTGATTCCGGTTCATGCATCTCCTCTCATTCTTCTCATTCTACATATCTATACTACATTATAAAGAAGGAGGCATGGGCAAATATGTCTAAATTGTCCAAAGTTAAGATGACATACCAAAGATTTCTTTACAATTTCCTAAATTTTACCACTTTTCTTCCCTAAATCCTCATAGAGTAACTTTATTTCATTAAATTATCAAAATTCACAATCAAGTTATCATTCATTATTTTTGTATCTACATTGAATTATTACATCTTCCTGTGGGGTAACTTTATTTTATTAAATTATCAAAAATTCACAATCAAGTTATCTTTCATTATTTTTGTATCTACCTTTGTGATTCACCCTTGTTTATACTCCCAACCCACTTGAAAAAATGCTTAGTTAATAATTATTGTATGTACATGTCTTAGGATCAATTATCTGTAAATTAATGAGAAGCACACGAAATTTGTAGGTTACTATACAGAAGTCCGGTTGAGTTCACATCTTTTTTCACTACAATAAACTTGTTTTTACTCCTAACCCTATGATTGAAATATGTTAGCATGAGTTGTTTGTTCTAGCACTTGAAACATGACTCCAAATGATGGCAAACAAAGCAAACAAAATGTTAGCAATGTTGATGTTTTTGCTTCTCTCATCATCTATAAGGTCCCTAAATTTTTAGGTGGTTAAATAGAATGCAACATATTTTTTTTATCCTTATGATAGTGTAGGCTAAAACAGTGAAACCTACCTACATGCTTTGAGTTTTGAGTTTTGAATGTTATATATTTTTTAATTTGATAACACTGTTATATTTAGAGGTTACATTTACAAGTAATGTTTTACGGTTTTACCCAAATGGGTTCAAAAAGGAATAACTTGCTCAAATTCCTCATAACATATACATATTTTTACCTAAATGTATATTTTTAATACTCCAAAAAGAAATATTATTCATGGCAATATTATGTGTTTGTTTACAATCATATTATCTAACTCTTTTAATAATGCATTTGAAGTACACTTTGGTGATATTCTTCTTGAAATAGGAATTTTGCGAGTGAAGAAGGACATGTTATCTCCTCGAAATGTGAAAAGAGACTCAGTTAAAATACAGACAAAATACTTGTGTTTGATGCATTTCATGTTCCTGCCGCGTATTGCCGACTCCGCCGCAATGCGCGAGTTACCCACTATTCCCCTAAAAAACCCCTGAAAACTCTTGTTATAAAACCTTTTCTTTAAAAAAAATCACAAGATGTAACATATAAGTTTTTAAACGTTTTGACTAAAAAATATCAAAAAAGTGCCGACTTGTTTTTTTCTTTAAAGCGGGTTTTTAATTTATCCCACCACTACATATGTATATGTCTATCTATATATAAATATACGTGTGAATACATATTAGAGGGATCATAAGAATTCTAAGACAAAAAAACTATTTATAGTTAGCGAGATACATGTACATAGATCGTAAGCTACACATATATACTAACTTTTTAATTAAAAAAATGAAAATGATAGGATGACAATGGTTTTCTCGGTATTCAAATTCACAGCGATGTTGTGCACACACATACATATAAGTATGTGTATATGTATAAGTACTAGTTTATTACCCCGGGGAGATCCCGGGGTTAAAAAATCTAATATGACTTAATAAAAAATGATAAAAGAAGAAAACATACACATAACTTAGAGAATAAAGAAGGGATAAATATGAAAAAAATAAGAGTTCATTTACTTCATGTCAACCTCTACACAGCATCCTAGCGAATAAGAATGGAAGGACCTGATATTGGGACCATTAAATTGTTTGCCTTTGCGACTTGCCCATTCTTTGACCTGCACACAACAACTGAAATTAGCCTCTAAGATTTTCTTTCCCTCATCACTAAAATAAAAGTAAAAAAAAAACCTTACAATTATAACCATGTTAGCAAAACGAACATCATTCCTATTTATCCAAAATGACAATTTTGACTACATTTGACTGCTCAAATTAACTATAGTGATGTCATAGTATGAAACTCAAACATAGGATGTACAAAAGTAATAGATCAAGTTGTTGGGTAATTCACCAACCATTTAATCTCATTGGCTATAACCAAAAAGTCAACAGTCACACTTGTGTGTATTTTCTCAACTTCGCTAGTTTTAACAAACGTATTCATCTAATGACCAATAGAGATTAGTGTAGGATTCACCTGGATAGAAATCTTCAGGAGTTGGGAAGATGGTACCTTATGCTTCCGAGTAAGTACCTTTATCAATTACCCCATATAAGCTTAACTGATTCCGTCATTGTGTCTCTAATATCAACAACTTGTGCTTGTCCATTCTATGATCAATAGTTATACCTTTCAAGTAGCTTTTCAAACATAAACCAAGGTTTTTTTAACACTGTGTTCATTAATATCCTTTTTATTTAATACCTCTATAAGTAATACATCGATCAATCTCAAGTTATATAAATAATATTAGTATACTAAAATAGTACAACTTGTAAAGGTTTTACAAATTTAACCGTTAAGTTAATCTAAGCCAAAAACACCCCAGTCAGTACTCTCTTTTTGGGATGAACTAAGGAAATAATATTCCTTACTTTAGCTTAACATTAAATCATGTACGTTGTCAGTATCCCCAACACTATAAAGTTAGTTCAAGTCTTAGGAAAAATTTAAAAGAATAAAGCAAGGATAAATAGCAATAAGCATGAAAATTGGTATTTGTGTACCTGGATGATATCCAAGTTAACAACCAGAAATTTGGTTTTGTGGAGTTTGGGGAATAAATTAACAGCGGAACAAAAGTCGGCTGTTTGTATTCAGGCACTTATAAGGAAAAATCCACTTTGAGACTCGGATCTTTCTTCTCGCTCCTTCTTCTCCCTACAAACAAAACACATAACAGCTCAATAAACAGAAAATGCAACTCATTCTCCTTACAAACAAAACACGTCATAACTCAATAAACAAAAAAGACAACTCATTTCCATTAACACAACAGAGTAGGGCGATTTTATGAAGCAGCGTAGAATACTAAATGTGATAAGTTACGTTCTACAGAGTATAAAACTATAATAACTGAAAACAAATAAATAAATAAATGCATCGTTGCGTGGAGAAATTGAGTTAAAGAGAACCTGAAGAAGAAGAAGTGTTGTAGAATCGAGAGGTAGAAGGAGTTGTTGTACGATGGCAATGCAGCTTCCTCGTCCTCCTTCGGATCTTCGATTCATCTCCTTCTGCTTCCAATTCAATTGTTGATTATTATCCATGGAAGAAATGTTGTGCTATTGTTCTTGGTGGGTCGTAATTTTAGCGTATATTTTTATTTCTAGGCTTCTGGAATTAATGACCACCCATAGCGATCTTTGTGGCATGAAATTTTTTAACCTTACTCCTAAAACCAAGGGTGTTTGGCATGATATCGCTAAAGCTGGTTCAGTTCGGAAAATTCATGATTTAAGTATCCAACTTCTCTATTCTCTAGATGGTAATTCTGTACTTTTTTGGGGACAACTGTTCGTTCCTTCTAACCTAGGTGTTTCATGCGATTCAAGCTCAATTCATTTCAATAAATACCTAGCTCGTGCAATACATTGTTAATCATATACAATGAACTGAAAGTCATGTTCTTACTTCTATATGTTCCCTTATCCCTATTCCCCTGCACTAAGTCTCCATTAATGATTCAAACAATAACAACAATAATAATAACAACAACAACGGTATAAGCAATTGAACACACATGAACATCAATCGAATGACATTATAGATGATTGATAGATAATCTGTCATATAAATTGTCAACTACTAAGGTGTACCTTGATGAACCTGATTCACTTAAACCCAACTCCCCTGCCTTGTCACGTAATATCTATTAGAACATAAAGGGAAAACAAATCAAAAGTAACATAATAATCATGACATCCAGATATCACTAAGATTCAAACTATATTTCAAGATATAAAACCTTAGTCAAAATTAATCAGAAACCCTTAGTCAACATAAGTACAACAAAGAATGAACAAAAACCCTAAAACTGAGCATGAACTCTCTGAAATCAATCAGTGTAAATACGAAGGACAAAAAATCGAGAAGAGAAAACCAATTACTAACCACCAATGACTTGAAAATAGATGAGCATAGGTGATAATTGATGTTCGACGGATGCTGGATCTGTCAAGAGAGGCCCAGGAACTTTGTGGTGGTGACGATTGAAGAAGAGGATATCAGAGTAAACACAAAAGGATTTAGAAGTAAGAGATCACCTATATATCAAACCTGCAAGTGAATAGGTGGAAAAAACAATGTTTATGCGAAGAAGAAGGAGGGGATTCAGAGAAGAAGAGGCGGATGAGAGAATGAGAAGAAGATAATCAGAAGAAGAAGAGGCGTATAGGGTTTTGTGGATTCTTTTTAATTAAAAAACAAAAAAAATTAAAAACATGAAAAACTTGCAATTAAGATGCCACGTGGCGGTTTCAAGAGGGGGTTGAAGTAACCATTGGACGCCACGTCAGCGAAAGTCTTTTCTTTTATATATATAGATAGATGTATATCTATGTATATATACATGCATGGATGCATGTATGTGTATATCCTACCAACAAATAAGAATAACTTAATGGACACCAATATCTGGGAGATATGTTACTTTGAAGTAGGGTTTCTTTCTATGAGAAAAAAAAAGCTAATTGCCCCACTAGAACGCCCATGCCTTTTTCGTATCATAACCCTATATCCCATGCCCCACTCCACATCAATAATAGAAGGAAAAACCATAATTTAAAGTACCCTTAGTTCATCTTTTCCTTCAAATAAAGATTGCTTTCGTTGAATCCATTCATATAAAGATTCCTCTTGTCACAACTCATAGTACATCTAGTATCTTATCTTACAAGATAATAAGATAAAACTGTGATAACTGTTGAGCAACTTGTGTTAAAATTGTCTCAATCACGAAAAACAATCTGGAATAACTGGTTCATTGTAGAAAAAAGTTACTATTACGAGATGGTTTATCATGGTTACTCATGTCGATTCATTTCTTAATCGATTCTTAGGCAAAAAGAATCCCTAAAAAGCTTGTTATAAAGGTTTAGCTAGCTTATTGGTGGAATATGATTAGAACATATGGTTCCTTTTCACTAGTGCAAGCCAACCCTACTTCACTTTTTGCAACTATTAGGAAAATGGTGGTTTGATTATACATATCATCAATGTCAAAGATATATATATATATATATATATATATATATATATATATATATATAGTGTAAGTATATGAGGAAAACCCACTTTAGAGTCTAAACTGTGGAAACTCTGACTTCCCTAGTTTTTTTTTATGAAAATTTTAGGGCATGTAATATACATGATTATAAGCATTTTGGGCCAAAAAAATCTAAAAAGCGCCAAGCGATTTAAAAAAAAACCGTTTTCGGGTAACACATGTTACACGAAAATAACATGTGTAATTTTCGGGTAACATGTGTTACCCGAAAACTTTATTTTTAAAAAAAAAAAAAAACCGCTCGGCGCTTTTTTAATTTTTTTTGGCTCAAAATACTTAGAATTATGTATATTACATGCCCCTAAAATTTTCAGACCCTAAAAAGCTCGGGAAGTCAGAGTTTCCATAGTTTTCACCCTAAAAGTGGGTTTTCATAATATCCATCCCCTATATATATATATATATATATATATATATATATATATATATAGGGGGTGGCTAATATGGAAACCTCAAATAATGAAAAAACCCTAGAAACTCTATTAGGACCATTGATCATGTTTGATCAATGGTCCATAATTAATTTGTATATAATATTCTAAAGCAAGTGGGCCAATATAATAAAAAATAGGAATAAGGGCATTAAGGTAATCTTACTTTATGACACTTTTTTCTGAATCCTAGGTTTAAAAAGGTTGATTTGACACTTGTCAAATCATCTCTCTCCTACTTTATGGCACTTTCCAGCACTGATATTAACATACGTTAGTGCTGTGATAAAAAATTCTGACCTCGTGTGACACATCGCTAACATGTGTTAACAGACATATACTAAAAAGAACAAAATAAAAAGAACATATAAAATGTATATTTAATTAAGATATGATAAAAACGCTCATTACAGTCAACACTAAAAATGTATCAAAAAACTTTTTCATACAAACATAATTATTTGCGAATGATAAAAAACTATGATAACAACATAAAAAAGATCTAGCTATTCTTCGTTCTTGATACCCATCTTCATCTTTAATAGAAAAAAATCTCTTTACCTACAAAAAAAAAGATAACACGTGTTAGTTAGGCTCTCCAAAACACATAATGAAACATCACTGACACGTGTAATGTATTCTAAAACATATGTTTTACTGAAATGACGTATGACATATGAACACTAACACATGTTAGTTGGGCATATACTAACGTATGTCATATGAACCCTAACACCTGTTAGTTAGACATATACTAACGTCTGTTAGCATCACTAACATGTGTATAAACAACACCAAATCTGCAGTGCCAAGTGTATCATACGCAATTTTAGAACTATGTTAATACAACTACTCAAATACGATTAACAGGGTTTGAAATCCAACAATAATAAATTTAAAAAATCTAAATCCATATACCAAAAAATTATCTTCATATTCATTCATGAAATATATAATATAATAAAAAGACATCAGTAGCATGTGTTAGCATATTCTAAGACATATGTTTTACTGAAAACAACGTATGTCATATGGACCCTAACACCTGTTAGTTAGGCATATACTAGCATGTGTTAGCATCACTAACATGTGTGAGCATACAAGACTCGTACCGCAAAAAATAGACATGTACCCTATACGAGTTCAAAACAATTTCACTTGCCAAAAAAATTATTAAACAGAATACAAAAACCCTAATACCTGTTAGATAGGTATATACTAGCATGTGTTAGCATCACTAACATGTGTATAAAGCAACATCAAATCTACAGTGCCAAGTATATCATACTCAAATTTACAACTATTTTAATACAACTACTTCAGTAGCATGTGTTAGCATATTCTAAAACATATATTTTACTGAAAAATAGCATATGTCATATGGACCCGAACAACTGTTAGTTGGGTATATACTAGCATGTGTTAGCATCACTAACGTGTGTGAGCATACAAGACTCGGACCGCAAAAAATAAGACATGTACCCTATGCGAGTTCATAACAATTTCACTTGCCAAAACAATATTAACCTCATGTCCCCAATACAATAACAATCTAACATACACTCAATTTTAGAACTATGTTAATACAAACTACTCAAAATACGATTAATAGGGTTTGAAATCCAACAATAATAAATTTAAAAAATCAAATCAGAACCAATCCAAATCCATATACCAAAAAATTATCCTCATATTAATGAAATATATAATATAATAAAATACATCAGTAGCATGTGTTAGCATATTCTAAAACATATGTTTTACTGAAACTAACGTATGTCATATGGACCCTAACACCTGTTAGTTGGGCATATACTAACGTATGTCATATGAACCCTAACACCTGTTAGTTAGGCATATACTAGCATGTGTTAGCATCACTAACGTGTGTGAGTATAAAAGACTCGGACCGCAAAAAATAGACATGCACCCTAGACGAGTTCATAACACTTTCACATGCCAAAACAATATTAACCTCATGTCCTCAATCCAATAACAATCTAACATAAACAAAATAATAATAAAAAAAAGTTAAAATAAGTTTTTTTTTTCATTCAAGCATTTGATCAAACACTTGGTATGCAACCAAAAACTATCCCAAAAACTGTTAATATTATTATTCTAGCAAACCTCAAAACCTATTTCACTAAACCCAAAACATAACAACTATACAATAAAATTAATAAAAACAAAAGACATAAACCTTGTTTTATAATTAATGAAACTTGATAATGTAATAAAAAGCAAAAGACATTAATTATACACCTTTTTGTTTTTCCAGTTACGATTTGAATGTGTAGGATTTCAATGGATTTTTGTTATTCTTTTAACGAAATAATAATAATTCATGTAACATTAAAAAAAATCTAGATTAATAGTAAGCTAGAAATGAACCCCAGCAAGGAATTTTCTTACTTTGTACTTCATATAAAGACAACTGAACATTCCCTATAAGATTAAACATACTTATCGGTTCAAACCCAGCCAAGTGGGTTCGAAAAGTGGCCCACGAGGTCATGAAACAAAACACACATTATTAAAGCATACAGAATCCTACAAAACAAGCAAACACCAAGAACTTCTTCTTACTCACCGGTTCCTCATGTAATGCTACAATTTATTCATTTTTCCAAAGAGCTCCTCAAGATTGCTCACACCAAATCTTTGACACTCAAGCTTTTGTTTTGGGCTGTGTTGAATTTATTCATCTGGCTGGTCACTTGCAGATCTGGGGAGAAGAACTTGAAGCCTTTAAAACCCCCTTTAACTTGCAAATCTAGGATGAAGACTTGAAGCCTTTAAAAACCCCTTGATTTCATATTATTATTATTATTATTATTATTATTATTATTATTATTTATTATTATTATTGGAGGCTGAACATGAGATGAACAGAACAAATCTGAACAAGGCGATGCAGAACAATCCGAATCTGAACATGAGAAAGATGAATTTCTAGGTTATTCAGGTGAACAGAACGAGGCGATGAAGACTAGAGGTGGCGATGGTGGGAGGTGATGCAGAACGAGGTTAAGTCGGAGGTGGTGACCGGAGGTGGCGATGGTGGTTGTGGCTGGTGGTGGTAGTTCTAGAGAGAGGTAGAGAGAGGGCAGGGTAGAGAGAGGGCAGAGCAAAAATTATGGATTTGAATTTGAAATTAAAATGAAGAGAGAGAGAGGGGGGGAACAATATATATATAGGGGGAGAGAAAAAGGAGAAAGTGGAAATGTCTATTATGCCCCTTTGAATATTATTAAATATTATAATACAATGGGTGATGTGGCACAACATGGACCAAGTAATGGGTTTCTTGGGGTTTTTCCATTTTGGAGGGTTTCCTCCATATACTTCCTCTATATATATATATATATATATATAGGTAGAGGATCCTGTAGGAAAATTGGTTTGTGTGAGAAGTGTAGGAAGGATTAAGAATTGACATGTAGCCATCATGTTTTTGATTTTGGAATGATGTTTTGGGTTGTTTTGGCTTGAAAAACACTTAACACAACAATTTACAAAAATTTAAAACACAATCCAATGTATTATAGTCATTAAATTTAAATTCCAGATAAAACACCCTAGTAATTAATTAAAACACTCTGCTAAAGTGTTAGTGACATAGTGTTTTAAGTTTTAAGCCTAAAATACATTGTTTTCGGTTATTAATTGTTATGTTTGTTGTTTTTCTAAGCAAAACAATCCAAAACATCATGAATACGTCCAAAAAAATGATGCATACCTCCAAAAAAATGATGCATACATATCAATTTTTAATTCTTCCTACACTTCTCACACAAACCAATTTTCCTACAGGAACCCTACCCTATATATATATATATATAGGATTTGTTCAAATAAGAACCTTTGGCCAAATTAAGAACTGAGAGAACCATTCTAGACCACAAATTTCTCTAAGGCAAGGCAAAAAAAAATATTTTTTTTTTGCTTTAATCGATGCTTTAAATGCAGGAATTTTTTTATTTTTTTTTTCAATATACACATATGTATAAATGAAAAAAAAAATTTGCCCTTATAAGAAACGTGTGGCCCAGAATGGTTCTTTTAGTTCTCAAATAGGGGTTGGTTCTCTTAGGATCTCTACTATATATGTATATAATATATATATATGTGTGTGTGTATGTATGTGTGTATGTATGTATGTATGTATGTATGTATGTATGTATGTATGTATGTATGTATGTATGTATGTATGTATGTATGTATGTATGTATGTATGTATGTATGTATGTATGTATGTATGTATGTATGTATGTATGTATGTATGTATGTATGTATGTATGTATGTATGTATGTATGTATGTATGTTTAGGTTCCTGTACAAAAGACCAAAAGTGTGAGAAGGGGAAAAAGGACCAATGAGTATTATTGTAAATTAGATTCTAATTCATTTAATGAAAAGATGATGCAGTTATAATTATTGAGAGATTTTAAGGACTAATTACACAACCTATCTGATCATTGTGTAGAATATTCACACTCCTAAAAGGAAAAAAAAACCTTTTATTTCTTTTGTTATTTTCTTCAAAGTTTCTTGTTGGTGTGTTTGTATTGTTGATATGGATAATTCACTTTAGTGCGGTCGTACATCACTGTAAAATGTGTTTATTAGTAAGTTTGCTTTTAAATTATAGTTTTACATGTGTTTTATTCATCAAACCCTTACAAACCTTGTACAATTCAAATAAATAAGATTATACAATACTATTCAAGTAAATAGGATGTTATGTTAAAAATAGTAACTCATGATGTTAAAGTATAGTAATAACACCATATGATGTTAAAACACAAACAATACCAACACCCACAAAAATGTTTTTCGAGTAAGTTTGTCTTTAAAACTATAGTGTTCTATTTTTAAATATGTTTTATTCATCAATCCTTTACAAACCTTATACAATTCCAGTAAATAAGACATTATGTTAAAAGTTAAAACACAATAACTTATGAAGTTAAAACACAATCACACCAATACCCACAAAACAAAAGTCACATATGACTTTAAAACACCATGAACAACTATACATACAATCAAAATGTGTTTTAAATTAAAAAAAACACTAAACCACAATAATCCTTTGAACATAAAACACATAATCACAAACACAATAAAACACACAATATCTAAATGATAAAATCTCTATTACACAAACAAAATTTAAACCCAACGACTCGCGTTCGATCTGTGGCTAATTTTAAAAGCCCCAAGAGAAATGAATCGTTCTACAAATGTTGAGAATATTATTTGAGAATTGACAGCAACTCATGTTCAATTCCTAGGCATTTATGCTTCAATTTTTTTGAATGAATAAAAAGAAACAATAGTGCCTAAGGGTTTAACGGTGAGTTTTTTCTTAAATAATAATCCTTTCATCCACCAGAATCAAACAACCCTCTCAACTTCTAGAAAGTTACTGGAGTAAGAACAGTCGGTGATGCGGTTCAATCCACCACAAAATCAGAGAGAAAATCGATGTGGTGGAGAGAGAAACCAGATACAGTGGATTTAAATAACCCAGAACCCAAAATGTGGCCTTGATCTTCATCCATTATTTGTAGATTGTTTTTTTTTTGGGGGGGGGGGGGGGGTAGAAAAACACTTCTTATTTTTCGGTATAGAGAGAGACAGATAAATATAGAGAGAAGAACGAGATTTAAAGGGCCGTAACTTTTTTATACGTCATCTTTAAAAAAATTATACCGTAAAATTGAACGTCTTTTTATCTTTAATATGATTACCATATTATTTTACTTTTGAAAAAAAAGTTGAAAACCCAGTTGCGTAAGACACAATGAGATAACATAAAACACAATGAGTACTAATTACAGATGCAATGAATAATATGGTATAAAACAAAATGAACAGTCTAATAAAACACAATAGGGGACATACTAAAGACACAATGAACAGAAGACTAAAACATAGTGAATAGTAAACTTAAACACAATAAACAACATAATAAAACATAATGTACACCATAAATGCAAAACCCATTTGCGTAAAACACAATAGAAAGCATAATAAAAACATAATGGACAAAGGTAAATCATGTGTAGACTAAAAAAAATATAAATAACATATTTATAAATCACATGTGCATACTATAACACAATGAACGAGGTGAAAGCACAATGAAGAAGAAAACCCATTTAAAACGTATTTTTTTTTTCAATTTTAATATAGTAATGTGGTACTCATATTTAAGATAAAAAACGCTCATTAATATGGTGAAGTTTTTTTTAAATAAAAGAATATCGTATGAAAAAGTTATAGACGTTTTAAAATGATGAGGGGAATTGACATGTCCATTGCATGTGGAGAGAGAATTGTCTTATTGTGAATATTGGTTATATGTGTGGCAGATTTGTAATTTTTTTCTAAAGCCAAAAGCCAGAATTTTTAACTTCTCAAAAAGAGCTTTTCCACCCTTAAAAGCCAAAAGTCAAAACAAAGAATGCTTTTGGGTTACACAAACAACTTATTAACTTATTTGGTTATAAGTCAATAAGTTGTTTTGAAACTCAATCCCAAACAGCCTCTAAGTGTAGGGTTTTGAGTCTGGAATGTGAAAAGAGGCTTTGATAGTCCTTGCACTTAAAGCAACTAAACTTCAAAACGATCACTTATTCACTTCCCTACTTTTAACCTCCCTTTGTTGTTAAGATTACAAAAGGGAAAAGTGCTCTAGCTTTTCTTTTTTTTTTTTCTTTTCTAAATAATATAAGATTAAAGAGAATTAATGCCTCGAATATGATTTCTTACGATGAAAGATTGAGTTAAGGATGTTTCAATGAAATAGATGTTAATCACTTTTTTAGAAAGGCCAAGTTAGAGACTAAATGCGTTATAAAGTGCAAAGCGCATGAGCCATCTATAGACTTTTAGCAAAAGTTATAAGCTAAATGTGTTATAAAGTGGAAACCACATGAACCATTCATGTATTTCTGAAAAGGTAGAGATTAAATCCAAAATTTAAAAACACCACAAAGAGTATCAGTGTGCTTTACCAATATTTAACAAATCGAAGATCCAGGTTTCCATTGGTGGAAGTCTGTAAATGAATTGGGCAAGATTTATTCATAATATATTATTTTTCCTATTTCATAAATATATCTACTTTCATAAAATATATACATACATACATACACCTAGATACTCATTACAGAAACTAAATTATTACGAGAATAAAAAGGCCAAATTCAAATCTTGTAAGTTTTTTTTTTAATCAATGATTCATATTTTTAAGAACCGCATACGAATGTCTGCGTTATGTACATAGAAAAGCATTAAACTCGTTTGTTCAAATTTATTTTTATTATTTTTAAATGTTAAACTACATGTGTAGGAAATATACTTATAGTGTGCTGCAGATGATTTTTGTATGCTTTTATAAATAAACAAATTTGGTTTATATATTTTTAGGATGTTAGTTGAGCTGAATAAGCATTACATTTCAAAGCGTTTTTATATTTTTATTTCGACAAAAAAATAAAATTATGGCTACAAAACATATATTTTTAAATACAACATTGTATTGTATTAGTTATACACGCCATTGTATTGGCAAAAAAACACCGTAATTTGGGTGATTGCTTAAGTTAAACCCATCGTTATAAATATGTTGACTCGTCTTTGTACATACAAACATCAATATTCTGTCCTTGTGCATCAATTAGGGGTTTTTCAGTCGGTAAATTTTAGTTTCGTAATAGTGAATTGAGTATGCTACATCCTGTGAAATAGACTTTACTCTTGTTATTTTATATCGATCTAATAGATCCGTAAATATTACATAAGAGTTTGCAATAAAATTGTAATCATATATATGTTTTTTAAATACAAGCTTTTAAAAGAAACATGCACACTTGGTTAGCAAAAAACTAACACGGAAAACATAAGTTTACATACTAAGGAATGGATTTTTAAGCCACTCAGTTCATCCAACTATAAGTTTCACCTTACGACTAGTACACCACAAATGTACTTTCTTGGGTACCTTCACGATGCCCAAACACCTCCCATTCCGAAATCTCGAAATACATCACGACGTGGAATGAATAATCTCCTCAATAACCTCTTTTTTTTTTCTTAGTAACATTGATTGAAGGTACGCGCAATTACATCGATTTTTTTTTGGGGGGGTGGGTGGGAGGGGGTCAACCAGTAACAAAATATCCAACAATCGAGCAATACAACAACACATTCTCTTAACAGTGCCACAATTACCAAACATGTGATCTAAAGATTCAACTGTGTTCGAGCAGATCAGATATTTATAATATCATGACCTCTCTTACTTAAGTTGAATCAAGTTGGAAGACGATTCAAAAGCAATCTTCACACGTATAAATTAAATAAAAAATTATCTCTACTACATTATAAAGGAGGAGTAATGGCTAAATGTGTCCATATTGGCAAACTTAAGATGGCATTTGAAAAGCCATATGTTTTAACCTTCAAATGTCATGTAAATCTTCCCCAAATTACCCTTGAATGCATTAAGATGTTTGTACCAACCAATTTCCTCCCTCTCAACTTTATTGCCCATATGCACTTTCTCTGCTATCCTTTCACCTTCTTAACGTAAGCCAGTTATTAATCCTGGAATTTCAGTTATGTGCAATCCATATGACATATTCTACACGACTTTAATACCCGCTCAGAAACCTTCATTCTTTGATCAGGCTGGTTGGATGGGTTTCTCCTCTGTTGATTCAAGGTACGTGTCTTGTCTATTGCATGTTTCTCCTCCGATTTGTTTTTTAAATAGATTGAGAAGATATGAAAATTGCTTTAGGGTTTGTGTGACTTTGAATTTAGCATCTATTTTGCTTTGCTCTGTTTTTAATTCCTCTGTTTTTCATTTTTTGAGTATAAATCTTTGATTATATGTGGGTCAAAACAGGTCATTCTAAACATTGTGTCTTGATTTTCTAATGAGTTTTCTTTTCCCCCTAGGGAGTTTTATACATCATTAGTTGTTCATTGAAAATGTTGAATCTCTATAGTACAGTATTAAATTGAGTGTCTAAGGTTGTCATCCAGTTCTCAGTCAATATGTCTATAGTTTTGAACCTTTGAACACATTGTAAGAAAGTTAACATGATCTGGAATCATAAAATGGTAATATATGTCCTCATTTAGTTGGTATCCCATTTTCACCATCATATCATTCAACTCAACTACTGAAAACTTGTCTTCTTTTAGGTGATGTAGTGTAAAAAAATTTAGATTTTTTTAGAATTTTTCACCGTATTCATCAGACATTAATACAAAAGCTTAGATTTTGAACCAAAGTAGTCACTGTAGTAACATTCTTATTATATTCGGAAAGTGTGGAAATAATATAAGCAAGTATGGTTGATGTTAGGTTATTGAAGGTGATGTTCAGCCCGGTGATTTATGTACTCGCCAAGAATATGCTCGATGGTTGGTTTCTGCCAGCAGTGCTTTTTCTAGGTACATTTTCTTTCATTAAGTGTGTGGTACTGTGGTATAAACTTGAGTTGATTTTTGTATAAATATGTAGTAAAGCTAATCTTTTTAATTGTGGTATGTATAGAAACCCTCTATTCAAAGTGTACCCTGCAATGTATATCGAGAATGTTACTGAACTTGCATTTGATGATATTACGCCCGAAGATCCTGACTTCTCTTCCATTCAAGGTAAATACAGAAATTTAAACATTCTCGACTCAATATTTGGAATTATATCATTTTATATAATGAAATTTATGTTATACTTGGATATACAGGCTTGGCAGAAGCTGGACTCATAGCCAGTAAGCTCTCTCAACGTGACTTGAATATTTCAAATCAAGATGACAGCTCTCTGCATTTTTGTCCCGAAAGGTACATATTTTCACAATTTCACAATTATATTACCATGTTTCGTTTCTTTGCCCCTTTTAACCTCAAATGTTTTCCTCTTTTACAAATTTTTTGTAGCACTTTATCTCGTCAGGATCTTGTGAGCTGGAAAATGTCCCTGGAAAAAAGACTGCTTCCTGTAGCTGACAGAACGGTGATATGACTTTTAAACTGAATTAAGTTTGCCTTGACTTTATCATATAAACCTTTTAGTCTAAACATAATTCCACCAACATGCAGATTCTTCAGCAACTTTCTGGTTTCATAGACATTGACAAGATCAATCCAGATGCTTGGCCTGCACTCATATCAAATTTATCAGCAGGAGAAAATGGAATAGCAAGCCTTGCATTTGGTAAGTTTTTGTTTTGGGTTGTTTACTTATTAGTTAGTTATGATGGCTGTGTTTAATCTCAAATGGGTCAATTAAAAAAAACTCTCAATGGGTAGCCACTACGCCGGTCTATACTTTATATCTAAAGCATGCCACCTCCTAAAATCTTTTATTTGAATATCTGGATTGGATTACTTGTGTAGTTATATTGTTCCTGTAATTATGATTAACATGAATTATATACTTCCTTTTGAAAAATGAACAAAAGTATTTTGTCGTTCGATTCAAGATTGAGTGGTTAGTGTTTTCTGAGAGGCCACGAAACTCTTGTCGTATTTGGAAATGAAGATAGATTGAAATTTATTCTGAAAGTTATTTCATATTGTGCAAGGAGAAAACCCCTCAACTTCTTCAAGATGACGTTGATGAGATCAATTTCAGAGTCAAAGGTGCAAATGCACTGTGTTTCGGTGTGTTTGACGCATCTGAGTATACGGTTTTTAACCTTTAGCTTAAGTGTTTTATTTTCACTTGAAGCCGTTCTTTAACTCGAAAAATATTTAAACTAATCTGAAAAACGGAACTGACCCCTTAACGATTTAGCTTCTGAACCTTAATAACCTAAATCAGTTTGTCGACTGGAAACAGTTTTCTAAAGAAGCATGTTTATTAGTCTTGGGAATGATACCTGTAAGTTGCTTCATGGATTAATTAATCTAGAAAATCACATTGTTGAGAATGATTTTCATTGAAAGCATGTAGGTTGATGGTCGTTGCTATAATCTACTGCTACTTTACCCACTATATCTGCCACCATAGGGTTGCGGCGACGCGCTTATTTCTGCACTCCTACGATTTATTCCTTTAATTCAGCAGGTAAGGTAAGATATTTGCTTATCTACTTTTTTCTTATCAGTGTTCACTATGGTAAAGTTAATCTACGAACATTTTCCAAATGTATAAGTAACTATGGATTACCCAATTTATGTTTTAACACCCAGCCCGTACAAAAAAGCTATTCGTTTTCATCCGTTACACTTTCATTTTCATCTGTTAATGTCGCGAGTATAGAAGAAAGGTTAACTATTGAGTATGTACTTTAAATTTCTACAATTACATTGATGTAAGTATTGCAGCCTACATTCTTGATTAACATTAATCCAGTATAAATGAACAAAATGAATAGAAATAATACGAAGTAAGAATGATGATCGATTTTGGTGATAAAGGCTAAAAAAATTTAATTGAATATAGATAACTAAATAGATCATACGACTGCAGAAGGAAGTGCAAGGAAGCAGGCTTCTTTATGAAATGAATAAAATTTATGAATAACATCATCTTTGAATACCAATTAATATCACACGCTTAATTGTAATTTCATGAAACATTTTTATTGTGGATCACTTACTTTACATAAAAGTTGAATGTTTAATTATAGCCTTTATCAGTTTTGGTTACAATTGCTTTCAAAAAAATATACTATCCTTAAAAGAATTACTTGAATTTGTTTATGTTTACAACACACATTCATACTCGAATGCTTGCATTTTTGTTGTATTAGACACTATGTCAAACCTATGCATCTTTATATATTAGCCTTAATGTGAGCTACAATCGTCTTCTTATTTAATTTTGGATTTGTTTTTGTATTAAGATGGAGCCCTGAAGGTTAGAGAAATAAGGTTAGGTTGCCCGAATAATACACATTAGATTATTTGAACATGTCACGCATATAGTGTGCTCAATTGCATAATTGAATCTTATATGAGTTGTGACACCCGCCGCAACGCGCGGGCATTCTTACTAGTATATATTTATATACTATAATATTTAGTTGACATGAGAAAAAAAGAGTATAATTAAGCATATTCCACGGATATTTATAATATATTTTAGTTTATAGTGGTATAGATCTTGATATACTTAGCATTATTAGAGAATTCTAGTTTTATATTTTTACCTAATTTTTCCTCTAACTTAATAAATAAATATATTTTCTTTTTCATGAGTGGTGTACATTGTCCACAATTGATAGTTATTAGATGCATTGACTGTAAAATTTTATAGAGATTGCTTATAAACAAACTAAATTAAAAAAAAAAACCGCCCTCAATACTCTAATTGTTTTTCTTTTCTCTTTACAATTTCTTACATCCTTTACTTTCACCCACAAAAATATGTCTGGTTACTAAAAAATTGAATAAAAAGTGCACAAAGCCGTCAGTACGCACTCGAGCGTGTATGCGTTTACACACATTATATAGCGTGAGGTTTAGTGAGAAACAATGAAGAACCGAAAACTACTAATTTAACATGTTAAATATTTATATTAAAAACAATTTTTGAATAGAAAAAAAATTTATTTTTACATACATTTTTTTTCTGAAAAGTTAATTCCCCCCCCCCCCCCCCCCCCAACACACACACACATCGTGAGATGCACATGTGCAGCTAAATCCCCAACTCCAAAAACCTAAACCCCCCACCCCATCCTTTGAAAAACCTAAACCACCATTCCACTATACCTAAAAACTAAACACTATAGTTAAACCAACAAAAAAACCTAACTATAATAGTGAAATGCACATGTTCATGCAGTACACTTGTCTTATTTTATAGTTTTTATATAGAGTTTTGTTAAAAACAAAACCCTAAAGCTAAACACATCAAAAAACCTAACTATAATAGTGAAATGCACATGTACATTTGTACACTAGTCTTATTTTATAGTTTTTATACAGAGTTGATTTAAGTTTATTCATGTTTGTTGTCCAACATTTGTCTTATTTTCAATTTATGTTATAATATACATGACTAACCAATTGACGAGTTCAGGTATATTTTATATCTCACTTCGTGTCCATTTAATGATCATTGAATAAAATTTTTGTCTCCTTATATCTCATATCGCATCCATTTAGTAATGGTAATTGACAGTTTATTCAAAAGTGTACTCTAATAGTGAAAGGTACATGCGCATACGATATATGTCTGTATATATATAATAGCGAAAGACACATGTGCATCAGACATGACGCAATATCACGCAATATAAACCATTTTTTTAATTTGTTTTTCGAAAGATTAACACTAGAAAAAACATTTTGGTATTTTTACTTTTTATTTTTATTTTTTTAGGTTATATATTTTTTTTATTTTTTGTTGGAGGGATTTTTTTTATGTTCACACTTCATATTTACAAAATGGTAGTTCTTAAATGATCAAAATAATATATATATATATATAGGGTAGGGTTCCTGTAGGAAAATAGTTTTGTATAGGAAGGGTAGTAAGTGTTTTCTACCGTTTGATCTAGAAATCAATGGTTTAGATTAAAGGTTTAGGTGTTTTAAGATTATACTAATTATAATTTAATAATTAAGGGTAGGATGGTCCAAAAAGTGTTTTAAAAGAGGGCATGAATGTCATTTTGTTTTGTTTTGTTTTTTTATATGGAAACCGTTTGATTACATCCCTTAATTCACGTCACTGTCTCTCTCTTCTGAATCTTTAATTATAATAGATTATAATTGTTTCTCTCTCATATTCACTCACCTCTATCTTCTCTCTCACGTAGAAACAACCAGGTTTTTTCATCTTCATTAATATTCACATTCTTCATCTTGATAAAATCGGCTTCTTCATCTTATTAATCGGTGGCTTCCTCATCTAAAACTCATTTTTCTTGTCTTGTTTTACAGATCAGAGCCGATAAACACTATACAAGGAACAAAAAAACACCAACCCGGTGTTTTAATTCAGACGCCATCGACCACCACCGAATAACATGCAGGGAGATCAGAAACCACTACACCATACATCTACCCTGACTGGTACCGATCGACACTTTATGTTTATTTTCTTTTATTAATTAAATTTTTTAATGGTGTTTTATGAATTTTGAGGATGAGTTTGTTTGAACAGTCATCGTTAGGGGAATATGCTTTGTTGTTGGGGAATATGGGTTTACTAGTGTTTTTGATTCTGTAATGGTGTTTTTGAAGTTGTAATGGGATTTCTAGTGTTTTTGTATTTCAACAGTCACCATTAAATTTAATCTAGTTGTTCCACAATCCACTTCCTATTTGATTATTTTAGTCACATATCCTTAGTTTGAAGGTAATCACGCTACGGTTTTTATTTATTTATTTATTTATTTTTGTTATGTAGTTCCACTCCCTGTTTAATAATTTTAACTTTTACCCCGTACTTCGTACAATTTTGATTCACACAACTTTGCCATAATTGATAATTTTAACTTTTTAATGGTGTTTTATGAATTTTAATGGTGTTAAATGAATAAGTAGTGTTTTATACGATTAAGTATTGTTTTACAAGATCGAGTAGTGTTTTTGTCTTCGGACACTATAGTTTGCGGAATAATGGTGTTCATTCGTTTTTTTGTGAAACTTTTGATTTTGGTGTAATAATATTGTTTTTTATTTTTTAGGAATTAGTGAAAGATTGGGGCCGGTTACCAGATGCTACTAGGAGAGAATTGGAGAAGACCGCGTTTATTCGAATTGTTGAAAGAATGGGGCCGTCAATGGGAGAAACGTGACTTTACTTTTGTGATTTGGAAAAATATTTGTTTATCTTTGTGTTTTGGATTCTGTCTCGCATATGTTTGGGATGATGGTACATTGTGTTTCTTGGATATTTGATTTAAGAAACGCTAACATGGCTTACTAAACCCTGTTACCAAAAAATCTTATAAAACAATGCTTATTCGTATAAAAAAAGACTACCTAATCGTATAAAACACTACGATTAAGTAAAAAAAACACTTACCATTCGAAGGATCTTGTAAAACTTCTACCATGACTTGAAGAATTGAACAACTGATAGAGATTGGTTATATATTTGAAGAATCGAACAATTTTTGGTATTTGATCGAATTATTTGATGTGAATATCTTATGATTCTTATTAAAATAAGAAAGAATTAGTTATTTTAGGATGATTAAACTTCATAAATATCCATATTTGAGATGCTAAATTAGTGGGTTTAGGATAATTAATAAAATGGATAAAAAGTCTATAATGCCCTTCATCTAAAGATTTAATCAGATTTGATCCAACGGTTGAAAATAATTCCTACACTTCCTACACAAAACAATTTTCCTACCGGATCCTCTACCTATATATATATATATATATATATATATAGGGACAGGTTCAAATACAAAGTAATGAAAACGTGCGAAGTGTGCGAAGTCACGTAACATACAAAATTACGTAACATGGACAGAATACCTACTAGTTCCATAACTAAAATCACGTAACATATAGTCCATTACCAAAAGTTACGTAATTTTGTATATGTGATTTTTTTAGTTATGAACTAGTAGTGATTCTGTTTATGGTACGTAATTTTGTTACGTGATTTTAGGTATGAACTAGTAGTGATTCTGTCTATGTTACGTAATTTTGTATGTTACGTTTTTTAAGGGTATGGAAAATTTTTATGTAAAGTTTTGAATGATTCTGTCTTATGGTACGTAATTACGTAATGACACTATATGTTACGTGATTTTAGTTATGAACTAGTAGTGATTCTGTCTATGTTACGTAATTTTGTATGTTACGTGACTTCGCACACTTCGCACGTTTTCATTACTTTGTACAATAATCGTCCCCTATATATATATATATATATATATATATATATATATAGGGTAGGAATCATAGGAGAACCATAGGGTAATTGAGAACTAAGAGAACCATTCTGGATCACGCATTTTTCTAAGGCAATTTTTTTTGTTAAATCACAACTTTTTTTTTGCAGGAATAAATTTCTTTTATTTTTTATATTTATACTTATGTATATATTGCATTTATATATATGTGTATATTACATTTTTCAGCTATACATATGTGTATATAATCAAACATATATGTATGATACTTATTTTTTAAACTCTAACATGTGTGCACATTAAAATAATATGCTCTTATCCACCAACTTTTTTTCCATACATGCATATATGTGAAATCATTTCTATACATTTGTATTGTATAAATGCA
This sequence comes from Ambrosia artemisiifolia, assembly GCA_032199755.1. NCBI lineage: Eukaryota > Viridiplantae > Streptophyta > Magnoliopsida > Asterales > Asteraceae > Ambrosia > Ambrosia artemisiifolia. Next base: position 10,658,000 of record CM063514.1, read on the forward strand.
AAAAAAAAAAAAAAAAACACTTGTAAGAATATGGACGCTTTGGCCGAAAATGAATGTGTGGTTGTAAAATAAACCATAATAAAATATTAATTTAGTTATATAGGTGTAAGGTTTCTTTACACCGGTGTAAAAACGTCGTAAATAATTTTTTTGTTTCATTTTTTTACGTCGGGTTTAGGTGTTTTTACACAAGTGTGCAAAAAAATATAATTTAAATTCACATTTTGTGTCGAGTTCCCGCAACTCAAAGGAGTTTTCATATGATCTCATATATATATATAGGGGACGGTTATTGTACAAAGTAATGAAAACGTGCGAAGTGTGCGAAGTGTCACTTTGTACACAATAATTACGTAATGATAATTACGTAATGTCTTTGTATGTTCATGAAAGCATTACGTAATTATCATTACGTAATTATCATTACGTAATTATCATGCACTTTGTACATGATAATTATGTAATGATAATTAATAATGCCTTCATGAACATACAAAAACATTACGTAATTATCATTACGTAATTATCATGCACTTTGTACATGATAATTACGTAATGATAATTACGTAATGTTTTTGTATATTCATGAAGGCATTACGTAATTATCATGTGCAAGTGAGCCTTCGCACACTTCGCACGTTTTCATTACTTTGTATTTGAACCTGTCATATATATAAGGATCCATGAAAACCCCTCCTAAACCGGAAAACTCTGAAAACTCTAACTTCCCGAGCTTTTTAGGGCCTGAAAATTTTAGGGTATGTAATATACATGATTTTAAGCATTTTGAGCCAAAAAAATCAGAAAAGCGCCGAACATTTTTTTTTAAAAAAAGAAAAAAGTTTTCGGGTAACACATGTTAAGCGATTAACATGTGTTAATCGCTTAACATGTGTTAATCGCTTAACATGTGTTACCCGAAAACTTTTTTCTTTTTTTTTTTAAAAAAAAAAGTGTTCGGCGCTTTTTTGATTTTTTTGGCTCAAAATGCTTAAAATCATGTATATTACATACCCTAAAATTTTCATATAAAAAAAACTCGGGATTGAGAGAACTTGAGAACTCCTAATTAAATGAAAAAAAATCATAACTAAAAAATTAAGTAAATAAATAGAAAACTGGTTCGGAGCTTCGCTTTCCCCCGTCATCTCCGTTTAGAAAAAAAATAAAAAAATAATAAAAAACCTAAAAAACGCTACTATATATGTGTATTATAACCAAAAAACCTAAACCCCCACCCCACCTACCCCCACCCTCATCCAAAAACCTAAACCGCTTACCCAAAACCTAAAGCTACCACACCTACCACCTACCAAAAAAACTAACCCCCACCCACCACAACCAAAAACCTTATCCCCCACCCAAAAACGTAAACCCACCATACCCACCCGACCCCACCCTCAAAACCTAAACTTTACAAGTTAAAAAAATACTTACCCTAAAAGTTAAACTAAACCCTAAAGTTTAACCGGGCATTTACTGCACTAGTGCATTATAATCCACTTTTTTTTATTTTTTTTTTTTTCTGAAAGGGGATGACGCAGGAAAGAGAAGCTCCGAACCAATTTTTTATTTTTTGACTTAAATTTTGAGTTATGATTTTTTAATTTAAGTAGAAGTTCTCGAGTAATTCTCTCTCTAACAATAAGTTTTCTATTGAACCTTTATATTATATATATATATATATATATATATATATATATATATATATATATATATAGGATAAGGATAAAATAGAAACCCCCTTGAGTTGGAGAAACCCATGAAACTCATTTGTGACCCTTGATCAACCAACATCAATGGATGAGATTGATCTACTAATATTATATTATTAAATGAGTTATCTTTTTTATGTTTTTAAAGCAAAAGGGTATTTTAGGAAGATTGCATTTTGTCCATATCTCCTCTCTCTCCTAAATCTCTCTCATCTCTCTTCTCTCTCCTGACTCTCTCTCCTCTCTCCTGACTCTCTCTCCTCTCTCCTCTCTTTTTTCTTTGCTTTTACATTTTTTTCAATTTTTCAACCTTTTTATAGGTAACAAATAAGTCAGATTGATCTGTAACAACTTATGCGTTACGTTGTTACATTGTTACATTTTCAAGTGGTGCTTCTGTAATTGTTGATCAATTAACTAAGTCCGCATATTGTTACATTCTTACCACACTGTAAAAAGAGCATTTTACATATTTATATATGTATCGTAATTAATGGTGCTTATGTAACCTGTTTTATATTCAAACTCCAAACAGAAATTTTACATATTCATAAACATGTAAACATTCACAAATTTACAACAAACAATCCCAAAAGCTTAAATAATAACAATAATAATAATAACAATATTCAAAACTTAAATAATAACAATAATAATAAGGCTATCCATAATAATAATACTCAAAACTTAGATCTGTTGCTATCGAGTAATCTCCATCTGAAATGAAAAAATAAAAACAAATAATAATAATAATTAATAATAATAATAATAATAATAACAATAATAATAATAATCAACTTACCATCAACTTAGATCTGTACATAATTCATCCTCGTTCGACACACAGCACATTCCGATTAGCTCAACCAAACGACACCGTTCCGTTAGCCATGACGGAGAAACCCTTCAACCACGTCATCTCCGATGACATTCTACCGCTACCGGTACCACCTCCAATCAACATAATAAACTTCGAAAACTACAGAACCAATAACAACAGTTGGAATAATCACGAAATAACCGAAGAAGTTTTGATTCAGATCTGTCCGAAACCATCCCTTTCGAACCAACCATCACCTCCAAAAACCAAAAAAAATAAAAAACGAGATCTACTAAAAAACAGCAACACTCACCGTCGTCGTCTTTCTTCTTTGGTCGTCGTCGAACCACCACCGCCGCATCATCGGTTCTAGATCTGGAGTGTGTGTAAGATTAGATGAGAGAAAAACAGAGAGAGAGGAGTGTGTGTGAGAGAGAGTGAGAGTAATTGTGTTTAAGAGAGAGAGACAGAAGAGTTTGAGTGAGAGAGAGGAGTTTGAGTGAGAGAGAGGATAGTGTGTGTAGTATGTGTGTCTGATGTGTGTTTAAAAAAGGGGTCAAACAATGAGATGGTGAAAGTTACCATCATACCCTTTTGCAAAATGTTAAAAAAGGAGATGTGGAAAGATGGTGACCATAGGATGGGTTTCAAAGGTTTCTCCAACTCAACCAAGTTTCATTAGGATACATAGCCTATATATATATATATATATATATATATATATATATATAGGGAAAGGATAATGTGGAAACCCTTGTTATATGGTAAACTCTGGAAACTCTGACTTCCCAATTTTTTTTTCTTGAAAAAAATAGGGCATGTAATATACATGATTTTAAGCATTTTGAGCCAAAAAAATCAAAAAAGCGCCAAGTAGTTTTTTTTTTTAAATAAAGTTTTGACTAACACATGTTAAGCGAAACTAACACGTGTTAACCATTTGTTACCAGAAGACGGTTTTTTATTTTTTTTAAAAAAAATGGCTCGGCGCTTTTTCCATTTTTTGGCCAAAATGTTTAAAATCATGTATATTACATACTCTAAAATTTTCATATAAAAAAAAGTCGGGAAGTTAGAGTTTCCAGATTTTACCATATAGCAAGGGTTTCCAATATAATCTTATACTATATATATAGGATTAGGTTCAATTGAAAACCACCCTTTCGTGAAAGAACCGTAAGATCCCCGACGTAAAATGTGCATTTAAATTTTTTTTCCCATCGGTGTAAAAATGGGTAACCCCGACGTAAAAAAAATATAAAAAAATAATAATTTTACAGCGGTGTAAAGACCTGGGCCCACCTTATTTTGTTTTTTTAGGAAAGGAAATATTTCCTTTTATATTTTATTCAACTTTAATTTTCAACCACAAATCCTTTTTTGATTAAAATAAGTTTGTGGTTATGAAGTGAGTTCCGTAGTTTTTTCACGAAAGTGTGGTTCTCATTTTACCCTAACCCTATATATATATATATATACACACACACGCACAGTCCGAAAGTATCAAATTATGATAGGAATACATATAGTTTAGACACTATTGTATTGGCCGTGTATTGAGTACAAGCATTTAGAAAAATGCATTTTTTAAAAGATATCAAAGGTATATTTACTCATTTCAAAAAGAATTAAATGATTGATATTAAGTATATATCTCTTTTAGAAGTTTGAAAAGCAAAATTCATTTTGATTTATTCCATAATAAATCAAGATTATTGGAAATTTGAACATAAAAGATTATATTTATGAGTAGAATGGGCATGCCAAACTTTCCACCTTGCATGGCTTTTGCTTAAATGAAAAGGTTTTAGCATATACCATCTTTTGAACGGTTGATTTTAAAAACAAGAAGGGAAAAAGGGAAAGTTTTCACTAAAAAAGAGACCCAAGAAAGCCACTTTTTAAATTTGTGGACAAATAAAGTGTGGAATTATGCTTCACTTCATATTTTAAAAACTGTTTCCCATGCTTTACACACAAGCATTCAACCTTTTTATGTGAGAAGATGAACTAAAATTCTTGAAAGTTTATTTATTCAATATAAAGTTAAGGTTTCATACTTGCTTTCAAAAGTCGAGACAAATGTGGAGAAAAAAACCATATTCTCTTATGTGGGACCTTTGAAAAGTTGATCATATATTTTTTTAAGACTAACTTATTAACAAAACGAATCGTGTTGAGTTAAATCAAATTAACCGGCTTTCAGTTTTGTGATTCATGTATGACCATGACTACAAACTTGCATGGATTAACGGATATAATGCATGTATAGTGTGAGTATGCTCCACTCATGTACCAACTTTTAAATCTTATTTACGAAATCTGTATGTGTATGAAGATGATTTTGTATCAAAAGCCCATCTAAATCTTTAAAGCGCAAGTATAATCCAATGTAAATTTACACTATTGATTAGGCCTATAAACGAACCGAAAGAACACGAATAAAGGCATGCTCGTTTTTATTCATTTGACTTTAACTAAACATGAATACAAACACATAATCGAACACATTTTTTTTGTTCTTGTTCGTTCATTAAAAAAATTGTTATGCTCATGTTCGTTTATGTTTGTTCGTTTAAAACATAAACTAATAGTTCATGAACGAACATAGAAAGGCTTTCACAAATATAAATGAATTTAAACGATTTTGTATTACTAAAAAAACCCAATTGCTAATTCGTTATATTTATACAAGTAACTTAAAAGGCCGATTTATGTTTATATTTATATAAATATAACTACTTATGTAATTAATAAAATTTAAATGGACGTTCACGATCATAAATGAACGAACACAAAGTTTGTTCATGTGCTTTCATTTAGCTAAACGAACAAATTTTTTAGTTCGTAGTTGTATGTTTATTAAATAAACGAACGTAAACGAACTTTTCGCCGAACATGTTCACAATGTTCAGTTCGTTGACATGCCTGCCTACTATTGACCACGCTTTTTGTTAGGTTCATTGACATGCCTACTTTTGATCGTGCTTTTTTAAAAGACGGAAACTATTAACAAAAAGTATGTCTTTCTTTCCTTGTTAACTTGAACTAGCAACTACCAAAGTAGAATTCTATAGGCTGGGAAAGTTATAAAGTGGCTTTTTCATAATACACTCAAAGTGGCCACAAAACATTCCCTAGGGACGTTACTTTAAACCGTCACAAAAATGCTTTAACACCAATTGAGCTAAAATGTTGACTTTCTAAGTGAACACACCACAATATTTTTGATTTTGGTGAATAAAGTCACCGCCACAAAACACTTTAAATGCCTTAAATGGACGACTTCCCAAAAACGTGTATATGTCACACATGATTCATTATTTAAAAAACCACGTTAATGGTTAGGTTAGGTTCGGTTATGGTTAAAAGGTATAAAACAAGGTTTGATGGTGAATTCTTTTTGTGATTTGTAACTGAGTCTTATGTTATTAATGAACCATTTTTATCATTTTTAAAAGCTTAATATAATATCTACAATCCAAGGCTTCAGAGGCAAAGCTTGGTTCTCGAATTGGCCGGGGCTCAATTTTTTTCGATCGGTAGTGACAAATCGGCAGGGGCCGGACTCAATTTACCAACGAAAATCGTAAATTTTCACCACTGCGTCAAAAAACGGAGGGGGCATCACCACCCGCTCTAAGAATCCTTGAGATGTATGTGTATAGATGCCAAAGTACACCTCTTTGGTTTGTCAGATCAACCTAATCAACCTCGCCGGTCTGGCTTGCTTTTTTTTTACATATATGGTATGTTGAAATTAACCAACTTTTATAACGACGACTGACACCAGTTGTTACATATGTAACATCAGTTGTTACATATGTAACAGTGCAAATTTTGTTTATTTTTTTTAAAAATATCCAATCGGCGCTTTTTTTATTTTTTTGGCCCAAAACGCTTTAATACATGTATGTTACCTTGTGTATTTTTTTCAAAAAAAAAAAAAATTGATGGTTTTTACAAGGGTTTTCATAGTTTTCTTAACTCGAGTGGGTTTTCAATTTATCCTCCCCCTATATATATATTAGTTTTCTAGGGAAACTAAGCAAAGAACTTAATATCGTTGCAAGATCTGGCTCGTTTGGGTTAGATTACATGGGCTCATATAGTACCCCCAAAGTTAAAGGCCCAATTGCTGAGCCATGTGACTCTTCCTAAAACAAATCACATAAAAAATTGCAAAACGGATCGATAAGACGATAACTCTATGAAGATTACACAAACATTGGTCTAATGGCCTACTATACCCTATGGCTTCAGAGAGTGTAGCGTAATACTTGTTTTTGTAGGGAGCATACGATAAAAACGAACTTTTTAGCTTTAAATGACCATAGACGATTAGGACGTTAAGGTATCTCTAGGCCATATATAAGTTTTAGATAATAGAAATAACTAGAGGTGCACATACAAGTTTTTTAAGAACCAGAACCAGTTTGGGCTGATACCGGTTCTTTCCCGAACCGGTTCGTTTTCAGTTCTTGAACCAATTCTTGCGTGCATTTTTTTTAAAGCAACACATTTTTTAACGTAAAGTTCAACTTTTATTAATTCTTACATTTTTTAAGGTGTATGGGTTTTTTTTATGTGTAGAATCTTTTTTGTATAATTTTGTTATATATCATTTTTTATATAGAATTGCAAATTTTTAAATAAAATTTACCGTTTTTCATACCGGTTTGAATCATTTTTTTTCAAACAAGTTTGAGACAATTTGATTTAAAACCGGTTCGGGGCTGGTTCGATTAGAAATGAGGGGAATCGATGGTGGAACCACAGGACTAAATCTCGAACCGGGACCAGTTTGGAATATACCGGTCCCAGACCGTTTGGGTCGGGTCGGTTTGTCCAGGTCGCTTCCAGGAACGGTTTTTTTTTTTTTTTTTTGCACCTCCAGATATAACCCTGGGAGAAGATCCTGAAAGGAGACCTACTCATTGGGCCTAACAATTGTGCTATAAGGACCAGCCCAACGTGATATAGTTTGGCTCTATACAATTTGTCATAAAACCCGGTCCAAACATACCTGCAAAGCTACAATACCATTAAACCATAGCTGGCCCAAACAAAACATTTTTGTAAGCACATATTAGTAATTTCTGTAGACAATATGAATTCCAAAATGTCAGATTGAAATCTGAAGTCTGAACAGAAAATAATGAGCAACTAAGCTTAAGAAGGGTGAGGTGCCCCGGCCCATACCGTTTTTTTGGCTTAGTAGTGTAAATTTCTTCATTTTTGTTCGAAAAATTTGTATATATTGAGTCCGGACCCACCGATTTGATTTTATATTGTGTAAATTTGGGTCTCGTGACTTTCGGCATCCACATCTTAAAATTCAAGCTTCGCCACCGATATAGATGATTGAATATTGTTCATAAGATACATATATAAGAGTATCAATCATGATGATCCTCATAAAACATCTCAACCTAAGTTCCAAACGTCTTTTGAGCTTAATAGACACGTCCTAGAATATTAGCGTGTTACAATATATCTATATGCCTTTCCAAATCCACAATAAGCTTTTTCTGAATCCACTACAAAGGTTGTCAAATGGAGGACACTCCAATATTTGATGAATGGTTTACATTTAAAGGAATATCTTAGTTTTCACATCATGATGCTTCATTCCATATTGGATCGAGTCAACTATACCAGACAAGACGGGCGGTCGGTCTGGGCCAAAATAGGTTTAGGTCACAACATGGTTGTCTTAAAAAGAAATAACATTTTGGTTCATCATTCGTGTCAACTATGTAAAACCAAAACTTAATTGAACTTAGAAGAAAATAATGTTTTTTAGAAACTACAAAAATGAAATAAGCTCAAACCAAAGTGTCAAACATACTAATTAAGAACGAGGACCCTAACGTTTCATTCCAAAGACAAACTTCAAATTAAGGTGGTTCCGATTCACTAACAGCCTCATCTTCAATTTAGAATACAATTAGACACCGAATAACTCCTTATCTACACCAATACAATTATGAAAGTAGTCTAGTCCACTATCTATCAATAACTATTAGCACCATACACTATAACATAATAGAATTTTTATTGATTGAAATTGTTGAACTATACACAATGATACATTACAATTTATAAAGGATGCAAGTATACAAATTAAATACAAGAGCATGAATCATGGGCAAGAATTATGTGCAACCAATTATGGATTGATTTGCAATTATTGTTGTCAATCATCTTGGTCAATGAGGAGAATAATCTTCAATCAATGGGTCAATCATCTTAATCAATGAGAGCTGAATTAGTGGTGTTAATACGCCCCGCAAGATAGAGGATCCGTTGGAGACTCCAATCTTGGACCTAAAAGGTATGAACGGTGCTCGTGAAAGCGGTTTGGTAAGGACATTCGCAAGTTGATCCTTCGAGCTGACATGAAGGATTTTAAGTTGCCTGGAGTTGACTTGTTCCCGCACAAAGTGTTAGACCAGAGCGATGTGTTTCATACGTGAATGATAAACAAGATTTGCACATACATAGGTAGCTCCGGTGTTGTCACAGTATAGCGAAGGAGTGCTCATAATTGGGAGTCCCAGTTCACTAAGTAAATTTTTAACCCATGAGAGTTCAGCTGCAGCATTAGCGAGGGCTTTATACTCGGCTTCGGTAGAAGATCTAGAGACCGTTTTTTGTCTAGCAGACTTCCAAGATATGATATTGGACCCAAGATATATAAGGTATGCTGTAGTGGACCGTCCCCCATCATTAATATCGCCCCAGTCGGAGTCTGAACAACCCATGATGGACCGTCCCTTTTAAATAGCGGAGTACACGTTTGAGAGCTTGCCAGTGTGATTGTTTGGGTGAGTGCATGAACTTAGATAATTTATTGACAGCAAAGGAGATGTCAGGACGAGTGAAGGCAAGGTACTGCAAAGTACCTACCAGTTTTCGGTAGGGTGTGGGATCAACAGGAGGAGCGGAGTTATGGGAAGAGAGCGAATCAGAGGTGCTTAAGGGAGTAAGGACCTCTTTTGCACCATCCATTTTAAAGGTGGTGAGAGATGTTGAGAAAGAAAGAGTCCATGGGGCGTAGGAATGACCTCGATTCGTAGAAAGTTATGGAGAGGGCCTAAGTCTTTGATAGAGAATTGTTTGCTTAGGGCTTGAACAAAGGAATCCATAAACGGATTGTGATTGCCGGTAAGAACAATGTCATCAACGTACATGAGTAGATAACAAGTGATATTATTGAGATTGTAGACAAAGAGTGAAGGATCGGAGATACACCTTTTAAAGCCAAAGCGAATGAGAAAGTTGGTGAGTTCGATGTGCCAAGCACGCGGTGCTTGTTTAAGCCCATAAAGAGATTTTTTGAGTTTGCAAATGTGACGTGGGAAGTCCGTATTGGTAAACCCGAGAGGTTGTATCATAAAGACATCCTCGTGAAAAGTCCCATGAAGAAACGCATTATTAACATCTACTTGACGCAAAGACCAACCTTTTGAAAGGGCAATAGAATGGACAGTGAGAATGGTAACGGGTTTAGTAACGGGACTAAAGGTTCCATGATAGTCATTTCCGTATTGTTGGTGGAATCCTTTGGCAACTAGTCGGGCTTTGTACTTGTCAATTGTGCCATCGGGTTTGCGTTTGATTCGGAATACCCATTTCAAACCAATAGGAGTTTATGTTGTATGAGGTACAAGTTCCCATGTGTTGTGAAGGAGAGCATTGTACTCAAGGTCCATGGCGTGGCGCCAGTCCAGATCTTTTAAGGCTTGAGTGTAAGTGGAGGGTTCGATAGACGTGGGGAGTGGGTGAATGGTGGTAGTGTTGACAAAGCTTGGGTTATAATATTTCGGGTTTGGTTTCGGTTGTCTACGAGGTGGTGTAAGGTTATTTGGAGGAGAGGTTATGGTAGGCTCAGATGGGTTGGTTTGGGAAACGGGTGGAGTAGTTTCGGTGGCTTGGTTGTTATCGGTGGAGTGGGAATCGGGATGGTTAATTATTTGGGCTGGAGGGAGAGGGTGGTTCGGTTGTAGAGAGTGGGCTGGTAGGAGTTGGTGTTGGGCCAAGATTATGGTCGTTTAGGCTGGTGGTAGGAGACGAAGGATTTGGGCCGGAGATGTTTGAAGGAAGAGTGGGCTGGTTAGTTGGGCCTGAGGGGGAGGGTAATGTAACAACCCGGACCTAGGGCCCAAAAATTTTTCACGACTAAAGATTAGAATGACGAAGAAATAATAAATACTAATGTTAAAAGTTAAGAATAATTATTATACGCGAGTGCTAGTTACGAACTTGAACCCGAATAATTATTTAAGGAATATTATTATCTGAAAAATACCCGTTACGCGACCGAACTGACACCCGATAACGAACCAGGACCCGAACTAAACATGGTGAGTCACCAAGGGAGGACACTTGTCCTCCCCTTGTGGTGACAACCCAACATCAAAAACCATTTGATGAATCAAATGGTTTTTCTTAAAACCACTTAACCAAACCAGCTATAAAACCCCCCACCTCTCACCCTTTCTTGACTGCTGAACAAACCACCGAAGAGAGAGAAGGAGAGCAGGCGGAGCAGGAGGAGCTCCGGCCATCAATCCCGGCGGAGCTCCGGCGAGTCACCCTCAAAACCCCACTCTTTCTTCCTGATAAACCCATACGCACACCCAAACAATATTTCCACCACACATATACAATCAGAAAGAGAGGAACTGGTGGAGGGGGGTTCCGACCACCACCCTCGGCGGCGGAGCTCCGACCAGTGAAGAGAGGAAGAGACGATGACGGTGACGATGGCTCGTGGTGGTGGTTCGACGGTGACAGATCTGAAAAGGGGGTTAGGGTTTCAGTAGGATTAAGGTGGTCACAGGGGTGGTTCGGTGGTGGTCATCATGGTCACAGAGGCGGCGGCGGCGGCTGGTTAGGGTTCCGATTAGGGTTCCTTCTCTTCAGCGATATCAGGTAGCCTCGTTCCCTCCTTGTTCCGATTTATAGATTATAGTGATGTTATCATTGGTGGCACCGTAGGTTTCCAGCAGGTTGAAGGATTACCGAGGAGCTATTAATCACTAGTGTTTAAGGTGTTGGTGATGGTTAGGTAATAATAGATGTGGGGAAGAAGATAAGCCAAGACCCGAGTCAACTCAGTTGACTCGGTCAACCAAAGTCAACGGACAGAAGGGATGGGCAAACTGAGGAGACTCGAGAGGTATAGACGAGAACCCAAAGTATATCGACTTAAGTAGTGTTTATCGTGTGTACACGTGTGGGACCTCGACTAACACATTGAACCGACTTTGAGTGCATAAACTAAATAACGAAACCAAAGTAGAATAGATGAACATTATGGAGTGAAAGACTTGATTGTTTATCAACTGAATATGAATGGTGATAATTAAGATAAAGGAATGCAAGAATAGGAAACAAGACCTTGGGCCATTAGCCAAATCTTCGGACATGAACAGGAGGTGGAAATTGATTAATGAATAAGACTTAAACATAGGAAACTCATGCTATATTTGGACAATAATAATAAACATCAGACCTTGGACCTCAAACGAACCACTTAGATATGAACATGATGTGCAAATAGATTATAGTGTATAGTCATATATGGTGAACACTACGTGACTTGAGTGATGTGTAAGAACTAGACTTTGGACGATAAGTGGTATCTATAAATACATATAGACTTTATAATACATTCAAGATATAGATAAACCATGGATATCGGATTTAGACAATTCATTTGTAATATAGTTAAGGACCATTGAATTATAGCACATACGTCTTAAACACACAAACTAATGACTACACATTTAGTAAGACAAAACCATTTATAGATATTAAGTGGTCAACCAAGAATATAACCCAACAGTTGGAATGTCATAATATAAATAGCCGGAGGTCTTAATATCCACACGTGTAACCACGATGTTCGGTTTCACACGCTAATACATGTGATAACGATAGGACTTTTCATGTAAACATAGGTGGGCTCGTGACTATGAAATACCATACTACCATGTGTGCTACGTGATACGTTACCAGGTGAGTTCGTGTACTTCCCCTTTTTCTGTTTTACCGTTTTGGGGTGAATACATGCTTGTGTGTGTTTTATAAACTAGTTGTGATGTAACGGGATACTTGGCTGCTGGTTATACTTGACACTCATTAACTCTAGGATAGAGCCGACTTAATATATGGGTAGTACTACTTGGGGAAACCCCCACGCAAAGTGGACTCGGGACGTAAGGGCCCGGGAAACCCTCCACGACGGTTATGGGACCATTGCGGCATATATTTTGCAGGACCTATAATGGCAGTAGATAGAGTCCACGTAGGGTTGAGGTGTTGCTTGTTACATCACGTGTTTTTTTTAACTATGTTGAACTGTGTTGAACTTGCTTATGAAGCGATAAACTGTTTTTGGATCCTCTTAATTACTTACACGGACTCACCAGTATGATTACTGACCCATCTCTTTTTAAGCATGTGTTCAGGTACTGCAGTAGGATGGTTGGTAGCGCGAGGTATATGGTTGTTAGATACGGACTAGAAGTTATCTTGATAGAAGATTCGGCTATAAGCATTGTGGATTAGAGCTTCTATAGTTATGAACACTTAGAGCTCGGATTGATTAGTGGATACGACTCGCCAGCTGCTTCGACGACCGCCGCGTTTCGTCCCTGCAAAATTGCTAGTTTATTTATTCAAGTTGTGTATTTATATATTTTGGATTAGAATTTGTATTAAAAATATTGATTAATAATCATCGTTGCTTCCGTTGTGCAAGTCTGTTACCTAACTGACGTAACGTCCAGCCCCCTCCTGGTCGGGTTGTTACAGTGTTTCGGCTGTTGGAGTGGGCTGCTGGTGTGGGGATGGGGTAGGCACGTGAGGTGGTTTAGGAGTTGAGGAATTGGTGGTAGGGGGTTTGGTTGGGCCGATTGGGAGATGGATAGAAATGTGTCAAATGACACGTGTGTAGGTTGGGAGTTTGTGGCTTGGGATGGAAAAATGTGTGGGACAAACTCAACATGGCGAGAGTGATAGAGTTTGTGAGTAATGGGATCAAAGCATTTGAAAGCCGATTTGGAGGAAGAGTATCCAAGAAAGATGCATGCCGTTGAATGGGAGCGGAGTTTGCATGTTGCATTAGGTCGTAACCATGGGTAGCAAAGACAACCAAACGGTTTAAGTTTGGAATAACTAGGAGAGTTTTTGGAACAACATATCATAGGGTGATTTGTTGTTAAGGATAGGTGTAGGTAAACGATTGATTAGATGGGTAGCGGTTTGATAGGCATGAGACCAAAAATGTTGTGGTTGGTGTGAGTAGTGGAGTAAAGCAAGGCCGGTTTCAACGACATAGTGAACAAATAAATACACTTCCCAATCCATACAACTTAAAAAAAATCCACATAAAAAATGTTGTCCATTACCATAATCCATTTCTATAACAAGAAACGCATGCAATTAAACCCCAAAAAGTTTGTATAGTTATAATTTTCCAAATGATACTTAGCTTATAATCGTTATTTCTACAACTTTCTAAATAATACTTTATGCTAACTACTTAAACTTTCATAGAATTATGGTTGTGACAAGATATATCTATATATGTGTGTAGTAGTAGTAGTATTAGTTCTACCTTTTTTTAAATTAATAAAATATTCAAATTTTGTTACGATGATACACATGCTAAAACTACATAACAGAAAGTCAAGAATAATATGCTATTGTGTGATAAACTTTACAAAGTTCAATGCGTTATAACTATTTAATATCAAAGAATGATTATGTGTACGCCACAACCGTCAAAGAATACCAAGAAGTCACAGGGAAACTGGATAGTATCACACCAGCTCCAACTGATAATTGAAGGTTCTTTAACTTGATATAATGTTCAAATAATTAGTGAGTAATGATCACCTCTTCATTGTCCACACAATTAGTTTAAATAGTATTTGTAGCTATATCTTCTTGTTTAGTAGTGTTTAACAATCATGGCTCCTAATACATCCCAATCCAAATGTTCCATAAAACTGATGGTGAACAAAGAGGAAAATAGAGTGATATTTGCTGAAGCCGACAGCAACTTCGTTGACACTCTTTTCAGCATTATGACATTGCCAATGGCAACAATCGTTAGGCTTTTGCGTAAACGCCCTGATGAAAGGCTTAAGCAGATTGGAAGCCTAAACAACTTGTACCAGAGCCTAGTGGATCTTTCTACGAATTGTATGTCGGCTGAAGAAAACAAATGGATGCTGCTTAATCCCAGAACTTCATCATATGATACATGCAGAAAGCTTAAGCTCATCATAAATGATGAAGAGCCCACACAATACTTTATATGCCAAGACTTGGTGTGCAGCCGACGCTCTGATGCGCGTTTTAGCATCTGTAACCTTGCAAGATGCATTTATTGTGGCAAGACCATGAATCGGGAAATTAAGTACGAGGATTTAACTAGTAATATGAGGGATGAGGGTGTTGGCGGGGTATTTGTTTCCGAGTTTTCATCCTATATTGTCACAGATGATCTCCGTGTAATGCCAAATAGTCCAGCCTCTATTGTTCAGCTACTATGTGAACATGGAATCACTGATGTTAGCCGTTTGGAGGACAGGCAATTTAACATTGGTCTTGATCAGGTAGTTTGGTATTTTCTTTTTACATGAATTTGCTATTTATACAACTGAACCGTCACAACCTTTAACTCAACGACGCGTTCCTTAACATATACTTCTGACCCAATACTATACATATACTAATAACATAATTCAACTATTTGATCTCAATATGTTTAAGGCCAACATATATTTATAATTTATTCTATATATAGTTTGTACATAGTAACATTTTTTTTTTCTTTTGAAACATAACTAATAGCGATATCTTGTAACTTTAGTAAATTGATTAATTAATCAATTTACTAAAGTTACAAGATATCGCTATTAATAACATATGCCTCAAGTTAATAATAAGATGACATCTTAGTGCAAGTCTAATTACAATATTTTTTTCTTCAGATCCTTAATCTTTTAGAAGGGGCACTATTAAGTAAGCATCCCTTGACATACTTGGTTTTTCCTAGTTCAGCTATCGCGCGCGATTTAGTTAATCCAAGACAAGAAACTTCAGTACAACATTTGACTAGTAACGAAACTTCGGAAACCTTAAAGAGTTTCACGTTGAAAGTTACTATGCAAAAGTCAACATCTAAGTTTGTGTTTGCAGAAGCCGATTCTGATTTTGTTGAGTTTCTCTTTGGGTTTCTTCAAATTCCTCTAGGAACTATAATCGGCGACTTAATGGATCGTGCTAGTTCTTTTGAGAGTCTCAACAACATATTTAAAAGCATTTCTAGTATGAGTGTTGGAGAATACATTAAGTCACATGAGCTTAAAAATATGCTTCTCCAACCTCAATTGGTACATACAAATCTTTCAGTGAACCAGATTTTTCCTGTAAGTGTTTTATGTGATTCCAAAAGTTATTGTAATATGTATGTGGAGCAAACAACTTGTGTTGCACAGATGACACGTTCCATAAAGCAGAAGCAAGAATCTCGTGTCAATATGTTTTATGAATGTTCTTATAAAGATTCAAGAGCTAAGTTCATGTTGACAGATGATCTTGTTATAACTGCATCACCATCTTTTTCTTCAATTACTATGCTGGCTAAGTTGAATATTCCTTTGAATGATTTTGAGGTACATACAGTAAGCATTGGCATTGAGGAGGTAAAGATTAATACTCGAATGAATAATTTTTTATTTTGTTCTTTCTAATTATTAAACATACGTTACATTATATGCGCAGGGTTTGAAAATTCTTGATGCTTCTTTAACGTCTGCCACGGCTTTGACAGATTCCATACTGAAAGGAATACTTGAAGCTAGAAACTGAGCTTTTGTTTACTTAAATATCATGTTTGATTTTATATTTTGCCAGTTTCATCAGTTTATCATCAAACGCATGTTCTATTTGTTTTGGTCAAGATAATTGTCGAATTACTTAGTTTTGTTTGTTTGACTTCGTCCACAGTCTTTCACTCTTTCACTGTTTTAATTTTACTTTACAAACCAGACACCACCTGAAAGATTAACTCATAACTAAACAACAATAAAGCAATTCAATCATTGGTTCACAAACAAGTGTCTTCGATCAACTACTCTAAACTTAGAGATAAGAGAGGTAATGATAAAAAAAATAAAAAATAAAAAACTTATTGTTAGGAGTAACGTTTGCAGATGGGGATGAAGAGAAGGGGTGTAACTGTGTAAGCCAGCATATGAGAATTGTATCAAACTGGCATGTCTCTATTACTTGATTATGTAAATCAGTTACAATCTTAACTTTATCTTTTGTTACAGTTGAACCAACAATTTCACTAAACTCTTCCAACTTTGATATCAAGGATCTAAGTCAGGAAAACGAAGCTAAAGCTCGTCCAAAAGTTCCCAAGTAGTATGAATGGTGTATCTTGCCAATGCACTAAAACTTTTATAGTTCACTAGACCTTGTTTACCACTCCTAGTTACTTTTCTCCAATGACTTGAGGGAGTTCCACTGTGGACAATGGTTTAAATTTAGGATTAGATGTGATTATTGTTTAAAGAAGCTACTATCTTTTCAAGATCGATATGCCTTGAACCAAATTAAATCCTGAAACTATGATGGACTTGGGCATCACTTGATGAATCAAGGCGATCCACATTTTATTTCGGCCGAATTGGAGTTGTAGTAAAATAATGTCTTAGCACAACAACTATTGAAGTGGAGTCATCGGAGTGGTCGTGTGTAACTTTTTGCTTATCACAAATTAAGCTAATGACAAAGATTTACTGCATGTATTAGATATTTCCAGTGTCATACAATGCAAACACCCTTCCAAACACTGGTTTACAACTTTTAGCTGTCCAATCCATTTGTGGATATGTTGTCAATATGGTCAATGTGATGCCTTACAACCTAAGGAAGATGACATCTTAATCAGAAACAATTGCAAACAATATTAATGCATGCATATGTTGACTGAAAATCCAATTGTTCTACCTCAAGAAATTGCGCGCTCTTGAAAGCCAAGAAAAAATTGTTTTGAATGTTGGAATAAATATACGTAACGTTTGTATATTTATCGGTAGCCATTATAATCATTCAGTTGCTAATAATAAATACTTATGTATTAAATATTTTTAATTTATTTTAAGGATCAGATGCATGAAATTAATAGGAAGAGATCCAAGAGGCTCTCTGAATAAAAATGGAGTCAAGTTATTGATCGAGACAGTTCTGATGAAAATGCCAAAGAAAACGTATTTGATGACACTTCAGATAGGAGAAGATGGAGGAAACTCATCCTCACCAAAAGATGTAATAATCAAACATTAAGATATACAAGAAATTTCAGTGATCGCTCTTGATAACGAATGGTGGATAGACAATATAAATGAGATGATGCAGATTTGGAAGGCGTATAACTAAATTGATCTCTTGATTCAAGTGGTTCACACTCGAGCTTTTATTTTTCAACTTTTTGGTTTAATAATACTTATTTTTCCTTTCGTATGTTACTTTATTATCAAATATTTCTGGAATTACTTTACAATTTAAATGTTAAATCTTTTTAGTTACTAGACATGTGTAACGCTTATGACGTATATCCATCGCAATGATGCTACGACAAATACTATACGAATTTGAAATGAGTACCGCAATGAAAAGTGTCACTCCCGCCGCATCGCGCGGGTTTCCTAGTAGTCATACAAAAAAGGCCATTCCAATAGCATATGTGTTTTCTGAATAAAACACAAACGTATACAATATGTTTTCATAATGAAACACAAAATAGTTTACAACTAAAAATGTTGACCCATCCACCTACACTTTGCAACTAAAATCGAACTCTTTAAACCTTGTAACCCTATTCGCTGAAACACCTAACAAAAAAATAATGTGACAATTAACAAAATGAAGCTTAAAAAATAGTATCCACTGCTAAAAGACACATGTAACTATATAATTTATGATGCCTACACATGATACTAATCTACGAATACCATCAACAAAACATATGCAATGTCACATCTTGCACAACATTTTTCTATTGCTGGTCTGAAACTAGCACCAAGGCTGCACAAGTTAGGCGAGATGTGGGCTCTAGGAATTGAGCTAAGTTTACGAAAACCGCCAATTTCTAGGCCATAACATCGGCAGCTGTCACACCCTCAAATAACCACCTGCGGAGTTCTACCGCGAGGCGTGTGACACACCAGGATCCAAGTCAACGGTCACAATAAACGACGTCTAAATGTAAAAACATACGTAATAAAAACCATGCATAAGATTTAAAATTCAACATTTAACAGTGCGGAAGCATTAAATGTTTACAAAAGTCATGCAGAAAATAAAACATAAGTTCAAAGTTTAACATTCCCAAAAGCATGCAAATGCGACTCTAGACGCGAGACGACTCCTGTGCGACTCCGTGCGCCTATCAGACAGCTGCTACCTTAGCGACCTGAGAAAACATGCTAAAAGAGTCAACATATAATGCTGGTGAGTTCACAGGTTTTGTTTAAACAGTTAAATAATCTTTTGCAAACCGTTTCCGTTTCGTGTTACCACTATGCTTGTGAGAACGCTAGCTAGGCGCAGAATAAGATACTCATACGGGTGAAACCATTGCTGACTAAGCCGTGTAATGACCCTTAGTTCCTATGGGCTACCGTCATCGCCGGTAGACCTTGTTTTATAGAGACAATATGCACCCGCACGGTCCCACCGTCGAGTGGGGTTTGTCAGTCCCCAATAGCGCTATCCATATTTCCCCGCCATATACCCATGTTAGTGGTTTCTAAGGGACTTTTCGATGAACCGCATAGTATGTTAAATAAGCCATAGTAAAATGTGATAAAGAGCCATGAGCCATAAGAGTAAATAAGTCATAAGTCATAAGAGTGTTTTAAGCATGTTTCTCCCCCGAAAACATAAATCGTAAAATGTGGGGCCGTGAACTCACCTTAGATTGCGTATACCGTTTATGAGCGAATCGCTTGTGTGATATGAGTAAACCGTTTGTAAGATATGATAGCCCCAACTAGTGGCGACCTATCATAAGATATGTGCTAAGTTAGACTAATAACCCACAGGGTTCATTAGTCCCTAAGTCCAGTCCATGACCATGATGTGTTTGAAAAACGTGTTTGACCGACAACCAGACTACGTAAGACAAGACTCGACATCCCATTGGTGACCCGACATTCCACATGTTCACCTCATACACGAACATACACAAAACATGCAACTCAGCACTTAACATGCGTTAAAGTTCAATGATTCTAACACATAGGTCAATTAACGTACGAACAAGTCCGAACACGTGTTACTATGTTGCTAAGCATGTCACGGGGTTCCTATCATGTTCCTAGGTGTCAAATCGGGTTTCGGGATGTTAAAATACACTTATAACAGCATTACACGCGATTAGGGACTTAGCATGCAATTAGGAAAGTCAACACGTGATTAGGGATGGTCAACAGGCAATTAGCAGGGCTAATCGCCACCTATGTTAGGTGATTAGGGCTAATCACATGCATATCAGGCGATTATGGTCATGTGGTATGCAATTCAGGGCTTAACTAGTGATTAGGGTCACAATTGCATGACTTGCTAGCAATTAGGATCACAATTGCATGACTTGCTAGCAATTAGGGAGCTAATCGCATGCAAGGTCACACGAGTAGCCCATACATCAGGCGATTATGCCCCTAATCGCCTAATACATAGGCGATTAGGATTGCTAATCGCCTGCAGTGCAGCAATTGTGGTTTTTCGCGCGTTTAACCCTCCAAATCAGATCCGAAACGTGCGCAAACACCCAATAATCATTCTAACATATTAACAAACATATTTCAAGCAAAACCCCTAAGTTTTCATCATTCTAACAGTCCCGAATGCGAGCGTTTTCCCAAAATAGCAATTTAACATGAAAACATCACATCAACATGCAATAACTTGCCCTAAATAGCAAATATTCAGATCTAATCACATAATCACGTTGTCCAAAAGCATCCTACTGTTCTAACATCATCCTAGAGCAAACCCTAACATCAAGCAATCAACAACACACCTCATATCATCCTAAATCATCCAAAATCATTCAAACGGGTCAAAACATCAAGTATCCATAATACACGACCAAAACCATCCAAACTCCTAGGACATCATCATACTAACTTGTAACAGCTATAAACATCAAAATAACACAAAAACAATCATGATTAAATCCCAAAAACTCAATCTTTAATCACATATAACACATATAACACATGTAAAGGTGTGGGTTTGTTTAGAAATGGTTTTAAATGGATTTTCAAAGACAAAAACCTTTAAAAGTCAGGTCTGGACATTTAGGGAGTAAAACATAATCATTTAAAGGTTTGGGTTTGAAGAACACACCTTGTATTTAAGAGTAGATGATGGAATAAGCTTGGAAATGGTTGTTTGTGTGTAAAAATGGGTTCCAGAGGATGTTTGTGGGTTAAGATATGTTATGGGACGGCTAGGGTTGTGTAAATAATGTTTTGGAGGTCAAGGGTGGTATTTATAGGTGTTTTTAGTCGTCAAACATGTTGCAGGCGATTATGAAGTTGTATCAGGCGATTAGGGTGCTAATCGCCTAATGAAAGGTGCTAATCGCATGCAAAAACAGGCTAATCGCCTGAAACTACAAGCTAATCGCTACCTGGCACAAGCTACTCGCCTGATAGCTTCAAGCTAATCACCTGACTGATCAGGCTAATCGCCTATCAGTCCAGGTGTTGTGTATTTGGCGCGTTAAACTCCGTTTTAACATATGTTAACACATTTTCACATACCGATAAGTCACATAATGATTATAAACACATAATACATGAAAGTAAACACGTTCACACTCGTTCACCAATCCCCGGGACTCGAGACTTACGTATGTTAAAACCCAAATGACGTGCGACTCAACTCGACCGACCTTGTTTTGTGTAACGTATGCGTGACTCGCTAAGGTAGACTTACTAAGTTTTCAAGAGTTAGTTACCGGAAGTTGCCGGGTGTCACATCATCCCCCTGTTAAAAGAATTTTCGTCCCGAAAATTTCCCGAAATCGAAAAGAGAAGACAAACGAGAAGAAAAATTTTTCCGGTCGTCACATCATCCCCCTGTTAAAAGGAATCTCGCCCCGAGATTCTTTTGACCCTAACAGTGATGAGCGTCGACCTCCGTGTATGCCCAAGTAACGTTCCCCAAGGAACAGCGAGTGAATAAGAGACAAGAGACTCCCGATCGAAGGCCTACTGGGGACTACCGTGATCGGTGTAACAACCCCCTGGTACCGTCCAAGTAGCATCCCCAAAGAACCCTCATCGACCCCAAAGAATGAGAGGTAAAGGCCAAACCCCAAGGAAACACCCAAAGACATGAACACACAACAATGCGAAAGAGTAAAACCAAGACGTAACAAGAGATGAGAAAGAATACGTACGGGTAACAGTGTCTGGGTCCACCTGGTTCTCCCTAGCACCAATCACATAAGCATGAGCACGAGTAACCCGACCACCTCCATCATTGTCTCCATCCTTCCCTGTGTTCCCTGTGCCCCCTTGATTCAACTTTGGACAGCTACGCTTGAAGTGCCCCGCCTCACCACAATGAAAGCAACCCTGGTTCCCCTGTGGAGCAGGGGTAGTAGTAGCAGCAGTCTGAGCCGTCCTGGAAAGGTTGACCCTACAATCCTTGGCAAGATGCCCCGTCCTCTGACAACGCTCACAGCGAAAACTCTCACAAGTACCATAGTGATGAAACCCACAACGCCCGCACTTAGGGCTTTTCCCAGCATAGCCCCCTTGTTTCTGATCCGACGCTGACCCTGAAGCTTCAGTCTTCTTCGTCGCCGGTTGTTTCTGAACCACCGCTGAATTCTTATCCACACTATCCCACTTCCTCTTGTTTTCTGCCGGCGCCTTCACGGACGAACCCCTAGGAGGCAAGACACCCTCAGTAATCTTCAAGTTGGTCATCTTAGTCGCCGACCGCACAGCCTCTGACATAGTAGCGGGATCCCTAGCAGACACCAATCCAGCAATCTCTGGCACCAAACCCGCAAGGTACTGCTCTATCCTCCTGTACTCTGGTGTAGACAAACCTGGACACAACACAGCTAGCTCGTTGTGCCTGATAGTGTACTCCTCAACCTCAGAACCTACCATCTTAAGATTCCCATATTCCTGTTCCAACCTCTTAATCTCTTCACGCGGGCAGTACTCGTCCTTCAACCTACGCACAAAATCCGCCCAAGGCATGGCGTTGGCCTCCCCAAGACCAAGTGTCTGTGTGACGCTGTTCCACCACGTCAAGGCGGGTCCTACAAAAGTCCCCGAAG
Source organism: Ambrosia artemisiifolia (assembly GCA_032199755.1). NCBI lineage: Eukaryota > Viridiplantae > Streptophyta > Magnoliopsida > Asterales > Asteraceae > Ambrosia > Ambrosia artemisiifolia. The sequence goes on from CM063514.1 coordinate 10,680,942, forward strand.
CAAACTTCACCCGATCCACCACTGGAGTCTCACATAAAGCAAACACCGATTCAGTCTTCTCTAACCACCGAAGTAACTCCACAGCCCCCTCCGTACCCTGGAAGCTGAGAGGCTGACAATCCTTAAACCGCTTGTAGGCAACACCTGCCGGAACCAGAGGAGCAGTAGCACCCATGAAAGTCTGCTGGGCAGCCTGAAAAGCAGCTAGCGCAACGCTCAACTGTTGCTGCATCATCTCATTGAGCTCGTCATACGTCAAGGTGATGTTACCACCACCTCTACCCCCACCAGTGCGTCCCCCAGTACGTCCTCCAGTGCGTCCTCCAGTGCGTCCTCCAGTGCGTCCCCCAGTACGTCCCGACATCTAAGAGAAAGACAAGAAGCAAACACTTAGGCCCAACACCAACGCTAACCCAAAAGAATACGAAAAGTCTAAGATCGGGTCCAAATGTGACCATAAATCCCAACACGAGATCCACCAAGTCTTCCATGCATTTCAACTTATGATTTCGTGTGCACCCGAAATGATAAATTGCTCTACATGGTCCTCAAGGCGTGTCCCGAGCTCGAACCTCAAGTCACTCGATACCCACATCTTAAGAAGACATAACCAACTCAAAAGACCAACACACAAGTTTCCTCGAGCGCAAACCCGAAGAAGAAGATAAAATGGAGCTAGGAATAACCAAGGATAAGGTAGGTAACGTGACACTGTGTGGTAAGGATACCGACACCCCGACAAAGTTAGTATGTTTACCAAAAGACACGACTCAAATGCATGTGACCGTCTAGTGTGTGAGACTCGGCTATAGTCTAGACTCTACATGCAGTCCTAGTTCACTATAACCATTGGCTCTGATACCAATCTGTCACACCCTCAAATAACCACCTGCGGAGTTCTACCGCGAGGCATGTGACACACCAGGATCCAAGTCAACGGTCACAATAAACGACGTCTAAATGTAAAAACATACGTAATAAAAACCATGCATAAGATTTAAAATTCAACATTTAACAGTGCGGAAGCATTAAATGTTTACAAAAGTCATGCAGAAAATAAAACATAAGTTCAAAGTTTAACATTCCCAAAAGCATGCAAATGCGACTCTAGACGCGAGACGACTCCTGTGCGACTCCGTGCGCCTATCAGACAGCTGCTACCTTAGCGACCTGAGAAAACATGCTAAAAGAGTCAACATATAATGCTGGTGAGTTCACAGGTTTTGTTTAAACAGTTAAATAATCTTTTGCAAACCGTTTCCGTTTCGTGTTACCACTATGCTTGTGAGAACGCTAGCTAGGCGCAGAATAAGATACTCATACGGGTGAAACCATTGCTGACTAAGCCGTGTAATGACCCTTAGTTCCTATGGGCTACCGTCATCGCCGGTAGACCTTGTTTTATAGAGACAATATGCACCCGCACGGTCCCACCGTCGAGTGGGGTTTGTCAGTCCCCAATAGCGCTATCCATATTTCCCCGCCATATACCCATGTTAGTGGTTTCTAAGGGACTTTTCGATGAACCGCATAGTATGTTAAATAAGCCATAGTAAAATGTGATAAAGAGCCATGAGCCATAAGAGTAAATAAGTCATAAGTCATAAGAGTGTTTTAAGCATGTTTCTCCCCCGAAAACATAAATCGTAAAATGTGGGGCCGTGAACTCACCTTAGATTGCGTATACCGTTTATGAGCGAATCGCTTGTGTGATATGAGTAAACCGTTTGTAAGATATGATAGCCCCAACTAGTGGCGACCTATCATAAGATATGTGCTAAGTTAGACTAATAACCCACAGGGTTCATTAGTCCCTAAGTCCAGTCCATGACCATGATGTGTTTGAAAAACGTGTTTGACCGACAACCAGACTACGTAAGACAAGACTCGACATCCCATTGGTGACCCGACATTCCACATGTTCACCTCATACACGAACATACACAAAACATGCAACTCAGCACTTAACATGCGTTAAAGTTCAATGATTCTAACACATAGGTCAATTAACGTACGAACAAGTCCGAACACGTGTTACTATGTTGCTAAGCATGTCACGGGGTTCCTATCATGTTCCTAGGTGTCAAATCGGGTTTCGGGATGTTAAAATACACTTATAACAGCATTACACGCGATTAGGGACTTAGCATGCAATTAGGAAAGTCAACACGTGATTAGGGATGGTCAACAGGCAATTAGCAGGGCTAATCGCCACCTATGTTAGGTGATTAGGGCTAATCACATGCATATCAGGCGATTATGGTCATGTGGTATGCAATTCAGGGCTTAACTAGTGATTAGGGTCACAATTGCATGACTTGCTAGCAATTAGGATCACAATTGCATGACTTGCTAGCAATTAGGGAGCTAATCGCATGCAAGGTCACACGAGTAGCCCATACATCAGGCGATTATGCCCCTAATCGCCTAATACATAGGCGATTAGGATTGCTAATCGCCTGCAGTGCAGCAATTGTGGTTTTTCGCGCGTTTAACCCTCCAAATCAGATCCGAAACGTGCGCAAACACCCAATAATCATTCTAACATATTAACAAACATATTTCAAGCAAAACCCCTAAGTTTTCATCATTCTAACAGTCCCGAATGCGAGCGTTTTCCCAAAATAGCAATTTAACATGAAAACATCACATCAACATGCAATAACTTGCCCTAAATAGCAAATATTCAGATCTAATCACATAATCACGTTGTCCAAAAGCATCCTACTGTTCTAACATCATCCTAGAGCAAACCCTAACATCAAGCAATCAACAACACACCTCATATCATCCTAAATCATCCAAAATCATTCAAACGGGTCAAAACATCAAGTATCCATAATACACGACCAAAACCATCCAAACTCCTAGGACATCATCATACTAACTTGTAACAGCTATAAACATCAAAATAACACAAAAACAATCATGATTAAATCCCAAAAACTCAATCTTTAATCACATATAACACATATAACACATGTAAAGGTGTGGGTTTGTTTAGAAATGGTTTTAAATGGATTTTCAAAGACAAAAACCTTTAAAAGTCAGGTCTGGACATTTAGGGAGTAAAACATAATCATTTAAAGGTTTGGGTTTGAAGAACACACCTTGTATTTAAGAGTAGATGATGGAATAAGCTTGGAAATGGTTGTTTGTGTGTAAAAATGGGTTCCAGAGGATGTTTGTGGGTTAAGATATGTTATGGGACGGCTAGGGTTGTGTAAATAATGTTTTGGAGGTCAAGGGTGGTATTTATAGGTGTTTTTAGTCGTCAAACATGTTGCAGGCGATTATGAAGTTGTATCAGGCGATTAGGGTGCTAATCGCCTAATGAAAGGTGCTAATCGCATGCAAAAACAGGCTAATCGCCTGAAACTACAAGCTAATCGCTACCTGGCACAAGCTACTCGCCTGATAGCTTCAAGCTAATCACCTGACTGATCAGGCTAATCGCCTATCAGTCCAGGTGTTGTGTATTTGGCGCGTTAAACTCCGTTTTAACATATGTTAACACATTTTCACATACCGATAAGTCACATAATGATTATAAACACATAATACATGAAAGTAAACACGTTCACACTCGTTCACCAATCCCCGGGACTCGAGACTTACGTATGTTAAAACCCAAATGACGTGCGACTCAACTCGACCGACCTTGTTTTGTGTAACGTATGCGTGACTCGCTAAGGTAGACTTACTAAGTTTTCAAGAGTTAGTTACCGGAAGTTGCCGGGTGTCACAGCAGCCACTGTGGTAATGCCACAATGACTACATACTTTAGATGGGACTGACATAGTTACCACAAAAGTTAGATATCTAAAAATATTTATACTACATACAGATATATAAACAGGTTTTTATTTGACCCGTTAGAGATAAATTAATTATTAGAGTGTAAATTTTGGGCTAACCTTGAGACGTTTTTGACGCTTTCATTCTGAACCATTAAACGCCATGTGAATCAATTCCGGCATCAATCTTAAGACTAGTTCTTCAATTTTGATTGTGGATATTTTCCATCTTCTTTCCATAACTAAAAACAAAGAAATAAAAAGCATAGACTGTCGATGCATATAATTTAAGAATACTATTGAATATGGTCGATAAAAGCTAGTATTTATAATATTATTTTATTTGATTTTTTATTTTTAGTTATGTGTTTATTTTTTAACTAATTTATTCTTTTGATTAACTTTTAGCTGTTTTTCTCTTATAACCGGTAGATGCGATGTTAAATACATTTATGAGTATACTGATCCAAGATGTCTATATTATTTACGTCTTGTTGTATTTTTCAAAACCTAGTTATGTGTAGGGGTGCAAACGAGCTGAGCCGAACCCAAGCTCGAAAAACTTTTGAGAGCTCGATTGAAGCTTTGTTTTCAAAGCTCGAGCTTGACTCGGACTCGGCTCGTTTACTATCTACTACTTAACATATTAAATAAAAATAATATATATAATAGGCTCGTGAGCTCGATAACTAAAGTTTGGCTCGGGCTCGTTTAGAAAACAAACTCAAATGAGGGGTAACTATTATTAAATATTAATAAAAGTAATATTATATTAAGGCTTGACGAGCCTCATATGCCAGGATCGAGCTCAGGCTCGGTTAATAAATGAGCTTTGTTTTAGACTCAAGCTCGGCTCGGTCATGATAAGGCTTGACTCATTAGGAGGTTTGTATTGAGCCAAGCTCGAGTAGCTCGCAAGCTGCTCGGCTCATTTGCACCCCTAGCTATGAGTAGTAATGTATATGTAACTAAAGTCATTAACACCCTTATGTTGTTTTAATAATAAAATGTAAATGCTTAATACAAGTTGCAACATATTTGTTTTTATCTAGTTTTTGATAATATTTGTTCAAAACCGAACGGGTAAAATGTAATTATTATTCTTTGTTCTTTACCACGAAGAACCAAATACCATTTGAAAAAACATTATCCAACAGTACGAGTATTCGTTATTATGGTTTTCAATATATATTTTGTTTCGATTCCGACATGAATAATGTTGACAACGATGTTGTAATGTGCCGATGCCATGACGAACCGAACAACATTTGAGACTGGTATTAACGATCTTTTGGTTATTACAGAAGTGCTTACAGTATATTAGAAATTGAACTTAGAACTTAAACTAAGGTGCACTAATCTCACCGTGCTACGTCATTCCAATAGTAAATTAGCCTAAAGTAACCTAAACACCGGAAAACGCTTAGCCTAAGGATTTGTTTTGAGAGGGAGAGTAGTTAGAGAGAGAGAGAGGAGAGAAAGAGAGAGAGAGAGAAAGTTGTGATAGAGGGTGCAAATCGGCGAGATGTTACCGTGAATGCTAGCCGCAGGTCGAAGCCGAATTGCTCGGGGCAATGTAGCCGAATCCGCTACTTTTCCGTTTTGCACTTACCAAAGGCGCCCCGTGTTCTCTTATCATGTCATTCAGTCGGTCTTAGATTTTCATTTAAAAACATTTGAGTCATTCAACATATCAAAAGATAAGATGAAAACCACGATTAGAAGTAAGTCATAGCACGAACTCATTATTATTATTATTATTATTATTATTATTATTATTATTATTATTATTATTATTGGTGTTGTTGTTGTTGTTATTATTATTGTTATTATTATTATTATCATTATTATTATTATTATTATTTGTCATTGCTACCCATCTCAAAGCCATAAACCCTCAATAAACAAGCTAGAGATATGCTGCTTCCCTTTATTCCTCATTCATTTACCTACAGTCCAATGATCAGCAGATCTTGAAGAACGAAAGGAAGAATGCAGTCAAGAAACTTGTTTTAGAGTTGGCACATGAAGATCAAGAACCTGTGTGGATCGATCATGAAAGGTATCAAGGCGAACCATTTTGGTTCAAGAATGAAAGCAAGATACTAAGTAGGAAGCAAGAGTGATCAAGACTCGAGTGGTTAGATTAGGGAAGCAAGAGAAGCATGGTCGGGTTTTAGGATTAAAGGAGAATGTTGAAAGTTAATCCCAAAACACGTATGAGTTGAAAGTTGAAACATCAAAGTAAAATATTGATTTAGATTAGTTATTTGATTTATATAGTAAGGTTTAGATTAGTTTGAATGTTTAGAATTTTTTAATTAGATTTAATTACTAGAGATAATGATGTGAAGTTAGTATTAGATTACAATTGCCATTAGTTTTTTAGTAGAATTAGTATAGTTAAGTTAGTATAAATAGATGTCTAGGTTAATGCTTTTATTTGCCCTTTGTTTGTAAGTTCGTTTGGTTGAACAGAAAGAGTCGTTGGTTCATCCCTTATATATCCAGTGTTTGTGTTTAATCTGATTGTCTGGGCCAACACATTCTATAATCAAATGAATTCAGAAGACCAATATGAAGTAGATCCATGCAATATTTTAGTTTATATTTGTTTTTTAAATTTACAAATAATTGAACGTTCGAAAAACCTTAACAATGAAGGGTGAGGCTAACGTAAAAATGAGGTTAGCATAAAAAGTATAAAAAGGATTATTAGCCATAGATTAAATTAGATAATCAGGGGCACGATGGTAATTTCTTTGTGTCATTATAGTTTCACCCCATTTTTAAAATAGCCATAACTTTTTCATACGACATTATTTTTTTAAAAAAACTATACCATAAAACAAGTTTTTCATCCTCTTTCATTTCCTTGATAAATTCATCTACTTTTTTCATTTTAATTTCATCCATTGATTTATTTTGATCCAAAATCATTCTTATCCTTTTTATGTTTATAAAAAGCTTCAACTTTCTCAACAATAAATGCATATCATGTATATATTGATGCTATTTATAACCAACATCTGACAATGTGGGAGTCGACGCTAACTCGTTTAAGTTTAAGATAATAACGAGTCTTATACAACTAAATCTCATAACTTAATAACTTAGCTTATATGACGACGAACCGATTTAAACGACCATGTACACAAAACATGGGTGACGAATCGATTTAAATGGTCACAGTGGCGAAGCTTGACCCGAAGGTTCGGGGGGTCGGAAGTCACCAGGGTTCGGAAGTCACTAGTTTCGGGGGGTCGAAACCCTATATTTTCAAAATTTGCTATACGGATACTATATAATCGGAACTTCTGCGCGAAAATCCGGGGGGTCGGCCGCCCCTCCCCGCCCCAACTAAGCTGCGCGAGTGAATGGTCATGACGCAAAACATGGCATATGGACTCGAAATCATTCATCTTTGAGATGATTCTTGTAGCAGTCAAACTTTTATTTCTAGTATCTGTCAAACTTCAACTCTTTTGGTTTGTTAAATAGCTAGCTAGATAAACCAACTTTGACTTTTGAGCATTAAATTTAGACTAATTTTAAGATTAGATTTTGATGTCCATTTAGTCACTTCTCAATTTTATTTGAGTCATTCCACATATCACAAGATGAAAACCACCACGATTCCAAATAAGCAACAACATGTACTCATTATTATTATTTATTATTGTTACCAGGAAACCATACACTCCAATCTTAAAGCCACAAAACCTCAAGAAACAAGCTATAGAGATACATTGCTTCCCTTTATGAGTTTATTCCTCATTCATTTACCTCGATCGGTAAATGATCAGTAGGGGATGTTGCATTGCTGGACTTCCAAGGAGCATTCATTTGGTAGATTCTGAATCACCCTCCTTGCGATTTCCATCTCCTGCCCACCAAACTGCCCGCGTCGCTGTTGTCGTTGTTGCTGCTGCTGGTGTTGCGGCTGCCTCATCACTCTCCTAGCCACTTCTTCAACTGCCTCGCACTGACACTCCCTCTGCACGTTTTGAAGTTCGTTACAGCATTGTTGCAGCCCTGGCTGCTGCTGCTGTCGCTGTCCTCGACGTTGTAGGTATGGCATGTCTGACTGCATTTGCTGCTCCACGTACCTGTTGGAAGAAATCATAATTAGAAAATATGATTGATTTTGTTTTCTTTTTTATTATTATTATACACTCTTGATTAAGCATACACAATATATCTTATCTTATAAGACTTTCTCACTCTATACATATGATTCATGAATGTATGTTGTTAAGATTTCGTATATAAATTACTAATTAACAACATACCTTTGGCATTGGCTGACTGGTCGCTGGATTTCACTTTGCCTGCATTGCTGTGAGCCACGGAAGGGGATATCGTAGTTGCTCTCGCCAATCTGGCACCGTCTAGATTGTAGGTTGCAAACATTAGGGAGAATCTGAGCCTTCTGCCTCAACCGTTCGGTCTGCTGCGAACCGAACTGTTGTCGTTGTTGTTGTACCTGTTGCTGTGCTTCTCGGAACACTTGCTTAACCGCCTCACATTGGCACTGGTCTTCCACGTTTTGAAGCTGTTGGCAGCACTGCTGCAGGATTTCCTGCTCCTGCTGCTGTTGTCGACCCATCTGAGGGTTTTCGGCTTCGAAAGGAGTTCGACTACCCTGTTGGAGGAACATGCGACATTGGTTCAACCTTTGTCCCTGTAAGCGCTGGCGACATTGCCTTTGTTCAGAGATCGGGTTCTCGTCATCGATGGTGGTGGTGATGATGGTGGTGTGGGCAGTAGCCAAGGCTACAAGGGTGGCTAAGGCGAGCAAGAGATATGTTAGCTTTGCCATTGTACGTATGTAGAAGATGATGTTTATGGTTGTGTGAATTGTGGTGTGGTGATCGGTATATATATGGTGGGAGGAGGTTAATACGTGGAGAGGTGGATGTAATTGGTGTCGTAATATTACAGTTGTTGAACAACACGTACGAGTGTCTACATGAAAAGTGTTGTAAGTGGAGGTGTGAATATTTGGAGTATGTATGAGGTGTTTTATTCTTTTGTTTGAAATATATGATGAAACGGCTCCACGTGGACTTGAGATCGCATATGAGTTACAAGTAGCTAAGTTGCAAAAGGTGATTCAAATAAACATATTACACGTATGGAAATTATAAACTTGGAAGCTTAGCTAGTTTTATGAAGATACAGTACAGTTTTATCAGTGTCCTATATGTGTTGAAAAATAGTCTTGAATCGATTACAACTAGCATCAATGGTTAAAAAATAAAAAAAAAATAAATAACTTTATATAGATGTTTGTTCATTTCATCGAGACTGATTTCATCTTTGAACAATGGGAATACAAAAAAAAAAAACAAAAAAATTGAACGAGTATAAACTCAATCAATGAGATATCACATATACGAGTTCACATGAAACATTCCCTTGTTTACTTATCCAACAAAATGGTTGGTTGTAGCGCAATTAGTTTAGGGTGGGCAGGGTGGTCTGTAATAGCCGTGACCACCACCCCAACCAAAACATCACGGGCGCAATAAAAGGATTTCGTGATCGCCCCCACCAAAACTACTACCAGTACTATCACTACTACGACCACCCCCACCTCCACCACCACCACCACCACTCCCACTACCACCACCACCACCACCACCACCACCACCACCACTACAACTACTACCACTACTACTACGACTACCACCACCACTATTATTATTATGATTATCACCACCTCTCTACCTAATCAAATTCGTTTTTAATTAACTTGACACCGAATGAATGGTAAAATAAAATAACAAGTGATGACAATTTAATTAAATACCTAATTTTTGCAAGTGAGTCCAATGTGATTTAGCAAGCTACGTGTGGAATATATGTACTAACATATTCATGTAAAGGTTGTACCATGGGTGGTTATAGCTTTAAGCCTCAAACCTTAGTTGTAAACGTGTGCATGGCTCAAGTTTGTTATTGTTTTGTAAGTTTGAAGACCGAGTTATGCTCGAGTAATTTGGTATTACTTCAGTTCAACCAAAATTACAAAATTTTAGACGTTTGATTATTGTTTATTACCAAACTAGGCAACTGTCTGCTAAGTTGGTAAATTTGAAGGCTAAGCTGATAATTCTGGGGGCTAAAATGTCAGCTTAGTCGGCAATTCTATAGTTTAGTAATTTTGACTCGTCAAAACTCTATTCCTTCTTTATATTTTTCCCAATTCCCTAAAATTGTTCTTTATTTGAATTTTCATATTTATCATAATGGAATCTTCATATTTATTATAAGGGCTCTTATTAAGGGGCAGGATATGTACTTTTTTTAATATCTTTTCATCTATTTTTTAACACAGATTTCTTCTTATTTTCATCTTTCTTGGATTTGAACCTTCTATTAATCAAATTCAAGTTCACCACATTGGCAACTATAGCCCCCCCCCCCCCCCCAACTAATCCCCAATGTCATTCTCTTATAAAACTAACTAGTCAAGTTAGTTTTCCTATATCATTTACTCATTCATATAACTTATAACATTAACTAGGTTATTTCCATCTTAGAACATAACCCATATTCTACTTGTTTGAATCTCATTTTATTATTTTGCTAATCACGCCTAATGGTGTAATTAAGCGAAACGGATTTTCAGGGCGTTACAAAAAACACTATTAGGCCTATGTATTAGTCTTACCATCCTTGTAAGTATATGCATGGTATCCAATACACACACACTAATAAAATACTATCTGTGACACCAATCAATGATCCAGGTCAACATCCATACGCATTCTCTTATTTTTATCATTTCATGTGCATAATTTGGCATTTTTGCACACGCTATACCCCCCAGCCTGGTAAAGAATGAATTATTGAGAAAACTCGATAAACTATTCGTGTATGCATACGACACTCGGACTAAGCCAAACAATTGGCATTGAACAGTCAAGCCAATCACATGCTTGACGGAGAGCAACCGAATACCCGTCTACCACTCAATACAGAAATAACAATACCAGTGACAATGTCTAAATGGATAAATATCCAGTTCACCCAAACCCGAATAATCACAAAGTATTTTATGAGGTTATCACTCACTAACACATGGTAACTCCTCACTAACACCTGTATATGGACCACAAATAATATCATGTGTTAACATTAAATAACATGTGTTCACAACTAATGGATATTAGTACATGTTAATATCATCATCGAATCCTAAAACACACCATGTATCCGCACAAACTCATACAATACCCGACCATTCACAACGAAAAACACTCATATGTATACATGTATAACCCACGGCCTAGTTAATTGTCACTAGCCGAAAATATATATCATGAATAAACACATATATACACGTACACGATCACACATGTACACACTCGAATGTCTTGTCCTCTTTCCTACAATACAGGGAACCTTCTCTTTGCTTTCTTTCCGCCAAAACAAGAACCCAAGAGCTCTTATAAGTCCTTGTCAATGGAATTCCCAAACAAATCATGTAAAGAGAAACATCCACCTTCTTACACCATAAGATTAACTAGTAAACTTCCTCATTTGTATAAGAACCCCATCGGCCAATACCAAAGCGACAAAAGGAGTGGTGATCAAGCATAAGACAACAAACAAATCCATTGATAGTGACATAACCTTGAGTGACACACAAAAATCTTATATACCTTGATACCTATCAGCCGAAAAAGCCCAAGCATGACATCCAATCCTTGCATCATCATGACCCTATCATTCTTATACCAAGAGAGGAAACAAACAAATTACCTATCATCACCCTTGCTAGATGACTTCCTTTCCTCTTTGGAAGATTAGGATCGGCCGAAAGGGACTTCTCATGGCCAACATTCTCATGTCAACATCACAACTATCTTTCCTTCCCCTCACTTGCATTGTTGCAGCCATACATCACCCAAATCCCACATAATCTTGACAATTATCCTTGTCTTATTACCCATGCATGTCACTAGAAGACAAACTAAGCTTCTTGAACCTATTTAGGCCTTAATCAAGCATGCCTCACTTCCCTAGACTCAATCCTTGCCTAAAATAACTTGATTTGGTGCAAGATATAATCGGCCAACTCATATCGATGGCAACTTATCAATGGATCAAAAACTTACACAAAACAAGAAGCATGTACTTATCAATGGGAGTTAGGAATCAAGAGACCATCTTACCATGTTGTGCACTATATAAAGAGAGCCAAGAATCGCCTCCAAGTTCCACACACAAACCTCCTACTCCTCACAACCATTCGGTCACCCCTCCCAACCATCCATAATCCATCGAGCAACTCGAAGCATCCAAGCCGAAGGTAGAATGTCCCGAGGTCTCTAGGATTTGCACCATCTCGAACCATTCCTAGGTAAGTCATTTTGTTTCCAAAACTCCTATATATTGGCCCTATTATGTTCACCAACTCTCCGACCCTTGATCATGAATCACATGCAAGAGTTTTGCACACATTGTTATTTCAACTATCTAGGGAACACATTGTCAAGTTACTACATTTACATGATATCAATCGGCACTAATAATACACCCATAACTTGGACAATGTTTTAAAATCAAGTCACAACTTAAATAATCGAACAAGGGATCAGATTTTGTAACCAAAACTTACATTGTGCATACTCAAAACTAAGGTGTGTGTGGAAGGCGTTTATAGTCGATTTCCATCAAAAACACACCAACACACATGGGGAGGCTTCGATTGTACACTAATAAGCATAGATTGACCCATGTTGACCTACTAAACAATCAGAACCGAAGCCCACATCAAGCCAAGGTTTCGGCTATTATATTCAAACATGTGTTAAAAAGACCATAACATGTGTTAATATTACTATTTGATATTAAACGATGCCCACATCAAGCCAAGGTTTCGGCTATTATATTCAAACATGTGTTAAAAAGACCATAACATGTGTTAATATTACTATTTGATATTAAACGATTTAATCATATGTTAAAAATACTCTTTTTGACCTAGAACAACCACACGTGTTAGATTGGGAACAATGTATAACCTATGACGACATGTGGGGTCCACTTTGTTCACAATGGATACCATTTTTACAATAAAACGCCCGGAGATCCCGGAATTTGATGTTTTACAAAGTACACATAAGTCAACTAACAATTGTCACTTGGACCACATACACTAAACACAAGGGTCCACAATGTCGAGTGAACCAATTGTGTGATAACCAACAAATGCACGCAACTTACCACATTCTTGGACAATCATTGTCAGGACGGTAGTTACCTCACATCCCAGCTTTACCAGACCACACGTACCATCATCAGATGAGTTTTCACAGCCCCATTTTACTATTTTTCCATTTTGGGGGATAAACATGCTACAATTCTAGTACATTTCATTTTGGTGTGTTATTATATCGTGACTACCATGTGGAACATGAGACATTTGGTTCATGAGCTCAATAGTCCTCGTACTTACATTATACTATAACCATTAGCTATCGAAAGCCATGGAACACTTTAGTAGATCTATTGGGTTGACACCCCCACTCTTGGTTAGTCGCTCTAACCGGTTACATACAAAAGCGTGTTAGTATTCTACTATACATATATACGTTGTCTTTATTGTACAATGCGCGAGGCACAACAAGTCAAGAGGTTTGGTTATTGGACTCATGGTTTGCACAGTAATCATTCGCTTAGCTAGCCTATGATTGGTCATACACGAATTACACGAGCACTTTACATAAGTACATTAAAACCTGTGAACTCACCGACATTATTGTTGACAACTCTTTCGTGCATGTTTTTCAGGTAATTAATTATGGAGAACGGGGACTTGAGAGAGGGAGGTTTTAGCTAGCACTAAGTGGTACCATCATGGATGTGGTTGTGTCAGTCACATGTTATCCAGGTGTTTAGAGTCATGTGTTTTCAGATAACTTCATAGTTTTTCAGACAATGTTACGTTATTTCAATAATATATGACATTATCCATTCTTGAAAACCGATGGTATCTATTTTAACTAAATTATGTGTGTTGCTCGAACCTTGTGCTTGAAAACCTTTCGAATCACATCCCCGTGTTTCCGCCTTGGCGGGTGTGACACTATCAACCTACATAGATTCACTCCATCTTTTAAATGCATCACGTGAACTTGCAAAAAAAATAAAAGAGAAAGTTGCATGCAACTCATTTACATGAAAAACAACAAAACAAAACACTGAAGTTCACCGATTGGACTAGCGACCTAGGGGAGCTCGTGCCTTGGACCAGCGACCTTGCATGGAGCTCGTGAAATGGATCAGCGACTTCTGAAGATAGCTACTGATGGGTTGGTAAAAGTACGAGAGTTAATAGGGCTAAAATGATTATTTAATATATAAAAGACTATGGAATAGCACTACTTTGATGTATTTTATGAATTTCATGTATTAACATAAAAAGAGTGCAATTCTAGAGCTTTTGGGACATCTTGGAAGCATAAGGAGGGATCAACCGAGCAAGAAAGGCTAAAACGGATGCACCGGGGCAAACTGGCGTCGCCTATGCCAATTCTGGCATGGCCGACGCCATTGGCGTAGGAGGATGGTACCAAATGTCATAGGACAACGAGATTCCACGTAGCAGAAAGTGACCCGGCATCGCCGACGCCACAAATGGTGTCGCCGACGCGACTTTCGGTCAAAATCCAATTAATTGATTTTTAATGAGGATCAAGACGGGGGTTTCATAATTTGCAGATTTAAAACACCTTGAAGGCTCATGATTGAGGATCTCCTCCTCCATTATTCCATTCCATTAATCCTAATCATTTCCCCTATATCAAAATCATCCAATCATCCTTATTTTGAAGAATTGAAGACCTATTATTGAAGAATCAAACCCCATGGCCATGAGTGGCTAATCTCTTTGTATCACACTTGGGTGTAGACAATTGAAGTTCTAGGGTTCATAACATTTGGGTATTTATTTAAACTCCTAATTATGTTGATTGTGTATTTGAACAATTGTGTTGAATTTTGATTAATCTTGTGTTGAATTCATTTTAGTTAATTGATCTTGTGCCAATTTCTAGTGTCATGACCATGGTTTCTTGCTTTAACACAAACTTAGTATTGTATGTTCTAGTGTAATGATGTATACTATTGTCCATCTTTGATGTTGATGATTTTTGATACCTAAACCTATTGAACAATCAATCCGTCAATATCAATTGCATTATAGTTGTTTGACCCATTTGTGAAAACCTTAGACTTCATTTGTTGAAACCTAGGTGTGGTCTTTTTAATCAATTGTTTACAACCCAATTTGTTTCCCATTATTTTTATTACAATTCAAATTCAAGTTTTATTAAAATAAACAAAACCCTTTCAAATCAAATTTCTTAAATGAACAAATTGCATCTTCATAATTAATTAGCATCTTCATAAGAATATTTTCCAATCAACTAGACAATATTCACTAACCAAAAACTCTTCCTGGTTCGACATCCTTATATATACTATTTTTGACCGGACCGCGACATCCGATCAGCTACACAGACCAATGATCTTGCTAGAAGGTCATTACTTGGACTTGCAATCTTGAAAGTCAATTATTGAAGGTCCCTACTCTAAGTAGCGACCTACCCAGTTTAACAATTTTTGTCATTCAACCCCTAAAAACACTCTTCAAAACCACCTATTTATGAAAAAAAATATTCTATAAAATCAATGCTTATCAGGCGTTATGAGAAAAAAGCCACCCCCCTTACACACCCTTTTTAACGCTTGAGGGGGCGGTGTTTTCGGTGTTTTCCGGCCTGAAATCAAGGGCAAAACGCCCTAACATTAAATCATATCCATCTCCTTGACTTTTGGTGTCGAATTCAGTAACACTCGGAAATTAATGAGTCATGACAATCTATGAGTGTGTTGTATTTAAAAGGAAATTAGATACTATTAATAGGCAAAGTTATTTGGCCTCCTTATAACTTATCTCCTTAATCAAAAAGTTAATAAGGAGATAAGTTTGTTTGGGTAATGGGTTGAAAATGAGATTTTTGTGGGTTGAAAAGGAGATAAGTTATAAGTAAGAATTTGTAACTTTTTTATTAAGGAGATAATGAGGTAGAAGAAGGAGATAAGGAAATAAGGAGAATGAGAGCCAAACATGCTCTTATTTGAATAGTTTGAACTAGTGGGGATATGAGGTGTCCCACCTCATAAATGAGGTCAAGTAAAGACAAAAAAAATACTGTTGCGCCGTCGGATGAAAATCTATCTATATAATAATTGAGGTCACTTGGGTTGAATCAAGGCCTTAGAGAGGGTTTGAGGTATCCATATTGAATATGGAGCTCCAAGTTTCAAGTATATATAAACCATTTTCTTTTTTTTATTTTTTTCATTCTCACCAACATAATTCTCCATTTCTTCCTAACAAATCTTTCTATCCTTCTTCTTCATCTTTCATATTTTGTTGATTTTCCACAAACGATTCAAGGTAATCCTATCATACTCTTCTAATGTTAGTTCCTATTATTATTTTTGCTTTATTATTTGTTCTTAACATTATTATTATAAAAGAAATCATCCGTATTTAGGCATGTGTTCTTCATTCAGAAATTGATTTATTTGAATCCGATTTTTTTTTTCAAAACAAATAAATCAATCTGATTTATTCATTCGTATTTTTAAGAAATTTATCAAACCTATTTATTCTGTTTTGATTATTCTTTTCTTAATACCGATTTTTTTAATTAGAAGAGTATTTAGATATATACTTGATCGGTGATACTCATTTACAAAGAATATTTAATCTTTTTTTTAAATATGCTGCAGGTGATAATAAGCATTTGAATCCAATTTTTTTTCAAAGCAAATAAATCAATCTGATTTATACATTAGTATTTTAAAGAAGTTTATCAAACCGATTTATTCGGTTTTGATTATTCTTATTTTAATACCGATTTTGTTTAAATAGATGAGTATTTATATATATACTTGATCGGATTTAATATTCATGCGGATTTAAAAACAGGATTTCATCCGAGCACACCAACTAAATCATGCCTTATCACAATGGTTCTCTATTCTTCAAGGTTTTGCATGACCCTTCGGAAACCGTTTTGGTATGTTTCTGGTGAACTGTTCTTCAATATTTTTATGAATTTCGGTTTTTTGTTGTTAACTGAATTTAATTATTATATTATGACTTTCGTAATATATTAAATTGTCATTAAAATCATTTCAATTTTCCATTTTTATAATTCAAAATATATAAATAAATATTCTTACTAAGAATGGTAAATTATTAATGTCAATATTTTTATGATTTTCGGTTTTTTGATGTTGAACGAATTTAATCATTATATTATGACTTTTGTAATATACTTAATTTTCATTTAACTTATTTCAGTTTTCCATTTTTATAATTCAAATGATTGCAATTAATTTGCTAATTTTAAGCATTATTCATTTATTTCCGTAATATAATTAATTGTCATTCAAATTATTTCATTTCAATTTTCCATGTTCATATGCCTATTTGTTTTAAAAAAAAAACTATTCTTTTTTTAAAATCATTTCAATTTTTCATTTTTATAATTCAAATGATTACAAATAGTTTGCTAATTTTAATCATTTTTCATTGATTACCGTAATATAATTAGTTTGCTAATTTAATTATTATATTATGACATTCGTAATATAATAAATTGTCATTAAAATCATTTCAATTTTCTATTTTTATAATATAAATGGTTGCAATTATTTTGTTATTTTTAAGCATCATTCATTAATTTCCATAATATAATAAGTTTGCTAATTAAATTATTGTATTTTGACTTTGGTAATATAATTAATTGTCATTAAACTCATTTCAATTTTCCATTTTTATAATTCAATTGATTGCAATTAGTTTGCTAATTTTAAGCATCATTCATTAATTTCGGTAATATAATTAATTCTCATTAAAATTATTTCAGTTTCCCATTTTTCAAATTTAAATGAATACAATTAGTTTGCTAATTTTAAGCATTATGCATTGATTTCCGTAATATAATTAGTTTGCTAATTTAATTATTATATTATGACTTTCGTAATATAATAATTGTCATTAAAATCATTTCAATTTTCCATTTTTATAATTCAAATGAATCCAATTAGTTTGCGAATTTTAAGCATTGTTAATTGATTTCCGTAATATAATTAGTTTGCTAATTTAATTATTATATTATGACTTTCGTAATATACTTAATTGTCATTTAACTTATTTCAATTTTCCTTTTTTATAATTTAAATGATTGCAATTAGTTTGCTATTTTTAAGCAATATTCATTGATTTTCGTAATATGATTAGTTTGCTAATTTAAATTTTATATTATGATTTTCGTAATATAATTAATTGTCATTAAAATCATTTCATTTATGGTTTAACATATTAAAACGTATTAATTCTTTTGTATGAATGATTGATTTATTATCAATCATTCCCAAAATTTAGGATTACCATAATTGACCGAATTAATGTTAGTTATTACGATTTTTTAATCTCATTAATTTATATTACTATTAATACGAAATTGATTAAATTAATACGAGATTTTTTAATCTTTGATTTTGTATAATTGATTAAATTATATGAATGATAATATTGATTAAATTAAAATTGATTAAATTGATTTCGTATAATTTATCAAATTTATGGTTTAGCATAATAACTCTCATTTATTTTTATTTTTTTCCTAATTTACTGCTTATTACTATGCAGATAATTCCGAACACGATTGCTGAATTGGCAAACTTAAATGAATCAATGAAAATCAAGATTAAATTTACGGATGGGTACGCGTGGTCTGTGCCGGTGCGTGTAGAAATTTCTGCTCAACTCGCTAGGTTTATTATTCAATTATTAAACATTATGTTTACAATATTCTTATTTTATAATTAGATTGACATTCTAAATTTACTATACATAAAGCTTTTGTAAATGTTACTATACAATTAGTTTGCTAATTTTAAGCATTATTCATTTATTTCCGTAATATAATTAACTGTCATTCTAATTATTTCATTTCAATTTTCCATGTTCATATGCCTATTTGTTTTTAAAAAAACTATTCTTTTTTTAAAATCATTTCAATTTTCCATTTTTATAATTCAAATGATTACAATTAGTTTACTAATTTTAAGCATTATTCATTGATTACCGTAATATAATTAGTTTGCTAATTTAATTATTATATTATGACTTTCGTAATATAATAAATTGTCATTAAAATCATTTCAATTTTCCATTTTTATAATATAAATGGTTGCAATTATTTTGCTATTTTTAAGCATTATTCATTGATTTCCATAATATAATAAGTTTGCTAATTAAATTATTATATTTTGACTTTGGTAATATAATTAATTGTCATTAAACTCATTTCAATTTTCCATTTTTATAATTCAAATGATTGCAATTAGTTTGCTAAGTTTAAGCATCATTAATTGATTTCCGTAATATAATTAATTATCATTAAAATTATTTCAATTTCCCATTTTTCTAATTTAAATTAATGCAATTAGTTTGCTAATTTTAAGCATTATGCATTGATTTCCGTAATATAATTAGTTTGCTAAGTTAATTATTATATTATGACTTTGGTAATATAATTAATTGTCATTAAAATCATTTCAATTTTCCATTTTTATAATTCAAATGATTCCAATTAGTTTGCGAATTTTAAGCATTGTTAATTGATTTCCGTAATATAATTAGTTTGCTAATTTAATTATTATATTATGACTTTCGTAATATACTTAATTGTCATTTAACTCATTTCAATTTTCCATTTTTATTATTTAAATGATTGCAATTAGTTTGCTATTTTTAAGCAATATTCATTGATTTCCGTAATATGATTAGTTTGCTAATTTAATTATTATATTATGATTTTCGTAATATAATTAATTGTCATAGCGGCGCAACTTGTTGCTCGCTTACCCATTATCCCGATGTAATCTTGACTTTTTTTTAATCTATGAAAAATATTGAATTATGAAAAAAAAATTATGGTTTAACATAATAAAACGTATTAATTTTTTTGTATGAATGATTGATTTATTGTCAATCATTCCCGAAATTTAGGATTACCATAATTGACCGAATTAATGTTATTTATTACGATTTTTTAATCTCATTAATTTATATTACTATTAATACGAAATTGATTAAATTATACAAATTGATTAAATTAATACGAGATTTTTTAATCTCTGATTTTGTGTAATTGATTAAATTATATAAATGATAATATTGATTAAATTATAATTGATTAAATTGATTTTGTATAATTTATCAAATTTATGGTCTAGCATAATAACTCTCATTTATTTTTATTTTTTTCCTTATTTAATGCTTATTACTATACAGATAATTCCTAACACGATTGCTGAATTGGCAAACTTAAATGAATCAAGATTAAATTTACGGATGGGTACGTGTGGTCTGTGCCGGTGCGTGTAGAAATTTTTGCTCAACTCGCTAGGTTTGTTATTCAATTATTAAACATTATGTTTACAATATTCTTATTTTATAATTAGATTGAAATTCTAAATTTACTATACATAATGCTTTTGTAAATGTTACTG
Source organism: Ambrosia artemisiifolia (assembly GCA_032199755.1). Taxonomy (NCBI): domain Eukaryota; kingdom Viridiplantae; phylum Streptophyta; class Magnoliopsida; order Asterales; family Asteraceae; genus Ambrosia; species Ambrosia artemisiifolia. The sequence goes on from CM063514.1 coordinate 10,701,356, forward strand.
TGATTGGATGGCCTGATTTGCTTCAATCAGAAGATATTTCCATTGGAGAATATTGTGTCTTTAAATGGTGTTCAATCCAGCACAGGCTATTTGTTACTAAGGTAGCACCACAAGAAGTCATTGATTTTAAAATTTAAATTAGGATCTTTTATGTTTTTAATGTAATTTATTTGAATTATTGATTACGATTTTTGAAGTTATTTATTAAGATTTATAATCTTACTGTGTTTACGAATTATGATTAGTCTTGATTGCAATTAATAAGATTTATTAACTTTAAATGTTATTTATTAAGATGTTAAATATTATTTATTGACATTAATAATAATTGACCGCATTTAATTTATTTATTATAAAATTTAATCTCATTTATTTATATTACTTTTTTTTGAATTTATGTTTAATATTATTCACAGGTGGTCCACAGCGGGTTTTCCACAGCACCTCGCAGAGCCCATGTAACCAAGGGTTTGTCTTCAGTAGAGTAGGGCAGTGGGCTTTGCAATTCAAAACGGGATAGCGGCGCAGCTTGTTGCTCGCTTACCCATTATCCAGATGTAAACTTGACTTTTTTAATCTATGAATTTATTTTTATTCTTAAAAAAATATTATTCACCGAATTAAATTTTTTATATTATTAATTTCCTTAAATTAATTCTCATTAAATGATAATCATCAAAATCATTTCCTTTATATTATGACTTTCCTTTAATTATTTTTAATATATTTTTATTATGTTAGATGTAATGATATTTATGGACATTATTAATAATTGACCGAATTTAATGTTATTTATTATGATTTTTTAACCTCATTTATTTATAATACTATTAATATGAAATTATGCTTTATCTGTTTTTATGAAATTATGTTTAATATTATTTATTGACATTAATAATAATTGACCGAATTTAATGTTATTTATTAATATTTTTAAGCTCTTTTATTTATATTACTGTTTTTTCAAATTTATATTTAATATTATTGACCGAATTTAATTTTTTATATTATGACTTTCCTTAAATCAATTCTCATTAAATGATGATCATCAAAATCATTTCAATAATAATTGACCCCTATTAATGTCATTTATTTTGATTTTTGAATCTCATTTATTTATATTAATATTTTACGAAATTATTTTTAATCTATATTTACGAAATTATGTTTAATATTACTTTTATTAGTATTTTTTCAATTATTATTAGTCTTGCCTACAATTAAAAGGATTTATTCATTTTTAATGTTATTTGTTTTGTGTTTTAATGACATTAATAATAATTGAACGAATTTAGTGTTATTTATTACGATTTTTATTATCATTTATTTATTATTGACCGAATTAAATTACTAACATATTACTAATACTAATACTAATATTATGATTTTTGATCTCATTTATTTATTATTGACCGAATTAAATTACTAATACTAAAACTAATATTACGATTTTTAATTTTAATCTCCTTTATTTCTTATTGACCGAATTAAATTTTTATATTAAGAATAAATTACTAATACTAACTAATACTAATACAAATATTACGATTTTAGTTTTACTAATCGTAAAAATAGTATTGTTGACCGAATATATTACTAATACTAATACTAATTTTATGATTTTAGTTTTACTATTCGTAAAAATAATTTCAATAGTAATATGCAAATTTTAAGATGTCAATAATAATTTGTCGATAATTGGTAAGTCAATTTAACGCCAATGTTTTTAATGTAATTGATTTAATTATTGATTACAATTTTTGAGGTTAATATTGAAAATCTTTAATCTCACTTATTTATATTACTATTTTTTCGAATTATTATTAGTTTTCCTACAATTAAAAGGATTTTTTCATTTTTAATGTTATTTATTATGATTTTTAATGACATTAATAATAATTGAACGAATTTAATGGTATTTATTACGTTTTTTAGTGTCATTTCTTTATTTTACACCGGATTAAATTAAATTACGAATATATTACTAATACTACGATTGTTAATCTCATTTATTTATTATTGACCGAACTAAATTACGAATATATTACTAATTCTAAAACTAATATTGCGGTTTTTAATTTTATTTCTAATCTCATTTATTTCTTATTGACCAAATTAAAATTTTCTTTTACGATTTTTACGAATATATTACTAAAATATATACTATATTCAAAATAATTTTCAATTATATGAATAAATTAGTAAATAATTTAAATTGTTAAGTTAACTTTTGTCATCCATTTATTACTATTAATAGTAACATAAAGAATAAACATAACATCAATATAAAAAAATCCTCATTTGTCATGAAACCCTCGATCATTAACAACATTCAAATTATTTTAAAAATTATAAAAAAAACTCAATTAATGATAACAGGAAGATTCAAGCAATAATTTTGGCAAACAAAATGTATTTAATAAATACAATTTAAATCTATTTAACAGTTTCCTAAAATATACAATATATTCAAAATAATTTTCAATGATATTACAAATAACGACTTTCATTTTAATATTGTTGACCGATAAACGTAAAAACCTTTTTCGTTTTTGTTACTTTGATGGGGTCAATTCTTTGACTTTATTTATTTTTATGTCTTACAATACACTTATTAGTAATTAGTAACGAAATTAGTAATGAAATATCATCTTACGTTATCAGTAACAACATTAACTAAAAGGCGATTCATAACATTAAAAAACCTCATTTGTCATGAAATCCTCCATCATTGACTACATTAACTAAATAGCGTTTCAGTGATACTAAGAATAAGAATATTACGTCTTTCAATTAAATATCTTTGACAGATTAACGTTATCATATTATGTTTATAAAGAATTTTCCTTTAATCAATTGTCATGAAACGCTAACCATCATCATGATTGCAATAACTGTGCTAATTTTAAGCGTCGTTGACCAAATCACGTAAATTACCAATCCTTCCATTTTTATAATTCAACTATATAAATAAATCCGACTTATTCGATCAGAATTGTTCGAGACACAATATTCCGATTATGGAAGCATTGAAACAAGTCAAATGGATAAAAGGTTGCCCTATAAAAAACCTTCCATTTTGACATATTATTCAACCCATCCACGTTACTATCTTTACTCCTAACGAGTTTCTCATGTAGCTTTAGTATTGATTTTTCACCGTAGTTTTAGCTTGATTTTTAGGTCATTGGTTATGTGTCAAACCATCAAAACAGTTCAGGGTCTTCTAGATATATTTACCTTAAATTCTTGATGATAATACAGTTACAATGCCAAATGTCTTTCTTTTTCTCACCAGAGTTTTTTTTTGACAAATTTTACTGTTTTGTTATTCTAATGGTTCAGGGATCCTATAAGTAGACATAAATTCTTTTCAAAGCCACAAGTTCCAAATCGTCTTGCCATATCAAACCGTGTTATAGACGCTAAAATAATTTCAGGGAGTAACATTGGAATGCGAACTTTTATCCAAAGAATTAGGCTGTCCCCATCTGATAAGAAGATTCCTTTCAGATTTAACAGAAAACAATTCCCTCTTACTTTATGTTTCGCAATGACAATAAATAAGAGTCAAGGACAAACCCTATTTTGGATAGGTCTGTATTTGAAAGATCCTGTTTTCACACATGGGCAGTTGTATGTCGCTGCCAAGTGACAAAAGTAGAAATGGCCTGAACATACTAATATTGGATAAAGATGACAACGTTAATAATAAATAACAAATGTTGTCTATAAAAAATATTTTGAAGTTTGTGAATAAGTATGCGATCATATTTTGCATAAATCATTTTTTTTATATTTTTTTGGTTGTATGATTTGTTAAGCTACATTTATTTACTTTAATCTTCATTTGCATGTCGTTACAATAAATATATGTTTATTCATTTCATTATTTGTTTTTAAATCACGTCTAATCAAACATTTGTTGATTCATATATCTGTTATTGGGTAACATTAAACTTTTTTTATGATAATTTACAATCAACCAAAATTCATACGAATTGTATTACGTAACTTTCAATAAATAAAATTTGCATACTACCATCTTTATAGAATTTTTTTTCATTTGACATGGACATGTACCGCGTGTAGACGCGGGGCTCTAACCTAGTTAGTATATATACTAATATGTTTGTGTGGCTTGGCGGTGGTATCTCTATTTTCTACAAATACCACCCGGGTTCGAGCCTGTATCTTAGGGTTTTTTTGCCCTTTAATTTTTTCATTAATCTATTGCTTCATTTCTATTTAATTTGCAATTAGCAAACTGACATTTTTGTCATCTGTTGATTTGCAACTCTTTCTTTGCTTCTCTGCTTTATCACCGGCACCGGTGAACCCTCAACTGATGTCTCCATCACTGTTTGCGACACCGGGTTAGGGTTCTTTGCCCAGCGGCGGTAGGTCTGTCTAAGATTTTCACCGCTTTTATGTTTCCCAACGATGGTGGCGCTTCCGGCGATGCTCTATAGAACCGAGTAAGTGCTGCTTGTTTCACATATATATTGATCGATCTTCAACAGGTTTGATTCGTATGGCTTCCTCGTGTCTATGTTTTTTGTTGAAATATCGTGTTATATTGTTAAATGTTTTTTAATTGGTGCTTGTTGACTTAATTTTGGATTTCAGTAGGTATGTTGTATTCAGGCATTGTGTATGACACATGTTGTTTTTCTTGGTTTTTAATAATTCGATAATCGTTTCATGATGCATGTTTCATTTGTTCTAATAGTGATTATTGTACTTGAAGAAGATACTGAGGTGCTTAAAGTTATGGAAGGCAGGATAGTTATAGCAACTGTACTTGTAGTTTTTTTTTTTGTGTAGTAAACACTAGAAATTATTTAAACATGAGTTGACCCATCTCTTCATCTTTTCGCATTATAAAAAGTAAAATGGTTAGTTTGGAATTGAACTGTGATCATGATGTGGCTCATGCAAGTCCGCCAAAAAAATATTATCAACAACAAATAACTATACGATGCCATGGTAAATTGATGGCTTCAATGAACATTGTATTGGTTGTTGTTGACTTTTGCACTATGTTCCAGAGTTTCATTAAAGGATGGAAGAGAAAGGATTAGGAAGGAAGTAGGGAAAAGATTTTTTGTAGGAGGGAAAGGGAGGGAATACGAGGGATAATAAAGAGGTTTTTAGGCTGATTTTCAATCTTTCCAATTTGAAAGGAATCGGAGAGAAAGGAAGAGGAGGTAGATCCTTTCTCTTCCATCCTTTAATGGAACCCTGGAACAGAGTGTTGAGGTCTCTATAATATGGCTTTTGGTATCTTAAAAGAGAGCAACGTTTTTGCAAGTGTTATGGTTGAAGATTATGCCGCTTGTCTTGAACTATGCTTAGGAGGTAGTGAAGTTATAGAAAACAACTCTGGCAATTCGGGCATGGTTAGAATGCAAGTTAGTATCTTTGCTCCATTTTTATTTCCTTTAGAAGACATCTCTCAAATTCAAATTCTTATATTTTTTTCTCCACATTACAGCTTCCCATTGTTAAAATATAACACCATTTATTTTGAGGCTTGATCATGATTCTTGTGCGGAGAGGAAAGTGTTAGTACCAAAATTGAACTAGATGTAACTTTATGCTAAACAAATAATTGAACGCCCTTAGCGGAGAGGGGTCTGTGGCTTCCGCGGGTTTGCTCTCAGCTATTACTGAAGTCGTCAACTTATGGCTGGGGGGTTGTGTCCCAGGGTGCTTGCTGAATTTATTGCCTCGGCCCCCCTTACCCCTCTTTTGAAACCTGATAACGGGATCCGACCCATTGCAATAGGGGCCATTTGGCGCAGACTGGTATCTAAAGTGGCAATGAGGAAGGTTGGTAAGGAAATGGCTAAGTATTTGGGGGATTTCCAATTTGGGGTGGGGACTCCTAATGGGGCAGAGGCGGTGCTCCACAGTGCTAACAGGTTCCTTAACTCCTTCCATGAAGACGTGTCTTTAGCTATGCTCACTGTGGATTTTTCAAACGCGTTCAACATGATAGACCGCACTGCCCTTCTCCGAGAAGTTCTTCAGCACTGCCCGTCTATCTATTTGTGGGTCCAGTTCTTATATGCCCAGCCAGCTAGGTTGTATGTTTGTAATGATTGTATCGGGGCCACTACGGGGGTTCAGCAAGGGGACCCTTTAGGTCCCCTCCTTTTCGCCTTGGCATTACACCCTATGGTTCTCCGGGTGCAAGAAAATTGTAACCTCCCCTTTCATGCGTGGTACCTTGATGATGGGACAATTATAGGTGAAGCCATCGAGGTTGCGAATGCCTTAGACATCATCCGGAAGGAGGGACCATCCCTGGGGCTTCAACTGAATATTAAGAAAACTGAGGTGTTTTGGCCGTCCTGTAATGGGGTGAAACGTAGGGACGGGATTTTCCCCAGTGGGATTGGCAGGCCAGAAAAAGGGGTGAAGCTCCTTGAAGGGGCTGTTAGTCGCGACTCTTACTTTATACGGGAATTGGCAGAGCGGAGAGCCTCGCGTGCGGTTGATCTTATGAAACTTTTGCCCTGCCTTAGGGATCCCCAGAGTGAACTCCTCTTGCTCAGATCTTGTATGGGGGTTGCTTTTTGGTTTGCGGACCTGCCAACCCACCATGATGGATGAAGCGGTATCATGTTTTGACAAAGGTCTGCGGGAAGCCATCGAAGACATAGTGGTATGCGGAGGTCCGTTCTTTGGTGACCTATAGTGGCGAATGGCATCATTACCGATGCGTTTGGGAGGATTAGGGCTCCTCTCAGCAAAAGATGTTGGGGTGTATGCTTTTGTGGCATCACGAGCTCAGTCTTGGAACCTCCAAGACCACATCTTAAGGAATAGTGGGGTTGTCGACATGGACTTGGACTACGTACAGGCCCTCGAAAGGATAAATGACTTTCTCCCAGGTTTTGATATTGGCGGTTTTTCTAATAAGGACACCCCCCCCCAAAGCCTCAGAAAACTTTGGCGAATGCCCTCTTTGGCAAAATCGCACAGAGCCTGGGTGAAACTTTTGATCTGTCCCCCCGCCAAAAGGCAGTTATTGAATGCTTGCAAAGCCCCCATGCCCAAGATTTCCTGAATGTTATCCCAATCGAAGGTTTGGGCCAAACCATGTCTAGGGTTGAATACAGGGCAATTCTTAAATATCGTTTGATGATCCCCATGTACCATGAAGATGAAGTCTGTCCGATTTGCCGTAAGGCATGCTTGGACGAATACGGGGAACACGCGGTTCATTGTAAGGAGTTGCCTGGTTTCAAATATAGGCATGACTGGGTCCGGGACGTTCTTTGGGACATTTTAAGAAGGGCTGGGATCTCAGCCAAGAGGGAGGCACCCGTGAATTTCCTCTCGGACCCCGCTTACGTCCGGCAGACCTGCTTGTCTTTGGGTGGGCCGGGGGAAACACGCTTGCGTCGACCTAACAGGTGTATCTCCTCTGGTTGGTTTGAGGGATAGTGGTTTTTTAGCAGGGCAAGCTGTGCGGAAAGCAGAGGCGAAGAAAGTTGAGAAGCATGCTAAAGCCTGCGAGGAGAACCAACACGTATTTGTTCCCCTGGCATTTGATACCTTTGGCTCGTTGGCGCCGGAAGCCATCCGTTTCCTGACTAGAGTCCAACGTGTTATTCATAGCAGTGTCTCGACTCCGGGGGGACATGGGTTTGTTTTTAGTAGGTTAGGATTTGCCATCCAGAAAGGGGTGGCGGCACAGCTTGTTGCCCGCCTGCCCGCTATCTTGATGTAATTGATCGCGTTTATGCGTTTATGATTGAATTAATAAAAGAAAAAAATGAAATACTAAAAAAAATGGTTATTGTCCTTTCAAAAAAAAAAAATAAAAAAAAATAATAATAATTGATTGCATAATGTGTATTTTCAGTTTCTGTATGTTGTCTTATGTGTAATGATTTAATTTCTTGGTATTCACCATTTTCAGTTGTTTGAAGGTTAGTGTTGATATCCTAAAAACACTGCCAAGGCCTTATGTTAATTGTTTGCTTCATGAGTTTGAATTTCAGGTAATGTTCTCCATATTTTAACAATATGTTTCTGTTCATATTATTTTACAAGTGGGTATCAAAAGGTATCAATTTTTTTGGTAAAGGTGTAACCTGTCTTCTAAGCACAATCATTTTACTCTTGGAATTTTACAACATTTGGATAAACATTGAAATGTGGGGGTTGGGTCAAATTGGAAAACTATTGAAGTTAAAGTGTTGTTCCCCTTGAAGTCAAGGGCTCGAGTGCCGTCAAAGACGAATTTGGTGTAACTTAAGCCGTTATTTTTTTTTAATAACACTGATGTTGCACCGCCACTAAAAAGAGATAACCTTCAGCCGAGTTGACTTATTAGAATAGCGTCACAAATTTTTACCGTTATTCTTGAAATAAACCCCCTTTTAGTGATTTCTTTATATATTTTTTTTTCAGAATAACGTCTACATAACTTAGAAGACGAGTAACGTCGATTAAACATGGTCAAAGCTGACAAAAATCTCATACGACAATAATGTAGATTTAATTAGGTAGTATAGCACATTGGTTGTAAAGTTATCTTAATTTACATAGATTTGTATGTCAAATCGATTTTGGAGTTGACGTGATTGCTTTAAATTTAAAATTGGATTGATGCCGCCGTCACGCGCGGCATGGTAAAAACCTAAACTTAAACGGAGCTAGAAAATGGATGCACTTAATTGGGTTTTGTGATTAAGGCATCAGCTAGGCAGGCCACTAGGGCCCAAACGAGACAAACAATTAGCAGCAGCCCACGAGAAGAGTTAAAAGGAAAAAAAAAAAAATTAGTGGCAAATGCTCGTTCGTTTGGATTAAAAATAGGGTGAGGTATACCGTATAGCCTTCATTTCGTGAAATGTAATCGAATAATAACTCGTTACAGAATTGGAATTCGGTTTATATTGACAGTATACAAATTCTCCTTCTTTATTATGATTGGGTAATTTTCCTGTCATCAAAGCGTAAGGTTTATTAGTAGGCGTAAGGTTTAGTTTTATCATTGCTGAACATAAATTTTTTGTAGTCTTTCAATTGTGTTCCCATTGTAAGTGTTTTTATGTATTTGTGTTTTACGTTTTGAAGAGTGTTTGAAGTCTATCTTTCCATGACTCAATTAGATGATCTAGTGGTGATATGGCCCATGAAGTTAAGTAGAGTACCTAGTTAAGTGACATTTGGTCGTACTCTTATTTGCTCGTTGAATCATTAAGTTCCATGACAAGATTTCCAGTCTTGTAATTGTCCTTCAAAAGTCAAAACTCTAATATGAATATCGTTATGCCTATGTAATATTCCAACTTGGTAATTAACTTGAATTTTATGGGTGATCATCTTTAGTTCTTGTTTGAATTTAATTCCAGTTTCTTTACTTTTAATTAATCGATTAAATTAAAGATCAATTTAATTAAGGTTTAGTATAAATAAATGAACGAAACGTGTATAACTGATTACATGTTCCTTGTGAATTTGATACCTATTTATCATAGCTTTCTAGGTTTAATAAGTTTTTGTACGACTTTAGTGAAGACCATCACCACCTTTGGGGGACCAGGGTCAACTAACCCCACTACTTTTTTAATTTTATTTCTAGATGTTTGTTGCGTGACTGAATTAAACAATGACAGATGGTAGTGTTCAAACCATGTTTCTTGATTTTGTAGAGTATGTGTCATTTTTGGCCATGCCTTTTTTGAAGAAGTTATGTGATTGTCGCAATCATCTAATTTTTCTACCTAAAGTCGTTTTAATGGTTTTCTAGACTGGGATTAGTATAGGTATACCCTCTCCGCTCTATCTCTATATCTCTTTCTATACACACATAGAGTGGAGGTGGTGTCTCAATATTAATTTATGGTTTTTCAATAAAATAACATTTTTTAAACCATCGTCTAAGACATTTTTGTAAATTTCTAGCATTATCAGTCGTTTTTACTTGTTTTAAAGTGTTTTACTCCCAAATGTATATGTACTTACATACTTGCTATGTAAGAGGGTTTTAGAAAATCCCATAAATGTTCTTAGGTACCGATCATTTCTCATGATGGAATGGAATCTGGATGGAATTGGATTTGAGATTCCATTCCTTTTATTGTTCATTTCAACAAAAGAAGAATCTGGAATCTCAAATCCATTCACTTATCGTGTTGGTTAGCAAAGGAATTGAAACTACAACTATGAAATCCTTCAAATTCCTTTAACTAGAGGAATTCCAAATCCTTCCGATATGTGAAGGATTTCAATTAATTTATTGGAATCTTTGACCGGTTGACAATGTCGCATCCGCCAACATCTATCGCGTTCGATCTCGCAGTCATGATGTGACCACCACACTAACGATCACCACCATACTTGCTACCGAGCCCATTAATGACCCAAACCGTTTCAACATGATCGGGCTCGTTAATGACCGAAGCCGTTTCGACCTGACCAGACCCGTTAATGACCTGGATCTTTTTGACATAAACGACCCATTAACGAACCTGACTATTTCAACCTAAACAGACCCATTAATGATCTAGGCGGTCTCGAACCGACCAGACCCGTTAATGACCCACATTTTTTACCTTACCAATCCCGTTAATGACTTGACTTGATGCATGCAAGGGGTGGGGGGCAGATTGATAGACTACAATTCCTTTATGATTCGAGCACACAGAATAAAATTGAGATTCCAATTCCTGTTCCTATCAAAATTTTAATTCCATTTCCATTTCATGTTATGAAATGAATGTTACCTTAGTGATTTCTTTCATCTTTGGTCTTCACCTCTTCAGGTGCTTCATCCTGTTGGGGAATTTCTAAAAATGATTGTCTGGATAATCTGAGAGTCATATGGATACTTTCAAATTGAAACAATTTGATGGTTCACCCCCGGATCCCGTCAAAGGGGCGTTGCCACCTTGCAACCCCCATTTCTTAGAGGGCTTCGTTCGTATTAAACTCAGTTAAATGTGTACATCGCACTCTCCTAACTTTTTAGTGTTTAGCATGAAGTACTTGGACAAACAAGTCAATTCAATTACACAAAATCTTTTAAAAGTATTTTTTTTTTTGAAAGTTGAAATCCATTAAACCGAAACTTAAGCAAAGTTTTATTCTTAGCCCAAAGGAACCTAACCGCTTAAACTTCCCTGATAATGTCTTCCATTTTCACTACCTTGTCTTCAAACTTGAATTTATTCCTCGTGCGCCAAACGCTTCAGCAACCTATAAGGAGATGCTATGAATCATCTTTTTCTCTATCCCTTGAAACTTGAGTGATGGTGGAATTCCAGCAAGTCCCTAGTGGAAAAACGCAAAAAGACTTTGGAGCATGAATCTTCATTAAATCATGATTCCTTGAGAATTGAAATTATTTGTTGAGTTGTTGAAACTTTAGATGCTTGAATTTTGATTAAAACCTGATTGTTGAAATTTTAAAGTTTGAATTGGTGATAAGTAATTGAATAATTGATTGAAATTTGTTATTTATTTTCTGATGACAGTGTATTTAATAGCATAACATAAATCACTCAATTGATTTATGTAAATCAAGCTTGAGATTATAGAATATTATGTAACTACAGAATATTATGTAATTACTTGTATATTTAGTTTCCTAATTTATAGGATCATGTAACTCTATATATTGTTTTATCAATCCATGTAAATGTGTGAGATTAAGTCCTAATATGGTATCAGCCTAATTAGCAATCCTACCATCTCTCCCCTACCTTCTTACTTTTTCTTTTTCCTCCTGCCTCAACGTCGTTATCTCTGTTCTTCTTTCCCAGCTGCCACAACAATTATCATTCAATATAATATTTTACCACCGTCGATTCCTTAATAATATTCTAACCCACAAACCTATAATATTTTCTTTCCCACCATCCACAAACCAATAATATAATTCTTCTCGAACCCCACTGAAACAATATTATTTTTTCACCAACCTATTCTTATCGACCAAAACCATATTTTTTCTTCCTTCTCGTTCTTTCTTCTCTAATTGCCGCCCCTCCCATGGCATCCTCATCGACCAACCTCACCACCTCCCTACACTTTCTCCTTCACTTTATCCCTCACAAACTTAATTCTTCCAATTACCTTGCATGGAGTCAACAATTAAAACTTGTTCTCTCCCTCAAATCTCTACTCGGCCATATTGATGCGTCCACAAACCCTCCTGCCGAAACACTCACCCCATCTGATAAGATCTCTCCCAACCCCGACTATGCCACATGGTTGGTTAATGACCAAACCTTGTGTCTCCTCATTCAGCCATCCCTATCCGAAGAGGCAATGTTCGAGATTAACGGGCTCCACACAGCCCGCCAAATCCGGCTCTCTCTTGAAACCGCATATAGTCACCCTTCTCTTGACCGTGTGCATACCCTCAGAGACAATCTTCGTCTTCTACAAAAGGAATCCTCGACTGTGGCAGATTTTGGCTGCAAGTTCAAGGCCCTCTGTGACCAACTAGCCACCATTGGACACCCGGTTGCTAAAAGAGATAAATGTCATTGGTTCCTTTCTGATTTAGGGCCAGCCTATGAACATTTTTCCACCACACATCGTGCCTTAGGCACTTCTTCAATCTGCAAGCTTCTCTCTAAAACCGAAAATCAAGAAATCTTTATGCACTCTCTTCATGGCCAATAGTCTCCACTCGTAGCCTTTATCGCCCAGTATTCCAGATCCAATCATTCTCGTTGTAATTCTGGTTCTAATTACTCTAACTGTGGTAAAGGTCGTGGTTGTGGTGCAGGTCGTGGTCGCACTCGTAGACCTCCTCATTGTCAACTATGCAGGACAGACGGTCATTATGCAAACTCTTGTCTGAATCTCGCTAGTTTTGCAAAGCATGCATCTTCTATTGATGCAAATCTGGCTCATGGTTTTCACGTTCAGTGCCATGTCAGTGGTGAGGACCATCCCTACTGGGCTAGCGATACAAGTGTGTCGGCTCATATGACTCCTTATCTTAAGGATCTTGATGCCACTTTTGGTTCCTCTACTCATGATTTTGATCGTTTTGGTAATGGTCATACATTACCTGTGACGAATATTGGAACCAAATCTCTTTCAGATAATATTCATCTAAAAAATATCCTAGTCGTCCCGCATCTTACTAAACATCTTCTCTCTATTAGTAAACTTACCCATGATTCTCCTGTAGATGTCCTTTTCTCTAATAATTTTTTTCACATTCAGGATCGAAAAACCAAGGAGATCCTGGCAAAGGGAACCTATGAGAACGGACTCTACATTCTTCGAGAAGGAAATCGTGCATTCGTTGCTTCCTACTCGGATCATCATCTCAAAGCCTCTTTTGAAAAATGGCATGCATGCCTTGGTCACATGTCCTTTGATGTTATTTCTAGATTACATAGACATGGTTCTTTGTTTATTACTTCTCTTTTACCTAAACCTAATGTTTGTTCTCCATGTCAATAATCTAAATCTCACTGTTTGCCTTTTGTTTTGAATGATAAATGTTCTTTGCATGCTCTTGAATTTGATACATTTTTATTTGTGGGGTCCTGCACTTGTTACTTCCTCACATGGTTATCGATTTTATGCTATATTTATTGACGATCATTCTCGTTTCACATGGTTTTACCCACTTAAGCATAAATCTGAATTTTATGAGGCTTTATTAGTGTTTGCTCCATTTGTTCAAAACCAATTGTCACGCAAAATTAAAATATTTCAGAGTGATGATGTCACTGAATTTACAAATCACAAAGTACAAAAATTATTTAACGAACAAGGAATTCATCATCGTCTTTCTTGTCCCTAAACTCCTGAACAAAATGGGCGTGCTAAACGCAAACACAGACATATAACTCAAACTGTCCTGGCTATGCTTTTCAACTCTCATGCCTCCGACACATTATGGACTGATGCCTTTGCATCTACCACCTTCATCATTAACCGTTTGCCCTCCGTCGTACTTGATTTCAAATCTCCTTATGAAATTTTGTATGGTAGCTCACCTGCTTATTCCAATCTTCTTGCATTCGGTTGTCGAGTCTTTCCTTACTTGAGGGACTATGCAAAACATAAGTTAGATCCTTGCAGTGCAGAGTGCATCTTTATTGGCTATGATGCAAAATACAAGGGCTATAAATGCTTGGACCCACATACTCATCGCATCTACCTTACGCGTCATGCACAGTTTGATGAAGCAAAGTTTCTGTCAGAGGCGGATGCACCCTATAAGGAGGGTGGGCATGTGCCCACCGTCCATCCGACGCGACTTGTGTATATACATATATTTTGCCGTTTGTTTTTTTCCGACGATAGAAGCGGCATGTGTTTCTGCTTGGAGTTTTAGGTTAAACAAGGAAGATGACTAAAAAGTATTTCTTTAATTTCTTTAATTGAAACCAAGTTTCGAGGAGTCCTTACAACTATTTAATGGTATTTAATTGCATATAATTTGATATAATAAAACTTTTTCTTCTTCTTTTGTTTAGTTTAGTTTACGCTATATTATTGTTTTAATATTAAGTAAAGATAATTTTATAAATATATTTTGATAAAACCGACATCATTACATAACATATATTTTAAGACTTGATTTGTTATCCGTTTATCATTAAGCGGATAGGTATGAATTGGTTTACTTTTACCCCACCATTTTGACCCGACATGTTTGACTTGTTTTCTTTTAATCTAATAAATTTGTGCCCCCCGTCAAAAAATTTTCTGGATCCGCCACTGGTTTCTGTTTAGTAATCACATTGATCCTGTTGATGAAACTACCTTGGTCTTTTCAAATTTTGATGAAACATTACCATCCATTACTATACCAAACCCACCAACTTTACACAACATACCCATTGAGCCCACAAAGATACCCATGGAGCCCACACCTAACACCCATGATCCGTCCCATTGCCCTTTATGTTATACTTCCGTTGCCCAACCTACGAATCTTCCAGCCCAATCCAATCCATCGGCCCATGTTCCTCCATCGTCCCAACCTTCAACCTTGGCCCATACTATCCTAGTACCTCATCTCACTACCTTGCCCCATCCCACTCCGTCGGCCCACCCACCTTTTCCAACCCAGCCCATTATATCCCAACCCAACTCCACTATACTCCAAACTGGTCCTTCTCTTAGCCCACCTCAACCTTCCCAAACCACTTTCCCAACCGACTCCAGCCACCACACCGACTCTGGATCATTTGCTGCGTCGATACCATCACACCCCATGAGGACTCGATCGAAAAACGGGATTTACAAACGAAAGTTTTATGCTAATCTTACTTTGTTTCCAGGTCCATTACATCATGCTCTTCTTGCAGCACCGGATCCTCGTGGTTTCAAGTCAGCAGCAAAGCACACTAAATGGATAAAAGCAATGGAGGAGGAGCTTCAGGCGTTACGCTCAAATAATACTTGGGTCCTCATACCAAGACTCTCAAACGCAAACATAGTTGGGTCCAAATGGGTTTTTAGAACAAAATACAAAGTTGATTTTTCTGTTGACAGGTACAAGGCTCGTCTGGTTGCTCAGGGATTCACTTAAATTCCTGGGCTAGATTTTTAACACACTTTCAGTCTGGTAGTAAAGGCCTCTAGTGTTAGTGTGGTTCTCGCTCTTGCTACTATTTATGGATGTTCGCTTCGTCAGTTGGATGTTTGAAATGCGTTTCTCAATGGTAATCTTACTGAAACTATTTACATGGAACAACCTACGGGTTTTGTTGACGCCAAATTTCCTCATCATGTGTGTCGATTACAAAAAGCTCTTTACGGCCTCAAACAAGCACCCGTTCTTGGTTTCAGCGTCTCAGTAATTTCTTGCTTGCTAAAGGATTTGTTTGTAGCAAAGCGGATACCTCTCTTTTTATCTTCAAAAAAGGGAACACATCATCTATCTTCTCGTCTACGTAGATGATATTATTATTACCGGAAGTGATACTACTCTTATTCAATCGTTTGTTAATAGCTTGCACAAGGAATTTTTAGTAAAGGATTTGGGTGCTCTTGGCTATTTCGTGGGTCTTGAGGTCACCTACGCAGACAATGGTCTTTTTCTCAGCCACGCTAAGTATGCTCATGACATCTTAGCTCGTGCAGGCTTGCTTGATTCAAAACCAGTTGATACTCCATTAGCTTCCACATAGAGTTTTCTCAGCAAAGGTGAACTTTTTCATGATCCCACTCTTTATCGATCATTGGTTGGAGCTCTACGGTATCTCACTATTACGCGTCCTGATCTTTCTTATACTGTAAATCAAGCCAGTCAGTATCTGCAGTGACCTACCACTTCTCATTTTCAATCAGTCAAACGTATTCTACGCTATGTTAAGGGCACAATCTTCTTTGGGTTAACCTTTTCTAAGCCATCTTTGAACACCTTAGTCAGGTATTTTGATGCTGACTAGGCTCGGTGTATCGAGATTCGAGACATGGCGATCTACTTATAGTTATTCGATTTATTTGGGTGGAAATCTTGTTTTGTGGAATGCAAAGAAGCAGCCTATTGTCTCTCGTTCCGGCTGTGAATCTGAATATCATGCTATGGCGAACACTATAGCTGAGATTATTTGGATTACTTATCTTTTGCGTGAATTACATCCTCTTCCCACTGATTGACCTACTATTCTGTGTGATAATAAGAGTGCTATTTTCCACAGTCAAAACCCGGTCTCTCACAAATGTTGTTGCAATATATACCTGTATACAACGCGTAAACACTTATACGATTAGCTTAGCTACCGTACGAAACACTCACAAACCCAACTCGCTGAATAATACAAAGTTGCAAACACTAAACAATACCATACACCAATACATTTGTGTGAAACACCAATTATTAGGTGTAAAAAAATGTGGCTTAACATAGAAAAGCATTGCCACAACAACAGTACCCAATACTTAGGCCTTAGATTAACTCAAAATCAATATTGCCTCACATCCAAAGTCTATGTGTAGGGAATCAAAAAAGGCTATGGAAAAAATTTTACCATACCTTCCACGTTAATTGACTTTTACAACAGAGGGCTCGTGTAACAACTTGAGTTTTTTCCCAAACTAGTGTAGTTAGAAAACTTATTTACCAAAATGGGTAGTTTAAAAAATATTTACCAAAATGGATAGTTTGGTTATTAAATTCAAGAAAAGTCTAACTTTATACATTTCTCACTCCTAATCTCATTGGTTAATTTCTATTCATCAACTAATTATTCATTTAATTATTTTTGACATAAATATTATAAGTTTTTTAGTGTTACTTTTAATTGGAAAAAATAAATTATAATGCATAAATAATTTTTTATTTCTAGTCACGTTTTTTTCATTCTATATCTACGTCTTGTTTCTTTCTTTTTTTCAACTTATTCTAGTATTCTTAATTTTTTTTGTTAGATTTAGTATCTTTGTTTACGTTGGTTTATAAGAATAAGGATGTATAGGAAATTAGTTATTTTTTCATAGATTTCTAATTTAATAACAAACAAAAAAAAAAGAATAAAATAGCTTAAAAGTAGGGGTACAAACAAGCCGAGCTACTCTCAACTTATTCTAATTTAATAACAAAAAAAAAGAATAAAATAGTTATTTTTTCATAGATTTCTAATCTACTCGAGCTACGCTTGATATGACCCGTGCTTTAATGAACTTAAGCGCGAGCTTTAACAAACTCAAGCCTGAGCCCAAGCCTAAAAACAAGCTCGTTTAGTAAACGAGTCCGAGCTTCGCTTATCGAGCTCGAGTTGGCCCACGAGCCTAAACAAGCTCACTATTTATATAATTTCTAATTATATATTAAATATTTATTTGATAATAATAAATAATATTTATAAAATAAACGAGTTCGAGCTTTTTAGAATAAACGAACTCAAGCCTAGTTACGCTCGGGTTCGCTTTTGCTCGTTTGCACCCCTGCTTAAAAGTAAAAGCATAAAAACTTGTCATGTTTTAACATTTCTTAAATAAGAATTTTTTTAAGAACTGACACATACATTTTATATTTTTTTAGTTTTAAGCTTTTTTATTCTATTTTTTATTTTGTATTTTTGGTATTAAGCAACTCGCTCTTTAATAGAATTTTTCTTGAAAACTATTTATTCAAAAATAAAACCTAAAATGTGACCCAAAATTTTAAGTATACTAGAAAAGATTATTGAAAAAAAAAAAATAACAGATAGAAGATGGTTATTTAGTAAAAAAAATGGCAAAAACTAAAAAAAAGAAAAGAAAAGTAAACGTGACTAACTGGAAATAGAAAAAAAAATAAAAAATTATTTATACTTTTTAATTTATTTTTCCAAATTAAAAATAAGAATAAAAAACTTATAATATTCATGCTAAAAATGATTAAATGAATAATTAGTTGATGAATAAAAATTAACCAATGAGATTAGGAGTGAGAATGTATAAAATTAAACTTTCCTTGAATTTAACAACCAAACTACCCATTTTGGTAAATAATTTTGAAACTACCCATTTAAGTAAATAAGTTTTCCAACTACACTAGTTTGGGAAAAAACTCGTAACAACTTAGCACGTGAAGGTTCGAAACACCTGTTATAGATCCTAATAATTAAAGTCGATTTCCTTGCAAAACAAAGCCGCATGACCACCACTGACAACAGCCATGTTCATAATGACATAAAAGAAAGAAGTTACCGCAGGCACAACGGATTGGGTCAGCAGCTAAACACAGGTAAGCTACAACAAAACCCGGTAACTTACGCCAATATTGAGCCTACAAAAGAAAACAACAAGACATTAAAAGGTAGGCGCTCTACTAAACGGAAAATGTAACAAAATCGGCAGCGGTTGAAACAGAACAATCGTTGTCGTTGTCGTATACACCGACAACCCAAAACCTCAAACAAATCGCCTAGCTACATGGCCCGACAAAGCTCAATATATGCGCAATCAGAATATCAAATAATCAAAATCTCACATATCCCAAATTCTTCATTCTGATATTTCATCTGTATTCTAAAGCCGGGACGACATGGAATATTCTGTCGTGCAAACAATAAAACCGCTTACATTTACAAAATACAATACATCACGCAGGTTGTATGCTAAGGGTTGTTTGTTGATCGTTTAAATGGGTTTTACCTTATTTCGCATGTATTTCCTTCAACGTTGTCTTAAAGTGAAGTTGTTGGCTTCACCTGCTTCGTTGTGTTATTCCGCCATCAAATGAACCCAATATTAGCAGCCAATTGGTAGATATTTCCATAAGGCGAGATATCTGACGGGTCAACAAAGCCAACCAGCAGATGGTGTCGTCTTCGCCTGCAGTTCGGTCACCATCATAGCCGCACAACAACCTTCCGTGCCACTACCAAACCACACCACCAAGTTAATGATATGATATCTCCTCAATCAACGAAAGCGCCAACATGCGCCGAATATAGCTGCTTTCCCAAATCTTTCAAAAGAACTCGCAAAAGATTGTTATTCGCAAACTGAAATAAAGGCACAGATGAACGTATATGGCATACCTAATTTTGCGCCTACACGCAGCTTCATCATCATAGCCCCCAACATTCCCAAACTGTGAACACAATCAGACACAAAAAATCGAAAGTCTTAAAGTAACAATCAGACACATAAACTATGGGAAGTCTGAAAGTAAGCAAGTAAGTGAACGTTAAGCTCACGTTTTGGTAGGCTCAGCCGCGAAAATCAGTTAGCACACAGTGGCTTCAGGGGTTGCGGGTAAACGCCTACCGACCTCCATCCCTGCCATGTCAAGGCTATATTTTTCCAGGCTTATACAATCATCATAGCCACACGTAAACGTACGCACATAAACGGCTGACAACAAAAACCCCAAAATCATCAGACACAAAACACCATAAGTTGCCAGTGGTAGGCCGAATGGCGGCCGACAACGACGGAGCCACGGTCTGAGGCGACTATATCATAGCCATCATCGACCAAGGCGGTAGGAAATCAGGATGTGAAACCCTTATAATCAAAACCAAATACAGCTTTATTACCTACCCTTTCGCTCTCTCTGTCTGTGTCGGTCGATTAACCGGGAAACAACCAGCAAAGATGGCCTGAAACCGACCGGCAACAGCAGTAGCCAACAGAGGTTACCGTAGCCATGAAGAAAGAAAGAAAGGAAGAAAACAGAGAGGGAACAGAGATGTAGAGATTTCCGTTAATGACTCCATCTCTGACGTCTCCTCTGTCGGTCAGCCGATTAACCGGAAAGCCACCACCAAAGATGGCGTAAAACCAACCGGCAACAGCAGCAATCGAAAGAAATGCAGAAAACAGAGAGGGGGACAGAGATGTAGGGCTTTGTATTTAGGGTTTCTGTTAACGGTTGAGATGAGAACACAAAGCAGAAACGTGGGAAGCTGTGAGCCGTTCCTTCCAAATTTTTTTGAAATGTGTGCCGCGAGGATGTATAGTAACTTCTGTGACAGCAACCAAAGTTGCTAAATATGGAGTACATAATACTAAAAGCCTGTTTATAAATCACAACGCGCTAAATTAAAGCTGCACACCATCAGGAAACTACCCATAATTGGTAACTTGAGATTTAAATCATTTTCAACGGCCTAAATTGGACTTTTGGAAAAGATTACGTAAGATACTAGATTATATCTCGGAAACTTTTTGTAATAGACAAATCTAATATAAAGTGTTAAAATATGTGTTATGATTTAACATAAAAATTAATGAACTACAATATAAGCAAACAACAATTTTAATCATTTAAATAAGAATAAAAATGTATTTATAAAAAGAAGATATATGTTTGGATGAGGAGCAGAGCCAGAAGCAACCATTGCAAAGTGTGATTGAGACGGAGGTCTTGAAAATTTAACGTTTTTTTGGTAAGGAATGATTTTAACCTATTCTGCTCTGGAGGAAAATATAATTCATATTTACTGGTTAACACATTATGTTTTTTTCCTATAGAACAAAACCCCGCAAAAAAAAGTCATTTTTTTAATATAGCACTCTGGTACTCGTTGGAAAAATAATAAAATCTCTTATACAAAAGTTATTAACATTTAAAAATTATGGAGCTAAACATGATAGAGACAAAGAAACTTTTGGAGTGATATAAGGGGGAGGATATCACGTGACACACTCAAGAGGGAAGGATGGCCTCATTTAGCGACATGTGAGCTTTAGTGCTTTCTTTTATTAATATATATAGATATAGATTAAAAGATAAAGTGTTTTGTTTTTTAGGTATTCCATATATCTATAATTTATACTATATTATAAAGCATGAGGCAAGGATACCAACCAAATTTAAGTAATTACTATACTTTATGCTTATGATACAACACCTTAATGAAGTTAGTAAGAGGTTAAAATAGTCTTTCTACAATATTATTAAATTATATTAACTAAAACCCATCTAGCATTAAATATAAATATTGATAATATAAAAAGATAGTAAAAAGAGTTGTGATATAATTAAATTGCTTTGTTATAAACATATACATTATGGCGACCATACACATTCTAACTCCCATATACCATTAAGTTTGTATTAATGTTTTCTTTTTTATAAACATATATATTACGGCGACTATACGTAATCTAACTCCCATATACCATTAAGTTTGTGTTAAGGTTATGCCCCTATAAATATAGGCTTATTGTACTTGGTAAAACTCATTGATAAAGAGCTCTCTCATTTTCCATCATATCTTTCTCTCTATAATCTTTGTTCTTATGTTTACATACGTTATATAGTGGTTGCTAAGAATAACCATTGAGAATACGGGAAGTGGTAGCATCTTGCGATAAAATTTAACAACTCATGTTCCTGATTTAGATATAGCTCAAAAGAGAAACATGCAAGATGTGAAGCGAAATGTATTACGAGGGAAATTGTTGACAATGTTAGAAAAATTGTGCATCATTACACATGTTAGTGATGAAACACAAATAAAAACACTCCCGTTTTGTAATATGATTAAGCTCATTATTTGTTTGATTTCGCATGTATGTTGGTGATGATGGAACTCTAGCATCTAAGATGATTTGTGGTAGTTTGATGTTGTTATTTGAATCTCTAATCTAATTTACATCCATTCGAATTAGAACGCACCAACATGGATGGCTTCTATGTTATTGTTACAAAACCAAATACATTAACTTTCCTTGTATTCATTACATTTATTACAAGTAAAAGTTACTATAATTCCCTATATACGTTGTCTTCATCATGTCATGTACAAAGAAGAAAAGAAAAGAAAGACTGATATTGAAGTGAAGAGGTTAACAAAACAACAATAATAAATACACGACAATACTAAATGTATGTAAAGCTTTAAAGAATAATTTATATGTTTGACCCTCATGGTAAATTAGTTGTAAAGTCTAATCAAATCAAGTGGAGCAAACCAACTTGATTTTGATCAAGCCAAGCTCGAGTTTAAGATTCCATCTTTAATTTAGATTAGAGCAAACCCAAACAAACTCGGTATGAGGTGCAAGTCAAACTCGAGCTAGCCCTGAATTGACTCAAACTTTAAGTGTTATGTTCCCCGCCGTATCGCGCGGGCATCCCACTAGTTAGTAAGGGCCGATATGGTCTTTTTATATAACCATTAAATTGATAAATGAATTTTTAGATAAATTGATAAATACAATTTAATTGCTTTAAATTACATAATAGTAATGTCTCATCATATTCTTGTAATATAATAATTAAAAGAAGAAAGTGAAGAGATACAACTTTTTATAAGATTAAAGGTTTTAGTAATTAACTGAGAAAACTAAAGAAACAACAAACTCTTCTACATTAATTTTATTTGTTCATAAAAAGAATGGTTAGACAGAAGGTGAATGTAAAGGGAAAACAACCAAGCAAGATGCTTTCCTTTTGAATAGATCGAAAGAAGTGAACGGGTTTCGACAATCAAGGTTACTTAAGTGTTGTACGTTTTGTCTCTACTTTGGTTATGTTTGTATGTATTTTTGGAGTTTTAAGAAGATGATTTTTTTTTCTTTTTGTTCATACAAGACATCCTTTTCTACTCTTGTTCTGATTTGATGATGTTGTAAGAGCTTTAACTTTTATAAACATGTATATGAATGTATTGTGCTATATATTTTTTACATTATTTTTCTTTCTCTTCAGTTTGACAAACACCTATTTTGCCTTAGCCATGATAACCTCGTCAAATATAATAAGAGATTTAGATTAATTATATCATCAAATCATGTATAGATAACTATATCATCGTGGGGAGTTAAAATGAGATCAATATTGATAATGCTTTTTTATATATAATATAGGGCTAACTTGTGGATAAAGTAAGATACAAATAATGTGGTCAATAGAAAAAGACAAAAATAAAATATTAGCCTTATATGGTGGATGAACGTATATTTATGTTAACATATGAAAAGTTTAACAATGTATAAGATAAATTATTCACAACTAATGGATTATCACAAGTTTACGGGTTACAATATTTTAACGTTTGCTGAAAAATATAAAGTACTTGATTTATGTCTCTTGTTCTATGGTGTTTGAATATGCGGGTTTAAATTAACTTATACACATATGAGGTACAGTTTTATAATAATTGTTTACTGAACAAAAGAAACAAAAATATTTCATGCCTAAAAGAATGTGAATAAGTAAAAAAAATCTTTCAAACTATTATAATTTACGCTTCTGATACAATAATATAAATCATGGTTGAACATCATTATTATTCCTATATATGGCGTCATAGACTATCATTAATCAATTTTATAGTCCTTTCGACCCATGTATTATTCTAAATGTTTGGACCAACTGATTAAGTTTAATAGATGAGATTGAAGTTAAGTTAGAGATGGTATGGAAGCTATTATCTAAATTGGAATAAAGATTAACCTAAAGATTTGTAGTAAAGTTATTGAAGATGCATGGTCTATAAAGAGTTAAGAGTCTAAAAGTACAAACGTGTTTTAAATTGACTTATAAATTTGACATGATGTTCTATTAATATAAAACATGAAAATTCAGCAGCCAGGGAGTCTTTATCTTGCAGCAAATTAAGCGTTATTATCACTATATTAGTCCATCACAGTGTTCATTAACCTTCATAAGGACATACTTTTATAAGCTTTATGAGCATGATGATGATTTGTATAAGAAACGTGTTATAAACCATAAAGTTTGCTATTTTGTTTGATTAAAAATTCAAGAGATTATGATGAAGAAGAATTAGCAGCAAGAGCATATGAATCAATGTCATTGTTTGCCGCCGTCACATCGCGCGGGTTTCCCACTAGTATATTATAAAGCATTTGACAAGTATTTCTTAAAATTTAAGAGGTACAAGTTAATTTACTTATGGTACAACATACAATGCACATAATAACTACATTTTGGGGGGCAAATTGGTATTTAAAACACCATATTTAATCTAAATGAATTCAGGAATCAATAGATGTTTATGATAGCTCATGATATTTATTTCTACAATTACTTTGAACATATGAAATAGAAACATATAAAAACATTTATAATGCTACATGATTTTTTATAATCTTTTATACAAAATTAGATGCTTTATAAAACTTTGAATAATTTCACATCATGAGAGCTTACCCTACTAAACAATGTAAATTTGCACTATGCATATGAATAACGTGCTTTTGTATTTTTCTTTAAATCTAATTATATGAAATAGGTCAAACTTATTGTTTTTATAACATTATCTTGTGTTTAGAAGAAATAAGTTCTTTGATTGGTTCTATTTTATATACGTTTCAATGTAAGCTTCGTTTAAAACAGAGTTGTGTGTGATATAATGTAAAAGTCATCTAAGCATAGACAAACAAGTCATTACAATTTGTTTTAGTTTGTTATTTCATTTTTTATCTGGATTTGTTACAGTTTCAACTTGCTTGGTTTTTTCTATGATAATTTTTAACTTTTTTTAATATGACGAGTAAACTTGCCGCCATGCGTGTGCATGATTCAACGTTTTTTTATCTATCTTTTTGTTCGGTTTAACAACCTAGCCACAACGTGCGGGTTTCTCACTAGTATGATAAAACACATTAAAATTCACCGTAGAACACTTTGGAGATTTAATTATGGGTAGGGTAAACTGCTAAAATCGTCCCTGTGGTTTGTTGAAAGTTGCTACTTACGTACAAACTTGAGATTTTTTGTCATATTCGTACCCTGGTTTTAATTGTTTGTCTAAATCGTCCCTATGGTTTTAATTGTTTGTCTAAATCATCTCTAGCACTAACTGGATGGAGTTAGTGCCAGGGACTATTTAGACAGACAATTAAACCAGGGTATGATTATGACAAAAAATCTCAAATTTGTACGTAAGTGACAGCTTTCACCAAACCATAGGGACGATTTTAACAGTTTACCCTTTAATTGTTTAAAAAATGACCATGAGAGATTATTTATATTATATATTACATTTTAGCTAGTAAGAGAAATACTTACAATGAGTAGAGGTGCGCAAAGTAACCAGTTAAATATTTGTAACAAGTTATAAACTTAAATTGAGATCATAACCGGTTAATAACTAATCAAAGAGTAATCGAAGGTTAGTAACCGGTTAGGGATTTATAGAAGTAACCAGTTATTTTTAACCGGTTAACTGGTAAAAAAACCGAAGGAATAAAAAATAGGAAAAAATTGGTTAATAAACCGGAAATAACCAGTTATTAACCAATCTGGTTAAAGTGAATAACCAAACAAGTTAAAGCAATAACATGTTAAAGCAAAATGAAAAACTAACTGAGGGTTAGGTTACCGAACCGGTTAGAGAAAAAAACTTACCCACCTAAAACAATAAATGCAGAAAAACTTATTTTTAAAACCGAGTATTCGTACTCTGACCCATACCTCGTTCCATATTATCGATTGTACCCCTTGGTACACACAGTATGGTTTTTCTCCTCAATTCCATGGTTAGACTAATTAGGGAAGTTCCTAAAGATTCCTAAGGCCGGTGAGAACAGTAAAAGTCCTTATCATAACTTGTCATAAGTACAAGATGCGGGGGAAGAAACTTGTTAAATTTTACTTCAAAATTTAACTCCAATCATACATCTTATAGACCATACTACACCAACCATTACACACTTGGAAATTAATATTGCTCATTATATACCTAAAAACGAAACCACCTAACCAAGAGCTAATGCATAAAACTAAATATGTATCCTAATAAACCCAAGGGTATTGGATTTAAATAATCCAAAGTTTGGGCCATTGGCCAATAATAATTCAAACTTTAATAGTGGACCAGGATAATCCCAAGTGAACACGTGGGTGTTAAAAATGAACCTCCGTTAACTCTGAACTAACTGAGTTAGTTCAAGAAGACATGGCAACTGAGGTGTCATGCTGACGTGGACCAGATGCTGATGTGGTCCACGTCATCAGGACACCTCAGCTACCACGTCAGCATGACACCTCAGCTGCCACGTCATCTTGAACTAACTCAGTTAGTTCAGAGTTAACGGAGGTTCATTTTTGACAGCCACATGTTCACTTGGGATTATCCTGGTCCAACGTTAAAGTTCAGATTATTATTGGCCAATGGCCCAAACTTTGGATTATTTAAATCCAATGCCCCTATACCCAATAGTGACTCAAGATGTCATATAGGTCTGAAATGCCTACTAACTTGGATGATTATGCATCGTATCGTTGAAAAGTTTACCAATCCTGCCTCTTCTAATTAACCTATTAGCATCTATCATTCTTCTGAATGGAATAAGGGTATTATTATCGAACTTGATTCCATAAATTAGGATACCGTTTGGATTTGGTTGAATTACCAAAACGTGTTCATAACTAAAGTAAATCCAAATGGAAATGTTAACACATTAAAATCACCATTGATTGCTAAAGGTTATACTTAAGAGGGAATAACTTATCAAGAAAAACCTTATTATATGTCTTGCAAAAGTTTTCTTTGATGATCATCATCGTTCTAGTAGCCTTAGTAACTTAGAGCCACATTAGATGGACTATAAAACAACTTTCTTTAACAGTGACCTACATGTTTATAAAATAATCTGAAAGTTCTAAACTGAAGGTCAAGAAAACTAAGTCAATGAAATCCATGTATGATTTGATGCATGAATAATAAATGTGATGAAATCATAATGCAACTCTTTTCATGAAGAACCAAGCGGATTAATGTACCTACCTCAAGATGAGTGGGGAGCAACTAATGCAAACTTGTCCTTATACAGATGACATTCTTTTGATAAGAATATATTACATAAGTAAGCATTGTTCACGCATATTTTGACATAATGAATCTCGGAGATGCTTCTTACGTGATACGAATCAAAATCCACTGAGATAAACCCAACATGACACTAGTTTCGTCTCTAAGTGGGTCCTTTCACATGTAACATACAAGAATGCTCTCCTTCAGGGTTAATAGGATAAATGAAATTGTTTCCTTATGCTTCATTAATAAGAAGCATTATGTAAGTTTAAGTCTATACTCGTTTAGATAATGTTGAACACTAGACTGCCTATATTATTGTGAAGCGTTGAATAAAATATTACAATATCTTTACGAAACACGATACTATAGTTTAAAGGAGAACTTAGAACTCAAAACATTTGACTACTCTTATTCTAACTTTGTTGTATTAAAAGGAAACAAAATGTTAGCTTCGGGGTATATTCTTGTGTCAGCAAATATACTTATTTCATTGATGAGTCATAATAAACTGTTAACAACAACCTAATAGTGTGTTCCCGAGTTCCCTTGAGAAGAGAAAAGATAGGAAATAGAAGGGAAAAAAAGTCTGATTGTGTTCTAGAGGGTTTTTTTTTTTTTTTTGAAAATGGAAGGCAGAAAAAGAATGTGTGTTCTAGAGATTTTTTTTCAATATGAAAGGAAAGGAAACTAAAGGAAAAGAAAGGAAGAAAAAGGGAAGGAAATCTCTCTCGTTCTTTTCTTTCACTCTTTAAGTGAACCCGGGTACATATCGTAAGTTATAATGACATAGTATGTTGCTAATCACATCACAATTATCACTAAATGTTATCAGTGGACTTATAATTTAATGACTTAATCTGAATACTATATTAAACACTTATTGAGATAAATTTGGCTACCCTTGTATCTCGATCAGTAAAAGTTCTAGCAGAGCTGCATTAAGTTTGATGTGAAATTATTGTTCACTTGTCTTATGAACAAGTAGAGGAAACTAAGTCTTTGTATCAAATACATTCATGATATGCCTATGGATCCAATAAATAAAAGTCTGCCAACCATAGGGCTCTCTCTAAGGGCCTATAATATAGATGAATTTTGCGAATGACCATATATATTGCATATCATACTACGAATGATTAATTGTTAATTCACACTCGTTAAAGTTTGTTTGTCTTTAAATACATTCATGCATATCTAAGGGCGTATGGACAGTAATTACACAAAATAATGTCAAGGGCTAACTTCGTCAATTTGATCCTAAGTTTACTTAAATTTTAAATTGGGTTGTAATATAATTAATAGGGTTCTTGAGTTGAATATTTCAATGACTATATTGCTCTGCTACATTTTCGGTTTAGAACTAAAATAAGTATTAAACCCTGACCAGGCTTATCTAATGCTCATCATAAATGATTACTTAGCCAAATGCGAGAATGTAACATCAATTATTATTTATATATTAAATGGCCCCAATAATAATTTATCTAATTAATGGTGATTGACCTTAATATCCCTGTTAATTTACTTGATAAATATTTGATGAACATAATTATCCTTAATAAACCATAAGTAGGGTTTCCCTTTTGTTGTATATATAGAGATCGTTAGAGAGAATTTTGACTAATGAATCAATCGCCAACTAATCACACCATTCGCCCGACCCCTGCCTTTCTCTACAATTCGTGGGTTCTCTTACTCACCTAAGTAGTTTCGACCATACACCTTAAACGGAAACCCTATCCACCTCAAGAACATGTCATCTTCCCTCACTATAGTTGTTGGCTAATTTCTTTTTGGATGAAAATGGCAAAAAAACAAAATATAAATGCTAATTGACTAAAATACCACTGACTTAACTGGATTTTGTTAACTGAGTTAGCCAAATTGACTAAAATGAAAAAAAAATGAAAACCTCAGAGACACAGAAGAGAAAAAAAACAATTTGGACTAAAGTTGCAATTTTTGACAAACCTCGTAGACTAAATCAGCAATTAACTCCTTTCAAAATGAATTGTTTGCTAAGGCTTTTTATTTACAATGTGTTCCGTCAAATTTTATAAGATTTGTATAATTCCATTTTAATACATTAGATTCGTATTGATTTTTGAGGTTCAATTAATTTGTGCATATAATACGTAAAGTATTGTGAGAAAAAAAACATAGTATGTGACTATAATTTCTTAAGGAATTAAGCTGCAAGACCCGACCATGTTGATTACATCAACAAGGTTGAAAGATGATTCCAAGAGATTTTGAGTATAGACTCAAGCTATCTCAACTACCCATATGCTTGACGTTGGATATAACCTCAAACTAAGGAAAAGGTAACTAAACATGATTATGCTTTAACTTGTAACTTTACAACAAACTATTTCAAACTAGAGCTTGATGATGCAATATTCATGGAAGTAGTTATGCTCACATCATGATTGATGATGATTACGAATGTAAATGAGTTGAATTGCTAGTGTGTTATTCGAGTTTTGTTCACTAAAAGTTTGAATCGTTCCAAACACAAATGAATAAATGAGCTCGAACCTGAGTATTATAGATTGATTAATTAAATTTGTGTATATATGATTTGATAATAAAAAATAGTAGTTATATATGATTAATATATAATTATGACTACATTTAAAACCTAATTAAATAAATATAAACAATTAAACAACTAATTAAAATTAAACGAGTTGAGCCCAAGCTAAGTTCAAACTTATAAAATGGTACATGTGTTGAGCATACGTTGTATACACAAAGCCCGAAACGAGTCAAGCTTGAGCTCCCTCATATTAAACGAATTAAGCTCAAGTTAGCTTTTTAATGAGTTTATAAACATAGAAAGGATTACATGTGGGAGGAATCACACTAGGTGCTATGTGCTATTGCTATGAGTTTTAACTTTTGAGTCGTCCATGTTTCAAATTAAATTTACGGGTGATTCATGAAAGTGGTTTCATTATCAAGATGTTTTTTAAGCTCAAACATAACGTATGACAGTCATGGGAAGACTGTAGAGTCTGGTTCCCATTATAAACCAACTCATCAACGTATTAAACAGCTCGATGCCTATACACTCGCATCAACGTAATATTAGTCAAAGAGTCAATTTTATTTCTAGTTTAACCAGGTTATGCTTTAGGTTTTGGGTTTGGTGGGATGGAGGTTGATGGTGGTTTTGAGTGGAGGATGAGGGAGGTTAGGGAAGAAGAGTGTGTGAGTGTAAACTGGTCATTTTACAAGGGGTAAGGGTAAGCTAGTCATTTCACAAGGCTTAAGGGTAAACTGGCAATTTCACCAAAATGGTAATGTTGGGTTGACGACGTTGGTGTGGAGGGACTCGATTGACTGCAATTGGAAATGTTGGGGACTCAGAGTGAAAATTAAAAGAAAAAACATGGACTCAACCTTTCTTCGGCATCAAACCACAGGGATGCAAACTGTACTTAACTCTATATTATATATGTGGTCGACATTTGAGTGTATTAGAAAAGAAAGTAATTTTGGATAGAGGTATCATTATGTATAAAGGGTAGATTCTATAATTTTGGATAGTATACCCCACTATTGTAACCTTGTCATTTGCTCATTACAATACAAATCACAACTACACTTAAAGATGTTTTCGTGAGTGATACAAAAAATATAAAGACTTATTTATACTACATTATAAAGCTTCTATGAAGAATATCTGTAAAAGTTAAGTAATTACAAAATTTTATGCTCATGGTACTTAAGGGGTAAATTTGTCTTTTTAACACTATAATGAGTAAAGAAGCTTTATAAATCATACAGTAGTTTGTACATTTAAGTTTAATAACTTCTGGGTTTCTTTCATAAAACAATCATTCCTTAGTTTAATTATTTAATTCTTATTTATTTACTTTAATGGTTTTTTTATCAATAACCTTAATTAGCTTATAAACGTGGCTTGTTTCCTTTCATTTACTTTTATCTTGTTTAATCTTTTGAGTTTTCGTAACATTTTTTATGCTTAGTATAAGCTTCGCCATGTATTTATACTATACACATATATACCCCTCTTATAAACCCCTAGAGTTTACAATTGTTTCCCTAACCCAAGGCTGCTCTTAGGATGTTCCGTATCAATCTTATTTTACAAGGTTTAGGGATATTCCCATCATTCTAATTTTCACAAGGTTTACATTGTTACTTTTTAGGTTGGTTCAATGGCTCAAAAAGTGCACATGAATCTGTGCATCCGTCATTCAGGTAACCAAGTCGAGCTTCATGATTCTTTATGAACCTTTGTCTTGGTCGATTACCACTTGAATCTAATTATAAGGTAAACAATGGAGACGAGTTAGTCCATTTTTTGTGGGATAAGAATTTGTTTATTTTAACCTGTATGGGGAAGAATAGAAATTGATGATAGCGAACAACAATCTGGTTACGAACAGTCTAAATGTTATTAACAAAAATGGGTCATTGCCTCACTCTCACATTGTGTTTATTGAAACTTGGTTTTTATATTATTTTTCTCTAGGATCAAACAAGTTCTATAAATTTTAATTAACATCTTCTGTGAACATTTTTGTACAACAAAATATGTCATAACTTAATTTTGACTTTAATTAATTACACTTTTATATGAATACATTTTTTTGTCACATTATCTCCTAACCTTAATACTCTTGCTTTGGGTGAGGTAATTTTCCCCCTATATAACTACAATTCATTCTAGGTTTGTGTAAAACAACTAGCAGGCGTGAAACTTCTTTTTTTTCTTTGGGCCGGATACTAAAGTACATGGTATGCAATGCTCTACATCAAAATTAATCTAATTTTTTCTAGAAGTTTCATTATTATAATGCAGATAAGTTTCTTAATATGCAGCACTACGACCAGTTAAGCAACATATGAACTTTGACAAACTATTTTTACCTTCTATTTAGTTTTAGTATCACAATTTTGTACCATATCCATATATCATTCTTGTTTAGGGTTTTTTTTGGGTGATATATGATTTCGATGCACTGTTCAGTTAGTGATATATGTTTAAATAAGTTGTAAAATTCAATCTTTTTAGACTAACATGATAGCTTATATGGATAAGAAGCTGCTGATAAAGAATAATACCATCAATAAATACTAATTTCTCATATTACAAATCATCGTCAAATTATATGCATTTAACTACTCTTTCCACCATATAAAAAACTATTTCTACATGAAATTCTCTTATAATTGATTTGATGATCGTCTGATTTCATCAACGGGTTGGGCTACAAATCTTTTATACTTTTTGTCCTTATGTAAATAAACATGTGAATTTTTTATTTTTTTGAAAATCACAACATTTGAAGATGCCTTATTTTATGATATTATTTACTTTTGAAAATAATTATACTTTTACTAAATGGTTTTTCCTTTGCTAGGAGAACGATGCTCATAAACACATAAATGACTGGAATGACTGGATCTCTTGGAGTTTCTAGGCCTTAATGAAAGCATCACAAACAAGTCTTAGTTTTTATTCATTCTGTATATATTTACGTTGTCTTTAACTATCTAAATTTAATAAGTTATTATCACAAAATCATTTTGATTATAAGCCAATCTTTATACAATAAAGAGCTTTCTTATTATATATAAAACTTATATATGATTTATTTTTATCATTTTAAGGTTTGAATTATATTCCTATCTTGTAGTTGACTCCGCTGTAACGCGCGGATTCCCCACTAGTGTATATAAACAAGCGTTGAGACCGTTAGAGAACTTACTAAAAGAAAACTTCTTTTTCCAAATCAAAGAAAAATTCTTGCAAAATTTAAAACACCTCAAAGCAGTCAGTAAACCGTAACAAAAAAGGCAATGTTTTTAAAAGAGTTTTTGGAAACGAAAACAATTTTCAAACCCTTTGAGTCAGCCCAACGACTTTGTAGGAGATTATGGAGGTTTTTGGTAGACAACAGAACAGCCTAAGGTGTTCCCAAAAATTCCTGAAATAACCCCTACCCTTACATGTGAGTATTGATCCTTATCGAGCACACCATCATTTATATACTTTACATGCTCGTTCATTTGACTTGAGAGATATTCCCCGATTGGCATGACCCGATTAGAACTTGTGTGACTTATGCGTGGCGAGATCACATCAGAAGGGAGTGTGTGAAAATGATCTAGGCACCTAGGACTTACCCATTCCGTTATCATTAGCCTTCCAGATATTTTCCCACACACCTAGTTACCCACTTTTGAGCCTTAGCCTTTTTCGTTTCCTTCCATCCATTTAGCCCCTGCCATGACGAAACTAGGGAGGTGTTGAGGTATTGAAGAAGCTCTTCGGCAATTTTGGGACATTGAAGCATATACCGCACATCAAGAAATCAAGATTGAGATCAAGAAGAGGCTACAAAAAAAAAGCCATCAAAAAGAGTATACCAAGAATCAAGAAGTTATCCAGCCAGCATCACGTGAAAACTGTGTTTAATTTATCTTTTTATTTTCCCAAAAAAGGGTGTGAATAAATATGCTAAATCAATAAAGGGATCAAGAGAACTTCAAAAGAGAAGCTTTGCAACACTTTCCGGAGAGACCGAAGTGACCGACATAGCCTAGTGGAGGCTATTAGGCGGCCCTCGCGCCGAACGATTCACAAGAGAAGGCCACAGTCGAGCTACAAAAGTCCAAAGGAAGATCAGCAAAGTCAACTTAGAAGATCGCCAGAAGATTCCAGTCAATGCCTCAAACACTAAACCCGAAGTTAGTCATGGTGGTAGACTTCATTCCTACCCTATTTTCCACTATTCCACCAAAAATAACCCATGAAAGTCCTTTTGATTCACACACTTTACCTCAATAAAAGTGGTGGAGTTGCGATTTGCACCCAAGCCTATGATTCGAGTCAGTCAACGGGCAGAATTTGAGCGTTCACCCCAAAATGCAACCCGAGTGAATGAGAGGCGTGAGGAAAAAGGAAAAAGGGGACGCCTTAAGAATTGTTTCGCCAAGTCTCACCCTAAACCATGCCCGAAATCCCAAAAGTTTATTAAGTTAGACTCTTAGGAGGTAAGTTGAGCTCGGCACATTGAGTTAAACTTACAATTTTTGTC
This sequence comes from Ambrosia artemisiifolia, assembly GCA_032199755.1. Classification (NCBI taxonomy): domain Eukaryota; kingdom Viridiplantae; phylum Streptophyta; class Magnoliopsida; order Asterales; family Asteraceae; genus Ambrosia; species Ambrosia artemisiifolia. The sequence continues at coordinate 10,735,614 of CM063514.1, forward strand.
CCAAAAAGAATTGCCTATTGTTCGGTTTGCTTGAAGACAAGCAAAAGCTGAAGTGTGAGGTGTTATGATGTGCCGAGAAATTGATATGTTTTCACTTATGATTATCACCCGTTTTACACCTAAAATCATGCTTTTATCTCTGTTTTGTCTGGATTTATGTTTCTTTGTTGAAAATTGCAGGTTCGGAGGTCCGGTGATGAAAAGAAGTGAAAAACCGCACAAAACGGCACAAAACGGACGAAGATTTGAAGACTTTGAAGACCTGCCAGACATGGCACGGCCGTGCCAGAGGTCGTGCCACCCTCCCGGGTCAACAACTCAACATTTTCAAGTCAAACGAGGTCAATATCAGTGCTTCAAGAAGTGCACGGGCGTGCTCAGGTGTATGGCACGGCCGTGCTTTACTCCAGCGTGTTCTCCAAGGTCAAACCGACCAAGACTGACAAGATGGTTGCATAACTGAAGATGCACGGGCGTGCCAACTTCCTTGGAACGGGCGTGCTTGCCCCCAGGACAGATAAGACTGCACACAAGGACTCTGCAACGGTACCTGATGTCTGGCATGGCGTGCCAGGTCGATGTCGAGGGCGTGCTTGAGCTGAAATGCCTATAGATAGAGGCCTCCACCCCACATTTTGAAGCATCCCTTCTCACTCGAAACCCCACATTCTCCAAAGTGTTTTTGCCTTCTTTGAGGATCTTTGGTGTCCTTTGGAGCCTGGGATCACTCTATAAACACCTTGAGAGAGAGAAAAATCACCAAAACCACCTAAATCCTTTAGAAATTTTCATAACACCTTCATGATGTCTTGTTCACAAACCCAACCTTGTGAGCTTGTTGTATCCACCATGCCAGGCTAGATTTTTGTTGGTGTTGCTAGGGTGATGATGGAAACTTGGTATGAATCAATATAGTTTATCTTTTTATTTTCAAGTGGTGTTTTGTGTTCTTAATAATTCTAACTAATTTGAGCTTTGTTTAATGGTCTAATTAATAAATCATCTAGTCTTTGTTCTTGTGGGTGTTTTGATAGGAAGTGGGAGGATTCATGAGTGTACCCGTGGTGTGTAACAACCCACGCACTTGTGAGCTAACCTAATCCCGCGAGTAGTGATTAGCCCATTTGTGGGTAGAAATACACACACTTTGTAGCTTAATCCTCTACTATCAAAATCTCATTTAGGGTCGGTACAGTCTTTATACTTGGTCCTAATGATAAGTCAAGGTTTATTCTTGTGACTTGGCTTCATTGTCTAGGTGATAGCCTTGGCGCAGTTTAAGCTTTGATGAACCCGTGTTGATAGAAAACGGTCTTTATTTTCTGTCATTATTATACTGCCGCACAGTTAATAATAGAACACTCACTTTTTGATAAATTAATTAAACCAAGTAAAAGGTGCACGTGTGCCGGTTGGTCACGACCCTTTTATGATATTAAGTGGTAATTTATTCGGTCATGCTCCGGCCACCGGTAAATTATTCATAAAAGCTTAAATGGTTAGATGTCTATATCGCAACATTGGGAGGCGGGTAATTCAGGGTTGAGTCGACACAGTTTCGAGTCACTTTATTTTCAATGTTGAGTGGTGAGTTTACCAGTTCGGGAGACCCTTAAAATAACCTTAAGAACACAGTTGTTTGTACAGCTTTTGCGATAACAGTCACCTCTAGAAAATGTTGTTGCAATTCTAAGTTAAGCATAAGTGCGCAGCTCGAACACACCACTTAAAATAAAGATAACTATTTTCATACCAGGTTCCATCTGATCCTGAAGCAACACCATTGTTTTGTCATTGATTTCTCTTAAAAGTTTACATCTCTCTTTTTACTTTACTTTTTCTCCACGTTATTAAAAAGTCTTTTTAAGTAATTTTAGGAAGCTGAGTAGGAAAAATCGTGTCCACGGATTCGATACTCAGTACTTGCACATTTCTATACTATACACGATAGGCCCGCTTGCCTGTTGTGCTGAGTCTAGAACGTTGAGCAACTATCGTTTTGAAATATAAATTTAAAACTTTTGAAGTGGCTAAATTGTTTTCCTAACTTACTCACCTTTTCATCACCACTCTTAGCATATCTCTCGGGATTTGCTCTTTTTGAAAATAAGTTAAGTTTTTATTGAAAACCAGCACGCATCAACATGCATTTCTGCTTGTCTCCCCATATGTTGCATCTATGTTACTCGATGACAGACAACCCGCTACAATTCTCAGTCCGCTATGACAACCACCTCCGATCCCCTGTCTGGCGTGCAACAACCAAAGCTTGCATGCTAAGGCTATGGGGTGTGGAGGAGGTCCATCCTTTGGGGTTGGCCCTCCACATCAGCCGCCACGTTAGCATGGGGCAAGGCCATCACCCACTTCGGCTAGGATATGGAGGATGGGCCTCCACGTTAGCGTTGCATATCCCCCAATAAATTCCAACGTTCGAATTTGTCCCACTTCGGCTCGTCCTCTCCGTCTTGTGGATGCCGGTCTCCAAGTCTGAGCCTCAAGGGGGCAGTGTGGACGCTCCTTGCCGGGCTAGCATAAAGCTAGGGGCCGCGGGAACCCAACCAAATTCCCAAACCCCTCAACTCAAACCAAACACCCTTGACCCAAACAAGTAAGCCCAAACTAGACCCACCCCAATCCCCTAACACCTAAAAAATGTTATAAATTATAATTTATGTCTATAATTGATTACTTTATTGTTTATGTTATAAATTATAATTTGTGTTTATAGTTGGTTCAAGTAATACTCCAAATATTGATAATAAGAATACACAAGTGAATGATGATATTAGTATGCAAGAGAATGATGATGTTGTTTATAATGATAATGAGATGTAAAAGAATGATCTACGACTACAAGTCCAAATGTTCCTAATTCTTCGGCTTCAACCGCGAGCTCGTATATTGATTTGAATTCTCTTCCTTCGTATCCCGCTAATAGACTACCCATTACTAGCAATCACCTTAATCAAATAGATGACATAAGAAGAGCATATCTTGTGAAAAAAATGCTTTCAACCACATGGTCATATATTTAAATGGACACAATGTGTGACCTTGCTCGTGTAATGGAGGAACCGGAAAACATAAAACTTTTCATTTGTTTTATCAGGTATTGAAGTTAGCGTTGGTTTTACCGGTTGGAACCACAACCGTTGAGAAGTGTTTTTTAATGAAGCTTATCAAGACGAATTTACATAACATAATCGAATGGGTGGGAACTATTTGAACAATGCTCTAATTTGTGCTGTCAAAAAAGAAATTTTTGATAAAGTAAAAGAAGATAACGTAATGGCTGGATTTCAAACTTTCAAGAACCGAAGAGGCAAAATGTATTAGGTATGTGTGAAAATTTATCTATTACCATGATTTTATTTCGTTCACATTATATGAAACTACGACCAAAATTATTTTATGAACGTTACTCCTCATTTTTTTTCTAGATCTACCACAGTTCCTAGGGTTAGGATAAAATACACAAGACATTTTTCTAGGAAGGGAGACATTTTTCTAGGAAGGGTGAGAATGATTGTGGTCCATTGCTCTTATATTTGTTTTTTGAACAGCAAACAAATCAATCCCGGTCACTCACAAAGTACCCACTGACAAATGAGTACTCTCAGAGTAACCCGGGTCCACCAATAATTTCACACCAGTTCCCAGGGAAAACCTACCATCCGAAGGCCCACTGCGGTAAAACCCGGCCCACTGGCAGGACTCCAACTCCCCACCTCCCATAAGGAAAGCAAGGAGGGTGCCACTCCACCATAAGGGGATTGGCCATTGATCTTATATTTAAAGGCTTGAGATTAGTTTGTTGGAAAAAAATAAATAAATTAGAGGAATGACATAAAAGGGAAACCACATTTGTTGACTTTCTTTCTCCACATACAATGAATATGTCAATTCCCCCATTATTTTAAAATATCTATAACTTTTTCATACGACATTCTTTTTTTTTAATTTCACCATATTAACGAGCATTTTTTATCTTTAATATGAGTACCACATTGCTACATTAAAATTAAAATTGGAAAAAAAAATCCGTGTTAAATGGGTTTTCTTCTTCATTGTGTCTTCTACTCATTCATTATGTTATAGTATGCACGTGCCCTTTATAAATAGGTTATTTATGTTTTTTTAGTCTACACATGATTTAACTTTGTCTATTGTGTTTTTAGTATGCTTTTCATTGTGTTTTACGCAAATGGGTTTTGTAGTTATGGTGTACATTGTGTTTTATTATGTTGTTCATTGTGTTTAAGTCTACTATTCATTGTGTTTTAGTCTTCTGTTCATTGTGTCTTTAGTATGTCGTCCATTGTGTTTTACTAGACTGTTCATTGTGTTTTACACCCTATTGTTCATTGCATATTTAATTGGTACTTATTGTGTTTTACGTTATCTCTATTGTGTCTTACGCAACTGGGTTTTTGACTTTTTTTTCAAAAAATATTCATTGTTTTTAGTCTTCTGTTCATTGTGTCTTTAGTATGTCGTCCATTATGTTTTATTAGACTGTTCATTGTGTTTTATACCCCATTGTTCATTACGTATTTAATTGGTACTCATTGTGTTTTACGCTATCTCCATTGTATTTTACATAACTGGGTTTTCGACCTTTTTTTTCCAAAAGTATAACAATATGGTACTCATATTAAAAATAAAAAGATGCTCAATTTTATGGTATACTTTTAAAAAATGTCATATAAAAAGTTACGAACGTTTAAAAATGAAGCTAAAAATAGCATGTGACTTGCATTTGCATATTTTTTTTTTAGAATAACTCAACCCTAAATTCCTAATCCTAGATTCTAACTTCACAAACACCAAATTAAATTTTTTGTATCTTGGAATTTATTCAATTATTTGAATAATATTTAAATTGTTGGAGTTAGTTTTACATGTTTAATTAGGTTAAATTCGGGTTCATGATATCAAACACATGATCGTTACTTTCCATAAAAAATGGTTAGTGGTAAGAAAATGCGTTTTCGTCCTAATTGGTTGGACTGATATGAAAAATGGTTAAAGTACATCATAAAATGAGATAAAGTCTTTTTCGATGTGTTGTAACCTAGTTAGGGGACAAATTCTTTTGGAACAACTAAGAAACAACACCATCGTTTAGGCTAAAATTCAAAATACCCACGAGAATAATCATCCAAACCACTATCACAAAAGTTTAAATTTTACATGTTTGATTATATTTTTTAAAAGTAAACTTCATTCAAACGAAACCAACCTGAAGACCGAAAGGCCACTACCACAAGGCTACAAAATTACAAGAATACAAAATTATACCAATTTCCCATACTAGGTTTTGAACTTTGACCTATTCTTGATCCATAAATACCCCTACTGACTTTTCTTCATCAATAATGTCCACAATACGAGAGCGCTTATTGGAAAATCTCTTAGCATTCCTGGCTTTCCAAATACACCACACCCGATTATAATGATCCGGTGAATAATGGTCTTTTTTGGATCTTTGAGCCCAAATGCTTAGGTCTCCATCAAATCATGTAAAGAGAAAGCAAAAATATTAGAAACATGACATCATGTACTGATGTGTTGCCATAAAACCGCCGAAAACGAGCAGCTGGTAAACAAGTACTCTATAGTTTCTTCACCATCACCACACAATGAGTAGTTAACATTATCCACTATCATGTGTCTATGTCTTAGCGTCACCATTGTGGGGAGTCTGTCTAAACCCCGCTCTCTACGCGAAAACATTACATTTAACAGGAAGCCACGTGCACCATTTTAACACGAAGTGATTATTAGTATCTGCCCCATTAGCCAAAAGCTTCTTGACCGGTCCCACATTGAAAGACCCATCTAACTCAGTAACTCACCCACCCAACTCCAACTGTCTCTCTTGGCCGAGAACATAAGCTAATCAAGAAAGCCTAGTAATCAGAACAAGTCATCTTTCTCTACCTCCAAGGCGGAGCCTTTTTCCACTTATAGGTGAGCTTCCAATGGTCTCCCTCCCAAATGATACTATCACTTATTTTGCATCTATTGTATTTTGCATCTATTGTATTTTTCCCAATGAAACAAAGCTAAAAACTCATCTTTAAGCGGCTCGTTCGACAAACACGGATCCAGCCAAAAAGAAATACTTGAACCATCAGCGAAATTCCACTTAAAGAACTTACGAATGGGCATGCATGGACGATAACATTATTGGAGCAAATCTAGTAAAGTGTGTTTGAGATTGATTTTTCAAAACAGCTTTTGCGTTTTGAAAAAGTAGGGTGGAGCTGCTTTTAGATTATTGCGTTTTGATAGCCTAAAAATTCATTTCAAAGTTAAACCCCAAACACTAAAAACTAATTATTTGCATTTTCAAAATGGAATAATCTAAAAATCCATTTCAAAGCACAACCCCAAACACCCCCGTAGAAGAAAGGGAGACAACAAACAAAATTGAGAGAGTTAAAGAATATGATCAACCAATAACCATCAAGGCTTCTAGCTGAGTTGTAGTCTTATGACATTTTAAATGAGAGGTCATGGGTAAAAGTCTCGCCTGAGACAAATGTTGTTCCGTATTGAGTCAGGTGATTTTTCTAGGTGCCGGTTTCCTTCTAGACGGGTGGACTAGGTCACAACGTTCTGTTCTTCTTGCAGAATAGTGATCTGATTGTTCGGGCTTTGTTGTCAAAAAGGAAAAATAAAAAAAGTATATGACCAAAGCGTGTACTATTTTGCCCACTTTGCCCAATTTAATTGTGTAATGTGTAATTATAATTTCTTTGAACTACAATCGCTTGATCGAGACTGAACAACCAACAACATCAATAAAATTATTAATATTATTATATGCTTTTAATTAATATTGTTGGTGAAGCTTTTAATTTCTAGCAACATAAATGATTTTGTTTCACTTTATTTTGGTCCACTCATTTATAATCTAATTTTTTGTCCACATGTATTTAGTTGGATTGGTACTTCTTACCTGTAGATCCAGTCTCCAGATCACATGGCAATTGGAAGTTTGGAACATTTTAATTCTAACAATTTTTAAACACTTGTGCAACTACTTATGGCCATGCAATTGAAGACACTTTCGAACATTGACGGATCTTAAAGCGCTATCAGTTCTTTTCTAGCCAAACGGTTGATAGGACTTCGAATTGTCTAAAATTCCTAGATATTAATCTATGAACAAAACACCCATAAGTTAGGAGATCTTCAAAGGAAATCAATACACCAAACACCATCTAATAAATAATTACGAGGCCAAAGTTTTATAAAAGCATTAAAAATGTAACTTATACAGCCAACATCTACTAATCAAATGTAACTTCGTTAGGTTATTATTCAACCCGTCAAGTTACTACTCAACTCCGTCAAATTACTATTCAACTCCGTAAATTTACTACTCAACTTCATAATGTTACTATTCAACTCCGTTAATTTAATATTCAACTCCGTCAATTTAAAACGGTTACTATAAATTAAAGTATCAAAAAGCAATACTTATTAGATTATGTGTAGTGGTGGGGGTTATTTGGGGGTTATGGTATTAAAATATTAAAAAGTAATAGAAGGGGGGTTATGTGGGGGTTATGGAAAAAGAGGGTGTAGTGGGTGAAGGGGGGTTATGGGGATTAAAATATTATTATTTGATTGGATGTGTTATTATTTGATTGTGTGTAGAAGAATGGGGTATAAAACTGATTAAAAATAATAATATAAAACTGATTTGGAAATGGATAGCGCCCGTTATGTACAAAACGACTCCGACCCAAAACGCCCCATAGCGCCCCAGGGGGCGGTGTTCGGGGCGCTATGGGGAATAAAAAATTCAAAACGCCCCCCTAAAACGCTCCACTACACATACCCTTAAATTGAGGAAATCACCATACTTAACCTCCCACATACTTGATTTCATCAGTTTGAGGTATCAAAGTCGATTTTGTTCCATAACTTTCATTCCATCGTATGTTAATCATATATTTAAACTAAATATAAAATTAGTTCATCGTTCAACATGTCGCAACACCCATAAGCCTAGATACGTTTTAAAAATATCGTTTTAACTTGTTAATATATACGTATTAATTTCCAGCATAGCGGGAAACATGCCTAAAGTTGTCCAACTGGCAGTCAATCTGTCAAATATATAATTTTTATTTGAAATTGAAGCCAAAATTTATTGTTCACACCCCTCGTCTTTAAGGGAGCCTCAAATGGGCCCCAAATAATTATAGCATATTTATTATTCCTCTATAATGTTTAATTGTTAATAAAATATATTATATTATTATAAAAAAATACTAACTAATGATAAAAACATTTACGTAGACTTAATTTTTTAACATTAAGGTGTTTGCGATTGCTTATTTAACTCTAAAAGTGCTTTTGGTCAAAAGTGCTTATTGACTTATATCTTTTTGAAAAAGAGTTTCTAAAAAAGTGTTTGGATTAACTTTTGTGGTGAGAAAAGTCAATAAGTCAATAAGTTGTTTTTAAAAAGTGTTTGGTTACTAAAAACCAAAAGCCAGGATTTCTAACTTCGTGAAAACAGTTTTTTCACCCTTATTGAAAAGCCAAAACTAAGAGCGCTTTTGGTTTACACAAAAATCTTATTGACTTATTGGCTTTGTAAGTCAATAAGTTGTTTTAAAACTCAATCCCAAACACCCTCTAAATTTCTTACACCAGTCCATCTTTGACAAGGTTGAACCGTTTGACTTTATCTTTATATAAACTCAATTGAAAATAAGTTATTGTTGTTCAATAAAACATATTTAGAGGGTGTTTGGGATTGTGCTTTGAATCTGATTTTTAGATTATTGCATTTTGAAAACGCAGATAATCAATTTTTAGTGTTTGGGATTACGCAGATAATCAGTTTTTTAGGCTACCAAAACGCAATAATCTATAAACAGCTTCACCCCTACTTTTTCAAAACGCATAATCTGTTTTGAATAATCAATCCCAAACACCCCCTTAATAGAATTAAGAGGTGTGCTTGTGGAAATTTTGTGAGTGGCTAATAGCCCTACCTAATTTCATAGGTAACTTTATGAGTGCTTTGATTGCAGTCTTCATGGATCGGTTGAAATCAAACAAAATAGATAAAATCGCAGTAACTTTTTATATATCGCTAAGTATAATCCTATAAAACTATAGGATGGAATTGTATTGGGTAAAGCTTAGACTCTCACATTAAGTAAACGAAATATTGCACAGAATAGTGACCAAGTGTTTTAATTAGGTCACTCGTATCATGTTGTTCCAATTAGGTCACTTAACATTCAAATCGAGTCTTGTAGAATTTTATATGTGTCAAGAATGAAATGGAGGAGAAGATGTTGGGGTCGGGATATTTAATATACGTAACTATATTCAAAAAAGAAAATAACATGTTAATTATATTAAAAGAAAGCAAGTGGCGTAATGTGATAGAATCTCTTCATGGGGGCAGAGGTCATTGGGTCTTTTTGCGATTAATAGAGGAATTAAAGGATGCTGGAAGACGATTGTGTAGGAGATCGACAAACACAACTTCAAAGGTGGTAAGGTGAACTCGTTTATAAGGGCGAAAGTTGGAAAGGGAAAGCGGATTAGTTTTTGGCATGACTTGTGGATCGGCAGCAGTGCGTTGAAAGACAGATGGCCTCAGTTGTATAAGCTGGAAAAACACAAAACAGTGGCTGTTGATCAGCGGCTGATAGTATTCGATGGTGTTACCTGGTTTCATCCTTGTTGGAGTAAAGGACCTTCTACTGTCGAACAGATATCAAAGTTGCAGGATGTCGCTTTCATTCTTAATAACATTGTTTTTTCCGGTTCTGAGGATAAATGGATGTGGGGGGATCGGAAGAAAACGACCCTTTTTCAGTCGCCCATGTTAAGAAGCTGATTCGTGAAGAAAATGAGACTCACCGGGTTCGTTTTATGCAATGGGAATCATGGATTCCTATAAAAGTAAACCTGTTTTATATGGAGAGCCGAGATGAACCGAATTCCTACAAAATTCGCGCCCATAAGAAGACGGATAATCTTGGATGATGTTTCATGCGGTCTTTGTGAAACAATGGATGAGGACGTTATGCATCTATTCACAGGATGCGGGTTTTCATTTGACCTTTGGTCGGAGATTGGCAAATGGTGCAAGGTTGACCCGATTGTCGCTTTTGACTTTCAAGATATTTTGACTATTCATGAGCAAGTCTGAGGTGAAGAATGGAGTAAAAAAGTGGTTAGGAGGATTGTAATGACCACGTGTTGGGCCTTATGGAAAGCAAGGAACGCAAAGGTTTTTGAAGATTCTATTTTAAAGGTTTTTGATGTAGTCACTACGGTCAAGTCGTGGTCCTTTCTGTGGTTGAAAAATAGGTCGAGGTATAGTTCCATTCAATGGATTGATTGGGTTGTAAACCCATTGTATATGTTGCAAGTTGTTTTGGCGGTCCTCGCTTTGAGGACGCGTCCGTGCTTTGAGGACACGCCCGTTTTTCTAATGAAGTTCACAGTTAAAAAAAATCACGTAACTTCGGCTTTAGTAAATAGGAAAAAGAAAAAAGAAACAAAAAGCCACATTACCATAATTAACTATGAAATGTGTGAAACAACATCTAACTAAAATAAAACGTGAATGTCGAATGACATAATTGAAACAAAAAAAAATTAAGTGACTTAATTGGGACACTTTTGAAAGTTAGTTACTCTTCTACAAAGTTACCCCGGAAAGTAAAACATAACTAGCTTTAAGTAGAGACATGTAATTATCGTGTAAACACAAGTATATGTTACGTTTGTAATATATAGGAAAATCAATGAACTACATGTTCATCCTATGTCTTTGTCCTATTATATATATATACCAAATGTTTGCAACAGTAACTTCTTTATCTTTTAGTGGTTTTGTCTTTTAGTCGTTTTGGCTTCTAGCGAAAACTTTTTTTTTCATTTTTTTCTTTTGTCTTTTACATATATTTTCCCTGTTTTGTCGTATATTTAAATTTTCGTTGACGAGTACACCACGTGCCAGTACTTAACTCCGGTTGCAGCCATTGCGAAATCTGAGTTTATTTCTTTTGCAACGACGATAATAATCGTACATCTGAGTCGGTTAGTTTATTTCTTTTTCCCCTTTCGTTAATCAAAATACTTGCGTCGATTTTCTTTGTCGGGATATGCGGTTGTTGTGGTCTAGAAGTTAAGTAATTACTGCCAAATATCAAGGTCCCGGCGCGTAGCGCGGGATAAATATCTAGTTATATATAGTCAGTAACTTCATACAAATGCTTATCCATGTCATTATTGAAAGGATTCAAACCGTGCCTCTTCTCATTGATTGAATCACTATAAATAATACAATTGTTATCTCCTAAATATGGGAGGAGATAATAACAATAAATACAAATTAATTACAGAGATAATTATAACTAAATATAATAATCTATTACACCCCCGCAGTCGAAGCGGGAGGAGACCGGATGCTGAGACTGGATCTGAAATCTTCAAACAAGACGCGCGGTAGACCTTTGGTAAAGATATCTGCAATCTGGTATCTGGAAGGCACATGTAAGATTCGAACATTACCGCGCTGAACCTGTTCTCGAACAAAGTGAATATCCAGCTCAATGTGTTTAGTACGCTGATGCTGAACTGGGTTCCCTGACAAATAAATGGCGCTGACATTATCACAATAAACCATAGTCACACGGGATATAGGGACGAACAGCTCAAGTAACAGATTTCGCAACCAACAAATTTCAGTCACGACGTTGGCGACACCGCGATATTCAGCCTCAGCGCTGGAGCGGAACACTGTAGGCTGACGCTTAGAGGACCAAGAGATCAAATTGTCACCATAATAAATACAGTAACCACTGGTGGAGCGTCGGGTGTCAGGACACCCGGCCCAATCAGCGTCAGTATAAGCTAGTAAAGAAGCAATCGATGTGGGACCCAAAGACAAGCCATAAGAAACGGTCCCCTTGATGTACCTGATGATGCGCTTCAAGGCTAGCCAGTGAGCGGTGCAAGGGGCGTGCATGTGCATACAAACCTGCTAAACAGCATATGTAATGTCAGGACGGGTAAAAGTAAGGTACTGTAAGGCACCCGCCAAGCTCCGGTATAAAGTGGGGTCAGAGAATAGCTCGTCCGGTGATGCGCCCAACTTGGCATTCGCATCAACCGGTGTGTGGACGGGGTTGCACGACTGCATACTGGCACGTGCAATAATATCATTAGCGTATGACTGCTGAGAGAGGAACATAGTGTTCTGCTGTCTAGTCACAGAGATGCCCAGAAAATAACTCAGAGGACCCAAATCTTTCATGGCGAATTCTGTAGCTAGATACGCCATGAGACGCTGACGAAGAGCGTCAGAGGAGGTGACTAGAAGAATGTCATCAACATAGAGAAGAAGAAAAGCTGTGTCGCTGCCCTGTTTAAACGTGAAGAGTGACGCATCACATTTGCTGTGTAAGAAGCCCAAGGATAAAACATAATCTGTAAAACGTTGGTACCACGCCCGGGGATCCTGTTTTAAACCATATAGTGACCACCGTAACAGACATACATGGTCAGGAAAATTCCGATCCCTGAATCCCATGGGCTGGTGCATGTAGACGGTTTCCTGTAAATTTCCATGGAGAAAAGCATTTGTGACGTCTAACTGATGCACCGCCCAGCCTTTAGAGAGGGCAAGAGATTACACCGTACGGATAGTAGCCGGTTTTACAACCGGACTAAAGGTCTCACCGCAATCTATACCAACCTGTTGAGAGCGACCATCGCACACAAGACGTGCTTTGTAACGCTCCAATGTGCCGTCCGACCTGTATTTATGCTTAAACAACCACATGGACCGTATAATATTCATGTTATAGCACACGAGGTACGAACTCCCAAGTCCCATTTCTAATTAAAGCATTGTACTCGGTGGTCATGGCAGAAAACCATTCAGGACTGGCCAAGGCATCGGTGGGGTTTTTGGGTATGGGTATAATTGTGGGTGTGGTAGAGGCGGAAAGGTTGAACGAGATTTTAGGTTTGTGGATCCCACTCATAGAGCAGGTGTGGATGGTTCGAGCATTGGGTTGGGCGTTGGTGGGAGGTATTTGTTGGGTCTGGACAGGTGTAGGGACGGTTGGGTTGGGCTGATTTAGGGTAGGCAGGTGAGATGGGCCGGCTGGTGTTGTGGGTATTGTTGGGGTGGGTCGTGGTGTAGTGGTGTTTGGTGGAATGAAGGTTGGGCCGGCTGGTGTAGCGGGTGGGCCGGGTGGGGTAGGAAGGGGCGGTCCATGGAGAGGAGAACTGGGCCTGTTGGGCTGGAAAGTTGGGGAAGAAATTGTTGGGCCAAGGGGAGTTCCAAGGATTGAAGGCGGTCTGCCAAGGGTTCCAGGGAGCGGGAAAACGGCCGTAGGCCTGCTGGTTGCCAAAAGAAGGCTTCCCGCGGCCACGACGACCCGAGGGTTTGCGGGAGCGGTTGTAGTTGGTGGTGTCTGAGCGTGTGGGAGGTGGGTTCGCTTGGTTGGGTTGGCGGGAATGTGTGGCAGAGAGAGCGGTGGATGCCGATTTAGCCGCGTGGCGAGCCTGATCGGCTTTCCGATTCTCGACTTTAATAATTTTGGACCTGGCTTTGTAAAAGTTGGGTAGAGGTTCTTGGGAGGTTAGGATAGTGGCGATGCCCTCATACTGTTCGTTGAGACCGGCAATGAGCTGCAAAACAAGACGGTCATTATCAACCGGTGAGTCCACGTTAGCCAATTGATCGGCTAGAGTTTTTAGTTCCTGGCAATAGGCAGAAACATTGGGGACTAGGCGGGTATTGGAAAATTTATTCATAAGGTATATGGCTCGGGCACTTTTGTTATCCTGAAAGAGGTCTTGAATGGCAATCCAGGCTTCATGGGCGGTTTTGGATTTATCAATGACGGTGTGGAGAAGATCATTGGAAACGGTGCTATATATCCATTGGAGTACAATGGCATCAAGTCGTTCCCAATCATCATCGGTTTTGGTGGAGGAGGATTCGGTGAGTGGTGGTGGAGGGCGGGGCGATAGGTGGTGGTGTACCAGGAAGGCCTTGCAGTGGATGGTGAACAAAGTGGACCATGAGCCATATTGAGAAGAGTCGATTTCTAGGGTGATGGGGATATAATTTTTGATATTCGATACGGTGGTGGCGGGGTGAATTTTGGACTCGATGGTGATCGGTGGTGGGGTTGGAGGAGGGGTAGTCATGGTTAGTGAAGAGAAGTAGTGGGGTATCGAAAGAAAGAGGGTGTTCCGATCAAAAAGTGATGACCGGCAGAAGGTTTAGAATGATCGATGCAAAAGAAGATCGATCAATGGGAGGCGGCAGGAAGAAGGTAGGGTTTCACTGGACTCGTGATACCATGAAAGGATTCAAACCGTGCCTCTTCTCATTGATTGAATCACTATAAATAATACAATTGTTATCTCCTAAATATGGGAGGAGATAATAACAATAAATACAAATTAATTACAGAGATAATTATAACTAAATATAATAATCTATTAATTATATTCTCATATTGAAATTTATTTTGTATTGACCATTACTCTAAACTAATATACATACCAAATAAATAAGGGCATGCATATTTAATATACATGGACATATCCAAACAAGCTAATAGAGGTACATACATGCCTACACCAGAAAATAAATATGAAAAAAAATACTATCAAGTTTCAAGGAAACAAAAACAAAAAAGTAATACAATTTCAAGCAAACAAATAACACGAACTACACAAAATAACCAGACAATTCAATTACACCTTGATAGACACGGCCGACTCATCCATTTTAGAAGGCTAAAGCGAATCTAAAACCTAAAGCTAAAACATGACCCCAGTCAATTACACAACTTGTAAATAGGGCTGTAAACAAACCAAATGTTCGGCGAACAGTTTGTAAAATGTTCGGCGGGAAGTTCGTTTGTGTTCGTTCGTTTAATAAATGAAGAAACACAAACACGAAATTTTGTTCGTTTAGTTAAACAAACAAACATGAACAGAGGTCGCATTCGTTCATTTATGTTCGTGAACGTTCGGTTACGTGTTCGTTTATGTTTGTTTGTGTTTGATAGTTCAAGTTTAATATGATAATTTTGTGTTTTTATGAGACATTATATGATCAAGATTATGTCAAGTATATTGGGGTAATTAGATTAATATATTTTTTGGTGGATAATGTTCGTGATGAAATTTTCAGAATTCAATATGTGTTAGTTTGTTCTCGGTTTTGTTCATTAATGCATGTGTGTGTTCATCTACGTTCATTGATATTTTTTGTGTTCGCTTTGTCCGATACCTAAATTTAACAAATAAAATCAAAAGAACACGAACACGTTCATTTCCTTAACAAGTTAAAACAAACAAAAACTCGTTCGACAATTGTTCATGAACAGTTCGTGAACACGTTATTTCTTTAACAAACAAACATGAACAAGAATTCTCGTTCGTTAAGTGTTCATGAAGAGTTCGTGAACATATTATTTCCATAACAAACGAACATAAACAAGGCCATGTTCGTGTTCGTTTGTTTCGTTTGGTTCGTTTACAGCCCTACTTGTAAACAAAAACTAGAGGTACTAAAAAATTAACTTACAACAAACCAAGGTCTCCTTATGCACATAACCATATCTCAAAGGTACGAAACATAAACACAAACCCACTACAAAATCCCAAAAGCACCTTTCGCACGTGGACCCATTTCTTACGTCCAAAACCCAAAAGCACACTTCAAAAACACCATATTATTCCGTAAATACCCCAAACCCCAAGGGCAGAACCGTCAAATCACAATAATATTAATATTCCACAAAAAGTAAACCCATAAATTTTCAAACCACAAGACCCCCGTGAAACACTTCACAAAACCAGAATATTCCACAAATACCCCAAACCCCAAGGGCAAAACGGTCAAATTACATAATATTAATATTCCACAAAAAGTAAACCCAGAATATTCATACACCCCGTGATGTCACGGGGTGTATGAATCGTAGAACCCTTTTCAAAGGGGTTGTGGATTCATACACCCTTACTTTAGGATTTATACACCCTGGCCCACACCACAACCAATAAGAAGCTGCCACATGCTCAGAATGTGATGTCATACACCCTAAATATGATGTCACGGGGTGTATGAATCGTAGAACCCTTTTCAAAACACAAGCCAACCCCCTAAAACACTTCACAAAACCAATTATTCCGTAAGTACCCCTAATGCCAAGGGCAAAACCGTCAAACCACAATAATATTAATATTCCACAAAAAAGTAAACCTAACTTTTTCAAAACACAAGACCCCCCTGAAACACTTCACAAAACCAATTATTCCATAAATACCCCAACCCCAAGGGCAAAACTGTCAAATCCCAATAATATTAATATTCCACTTGTAAACCCAAATATTTTCAAACCAAACCCCCTTTGCCGGACTTCAAAACCAACCACCATTTCGCCGGCACCCTTAAACACTCTCCCCCCCCCCCCCCCTATAAAACACACACTCAACAAAAAGAAAAACAATTGTTTCGATTCTTTTAAGGTAAAAAGTTTCGATCTTTACAATATTTAAGGAAAAAAGAGTTGACCCAGAAAGTGATCAGAAACAGAGTAGTGAATAATAATAATAATAAGAATGGAAGTGGAGTCGCCGGCGCCGGAGAGGACGGTGAACAGGGTGGGGGTACGGAGGTCGGTGATGGATATGATGAAGAGGTGTTCGTTGAGTGGGATAAGTATACAGAAAGAGGAGTTGAGGAAGAGGATTACTATGCCTGAGTATTTGAGAGTTGCTATGAGAGAGTGTATTAGTACAAAGGATATTAATATTAATATTATTGGTGATGATGAGAAGAGGACAATGGAAGCAGTGGAGTGTCCATTGGTTGTTTTTGTAAATTCTAAAAGTGGTGGGAGGCATGGGCCGGAGCTTAAAGCTAGGTTGCAGGATTTGATGGGTCAAGAACAGGTCAGGATTTTTTTTATTTATTTTTTATTATTTTTTTATTTTGAAGAAATTATTTATTTAATTTTTCAGTTTTCACCTATAGTTGGATACTTTGATAGATTGTTTAGTTCCTTGATTTTTGATGACATTTGTAACCCATGATTCATGAGGAGTGTGTGTGTGTGTTATTTATTTATTTATTTATTATTATTATTATTATTATTATTATTTTATTTATAATTATTGCTTCATTTTTCAACTATGTTGTTCCTTTTGGATATTAATAGTTGCAGAGATTTGTTAGTTCCTTGATTTTTGATGAAATTTGTAACCCATGATTCATAAATTATTTTTTTTTCTTGTCATGTTGAAATGTTGTATCATTTTCTGACAAATAACTTATGAGGTTTTTTTTATTTATTTTTTGATGAATGTTTAATTATTACATCATTTTAAATGGTTGATTTGGGCTGTAAATAGTTGCAGAAATTGTTTAGTCCCTTGATGTTTTGATGAAATTTGAAACCCATTAACGATGGTTTATTTATTTATTTATTTTTATTAATATTCAATTATAGCAGCATTTCACCATTTATGCTGGATTTGAGCTATGTATGGTTGAAAAAAAAAATCCTTTATTTTTTTTTTATGAAATTAGAAACCCACAATTAGTGAATTTGTTTTTTTTAACCATGTTCAGTTAGTGCTTCATTTTTACCATTTATGATTTGCACTATGAATAGTTGCAGAAAACAATCTCTTTTTATTTATTTTGTGTTTTTTTTTTTCAGATGAATATTCAGTTATTGCTTCATTTTTACCATTTATGATTTGCCCTATGAACAGTTGCAATGTTCTTATCCTACATTGACTTAGTTTCTTTCTTTTACCAGGTCTTTGATCTTAACAATGTGAGGCCGCATGAGTTTGTGGAATACGGGTTGGGTTGCTTGGAGAAGTTTGCTGCAAACGGAGATAATTGTGCCAAAGAAACGCGAGAAAGATTAAGGATTGTGGTATGTGTTTTCCTTTCTTTTATTAGTTCCATGGTATCGACACTTGAGGGGCCACAAATCAATGTTAATTGTCTCAATATCTTCTAAGTTGCAGTTTTTCTTATATGACAATGCTAACCTATTCGGCTAAAAATAAACCATCGCCCGTTTGATTACTTGGAGGTATTTTGATATGCGTATGTTTCAAAAGTGATTACACATATTAAGATTATCAGATGAAATAAAGTCAAGTGTAAAAAAATAAGTGTTAAGATCCTTTGCTTATTCAAGTTGTTATAGTTTGATGATCATATGTTTGAGTGTTTGACTTTATTTGTGAATGAACAAAATGACAATTTTGTGAAAAAGTCAAAGTTCTTGTGAACTAGGTGTACAAGTCTCTCAAATTATGTTACAAAATAAGGGTATCTAGGTACTTTTACGGTACTCATCAATCTTGTCATTGGATGTATGAAACTGACTGATTATCTAGAGGTACAGTAACTTTTACCTGTACTGTACCGTAGATAATCAGGGTTGTCATAGTACATATGAAACTGACTATGATTATCCGGAGGTGCAATACCTTTGACTGCTACTGTACCCCTAGATAATCAGGTTTGTTTACAACATTGTCCAAACCTGATCACCTAGGGCCCGCTAGGGGTGTACTTTCTAGTACAATAACTTTTACTTGTGGAACAATAACTTTTAGTAAGGCGCAGTCCCGAAACTACCAAAATTGAACCAACCAGCGAAGGAGTGCCATCTCATTTTTACTCAAATTGAACCCAAAGTACCCAATCAATTGCGGCGGTGTTCCCAAACTAGCCAAAGTACCAAAATGAACTTTTCAACATTTCAACACAAAACAATCATTTGTCATCCAGTAAAACTTCGGGTTCGTGAACCCAACTTCGCTATGTGAATTCACTACCCGAAGCATAAGGGGCGTGTACCTGGTTTATCCAGACCACCCGATGGTGCCCGCCCTCTTCATCCTTATGTATCCAAACATTAGAAACTGATTATTGTGACCCAAGTCATAATATTATATGATCATCATTATTAGAACACAAATCCAAATCTATTTTTAGCAATTACTATATATGCAAAAGGATTATCTGTTACCCTCAAGCATCTCATATAATAATATATTTATTTTGAGGATTTTTTAGAGTTACATTAAAGTAGCAAGAACATATGATGCTAACAATTGGTATTTTTATTCATTTAAAAGGTTGCAGGAGGCGATGGAACCGTTGGTTGGGTTCTCGGATGCCTTGGAGAGCTTCACAAACAGGGTCGAAACCCCGTTCCACCAACCGCAATTATTCCTCTTGGTACAGGGAATGATTTGTCCAGAAGTTTTGGATGGGTAGTTTTGTCATTTCCATATAATATAAATTTTCCATTATTTTTTCGTGTTCTTGAGGTGTAATTAAACTTATTTTCAGGGTGGTTCATTTCCTTTTAGCTGGAGAGCTGCCATAAAAAATACTCTTAATAAGGCCGCTCATGCTCCAACTAGCCGCCTCGATAGGTAATTCCTTTTTTTTAATAAAAAAAACACAAATTTCAAACATGTTAGTTATAATCTATGAATGAATCAATTTGTTATTGTTTTTATCTTCAACGGGTCAAATGAGCCAGTCACATAATATAGATAAACAAGAAACGAGTCCAATGGACCCAACTGATCAAAAAGTTTTCTTAATCTTGTTATGCTCTAAGCATGCAAATTTTTTTTTTTTTTTTTTGTAAAGGAAAAGTATTAGATTGTTATTGTTGTAACATATATGTTATTTTGTGTAGTTGGAAACTTGTGATATCAATGCCATCTGGTGAAAAGTTGGATACACCTCATTCTTTGAAGCAAACAGAGGAGGTGGTTCTTGATCAGGTTTGTATAATATACGGAGTAATTTTCTTGATTAGTTTTTTAAATTTTCAGGGTTTTTGTCAATTAACCACTAATATTATGCTTTTTTTTTTTTTTTTTTGCAGGATGTAGAGATTCAAGGGAAATTAGCTGAGAAAGTTTCATGTTATCAAGGAGTGTTCTATAATTATTTCAGCATAGGTATTTTGTTTTATTATTTTTTTGGGATTAATACATAGTGTGTATATATTTAAATTTAATTATGTTTCTAATCTGGTTTTTGTTTAGGAATGGATGCTCAAGTGGCTTATGGCTTCCATCATTTAAGGAACGAAAAACCCTACCTTGCTCAAGGTCCTATTTCAAACAAGGTTTGATCTTTTAGTCGACTTCTCAAGAAACATAATACATCTTGCTGATGTCGTCTCGTTATGTACATTTTCTTTAGAGGGGGCAAAATGGGCCATTCATTTGTGTTGAGTAACGGGTCCGGGTCAAAATGGGTCATTTAGTACAGATCCAAACGGGTTAGGTCAGGTCGGCGTACCATTTTTTTGTTTTTACTTCCTAGAATGTGATTAATAATTAATGTACTGGTTATGATTAAAGATAATCTTATTAACATTAAGATGTTTGAATGCTTATCTTATTTTATTAATCAAGGCAACTAGAGAAATTTCATGCGTTTTACTTCACTTTCGTTCATTTTCGACCCATTTGACATTTTCATTTTTAATTTTGTTTATAAAGCTTACCCATTTGGATGGTTATCAATAAAATGTAAACTGAATTAACCCATTTGAAAGTAAACGGGTCAAAGTGTCCATGTTTAACCTTTTTATATGTTAAATGGTCATCAGATACCTAGATGATTAGTTTGTGCTATATTTATGATTTGTGTTGGTGTTTCTGTTGTCACAGATAATATACTCTGGATATAGTTGCAAACAAGGGTGGTTTTTCACACCTTGTATGGCGGACCCTGGTTTGAGGTAAGAATTGGTCACATTGAAGTACTTTTCATATGAAACTAGGGCTGCTAAATAATTGGTTGTGTTTGTGGGTGCAACCAGACATGGACGCAAAGGTTTTACTAGAATCGGATACTTGTGTTAGACACGTGAACCCAAACTGGACACGGTGTTTATCCTAGAAAAAGATACTTAAATTTTTTAGTATATTAATACTCTAAAATAACAAATTTACAACGAAATATTCAAATGTGCATTAAATAATTATGTAAACTATAAAACCAGATGCTAATTTCTTTTTTATCTTTTATATTTTGGCATTAAGTATCCAATAAGTTTAGTAATGACACGAAACACATTTTTTTTAAATAAGATATGGGTTACGTGGGTCACCCACGAGCCGAACCCACCAGTATTTAAATGGAAATAAAAGTTTTCATTTTGTTTAACAATGTGATGAATGCAGGGGACTAAAGAATATTTTGAGGTTGCATGTTAAACGGCAAAACAACTCAGAGTGGGAACTTGTCCCTATCCCATCAAGGTAAGGCTACCTTAATAATAATCACATTTGTTTTATGAATCTAAGCCCATAACGATTCAATGTTTGTGTTTGGACTTGATTCTAAACGAACAAAACAATGGTTCGACGTTTTAGCTTTCTTTATGATTTAATGCAGATAAAATATGACTTTTTTTTCAAGACTCCATGAAAACTATAAACTTTGACTGAACACGTAGTTTGGTTAAAATTTTACTTCTAACAAGTCATACATTTGAATGGCATCTAATTAATAATGGAAAACTTGTGGAATTACAGTCAGGAGCATCATGATGTATCATGTTTTACTAATGATTGTCTCTTGGCAATTTATGGTCATGTAGTGTTAGGTCTATTGTTGCTTTGAATCTTCATAGCTATGCAAGTGGAAGAAATCCTTGGGGTAAATTGAAACCAGATTATATGCAAAAGGTAAGTGTTCATTTACCATAATTAGTCATAATTGTCATGAACAATGGGTCAAGTATTTCTTCACTTGTATATTATAATCTATGACTCTATGTATGCAAGGGCGTACCCACATAGTAAACATTAAAACCGGTTAAAAAGATGTTTTGTGAGTCATGTAGTATTTAATACTCGTTTTGTATTTGTTTTTCACGTATTTGACAGTCAACTAGAAAGCGACACCTAGTAGAAAAATCTTGAGTCTGCTACTGTATATATATGACCCGAAACAAAATATAGGAATCTTGAATCTTGTGTAAAAATTAATATCATCAATTTTTATTGTAATGATAATATGACATACAAATAACTAAATAAGTAAGTTTAATGGTACGAATGCAGAAAGGCTTTGTTGAGGCTCATGCAGATGATGGTCTCTTAGAAGTTTTTGGATTTAAGCATGGATGGCATGCATCATTCGTCATGGTCGAACTTATTTCAGCCAAACACATCGCACAGGTACCACAATTATATTTGTATCTTTTTTATTTTTTAGAATTTCAGCTTATTAAGCTTATATACATTATACTTATGCCAAAATGGTCAAAAGAGAAGATTTTCTTGGAACTCATACAACATTTTGTTTATCAGGCTGCCGCAATTCGATTTGAGTTAAGGGGTGGAGCATGGAAAAAAGCTTATATGCAGATGGATGGAGAACCATGGAAACAACCATTAAAGAATGAGTATTCAACCTTTGTTGACATTGAAAGGGTACCATTCCGTTCGGTTATGATCAATGGCGGGTGATTATACATATTTTTTTAAAACTTGTGTTGTAGCTTGTATAAATCGACTCTATGATCAAACTTCTAGTAAATGATTGGTTGTACACGACTAGGCGGAATGGTTGTTAAATTAGGTGGTTAGTCGGTACCTAGGTTGTATGATGGTGTAAAGTGAAAACTTTAACCGAGAATCTTTATATGTAACCATTATGTTTGTTTAGTACCATGTTGAAATTTTTTGATTAATGAATTGTTGTTTTCATTTTTATTTGCTAACATTGGTTATCCTTTATTCAAACAAATGTAGCTGATTGCTTTGTTACAAACGATAAAGTGAAATTTCTAGTTTTATGCATCTTTTCGTGCCAAGTTTAATCTTAAATTACAGTGTTTCACATATAAGCTAATTCTGTACCAATCAACATCAATCATCTTGTTCTTATGGTGATGTTGTAAAGTTAGGCTGTGAGGTAAACAGACGGCACCACCCCCGTTCTCCACCTTTATCCCCTGTCCCCCACCTCTACACCGCCCCGTCTCGGCGTCCCAACCCAGCCCCGTCCCTCCCGTCCTCCCAAGAACATAAAGAACGGACCAATGAGTGATTTTTTTTAATAAATGCTTGAGACATGGGTTTTTCATGTCTCCACACCCCACCCATGTCTTAAGAATGTTGAGACACCAAGAATCCAATGTGGCATCCTACATGGCATGGAGACATGACCTTTCTCATGTCTCCACACCCCATAGCCTTAGTGCTTTGTGTTGTGCGTTTTGAGCAACATATTGTGACCGTAGGTGATGGAAACGTTCTCTAGTGGTGTGCATGAGTTGGTTTTAAAGAGGACGGTGACCACTAAAAAAAGTCACTATAATACAACACACTACTAATTAGTTTGCCGGCAAGAAGGTGAGTATTATTAAAAGAAAAACGGTTGGGGTTTAATATCTCATGCAACTTTTGTATGGGTATAAATAAGGGTATTACAATCAAGCTATCAAAAGGGACCACCATAAAGCCAATCCACTCGAATTAAAGCACAAACTTGATGTGAATAATGCGTTTTTAAAGGGTCCGGCTATTCACACCCTCTGCTTCTATTTCCACCCCCCTCAAAGCGTCTCGCTTTAGCCAAAGCGAGGTGCTTAGCTCCCTTTTTAAAGACCGTCAGTACGATGTCAGAAAAGCTGAAATTTTAAAAGCGAAGCGCCTCGCTTTGGCCAAAGCGAGGCGCTTCAGATCAAAGTTTTATTTTGGGTCGATTTTTGGTGTTTTGAATTCGTTTTTTTTTATTGTATAATTTTTTAAAAAAAAAAAAATAAAAACAAAGTAATAACCCTAATCAAACTATCATAAACCCAAATGAAAATTCTACCATTTAGGCGTGACAGCTTAAGATACGAAATACTTGTAGAAGAGGGCAACTAGAGATGAGATACTTGATCATTTCGTCGTCTATATAGGCATTTTCGATTTCCAAATGAATCAACGACTTAAACTTTACATCATCAACCATGAAGGAAGAAGGCAGCTCACAGCCACTTATAGTCAAAGATTTTAATACAAAAACAGATAACAGTATATTCACAAGCTAACTACAAAAACATTATTACCTAAAGTTTCGTCCTCTATATAGGCGTTTTCGATTTCCAAATGAATCAACGACTTAAACTTGACATCATCAACCATGAAGGAAGAAAGCAGCTCACAGCTACGTATAGTCAAAGATTTTAACACAGAAACAGATAACAGTATATTCACAAGCGAACTACAAAAACATTATTATAAGAATTATACAAACAGTGACAAAACAAAGTAATAACCCTAATTAAACTATCATTAATAACTCTAAAAGTGTTTTTTTTATTCATTACTTCCGGGAAAGATACAACATTAATCTTCGTTATCCTTTATCTTCTCTAATATACATTTCTAGATTCTACCATTAATGAAAAAAATTCAGTACTTCCAGGAAAGATACAACATTAATCTTCGTTATCCTTTATCATCTCTAAGAATTCAATTCTAACAACTAATGTGACCTGTCCTTGCTCTCTTCCCAAAGTACTAATGAAGACCTTGATCTTCAATATTTGAAAATTATCATTTCTTGACATGCTTGGTAACAGAGAGGAACACTTTCTTCTTTTGTTGTACAATCTTTGTTAGTTATTGTTTACCTTCCCATCGATTTCAAGTATATTGGACTGGCTGCAGAAAGAAATCAACAGTCGGATCGACGCTAACAAACGGATGAAAATTAGACGATTTTGTTTATCTTCCCATCGATTTCAAGTATGGTCTTTTTTCTTCTACGACATTAAACTTAGTACAGGTGTGACCTGGTTTTACATCACCAATATGTGAAGACCTTGATCTTCGAATGCGGTATGCGCATTAAATTTTATGAAATAAGTGAAAAAGGTGAATTAGTTAAACTTTATAGAGGCCTATGTTCTACGGGAGGTGAGTTGGCAATCAAGGGATCCACTTGGAGTCTAAAGCTTCGCGTGTCATCTTCGTCGAACTCATGTTGCAACATTCGTCTCGTGTGTGTTAGGGTCAGAAATTTTAGGGCTTTTTAGTGGGTTTTTCCAAGACTTCATCCTTGGGCTTTGTAAAGGATTTAAAGCAAGTCCTTCTTTAATGTTCTTTATATATGAATAGTGACCCACTTCAAAGCGCCTCACTATAGCTATAGCAAGGCTCAAACAACACAGGCAAGTCCTCGTCTGATCCACAAAACAAAACCATCATCTTGAAGTGTTTTACTATGAACAATGCTCCAACATAACTTGCACCGGCTTGAGATATGAGTTTGATTAGCTTAAATCTCTCTGATCCATGGTATCCACTTTCACCTGAAGCTTTACTTTCCTACCTCTGTTTTGAATTAGTATATGGAGAGCAAACTGACGAACATCGTTCAAAATTTCAACTTCTCGCTAACCTTTGCGCCATTATCGACTACAACAAATCGACGATCTTCCTCCACGAAACTCCTAATAGGCCTCTCCTTATATCACGGTACGATTTAAGGTTCCAATTTTTGTTTTGTGTTGCTTTTTAATAATAACTTTTGTGTTTATCAAACCCAACGACGAAGTTTTAAAGGCTGAACACGAGTATAATCAAACAAGGGTTCCTCTGAAAACCACCAACGATCAATTAAACATTCCGAAACGCGCCAAACAGAGTCCGAAAGTCTAGCATATCGATTAGACATGCAAAAATTGTATTCTGAAAAAATATGGGTATCGAATGTATAGTCGCAGCACCACGTACATTGATTTATCAAAGTTGTACAAACCTGTTTCTACCAAAAAACAGAAACGAGGAATAAACGAACCGAAACGCCTCAAACGATTTTCTTGGCTTGGTAACAACTTAAAAGAATTAAAAATGAATTAAAAATATTTTTAGTCAATAACAAATATTTATAAAAAATTAAAACACGCTTATTTAAAAAAAAGCCTAAAGCGCCTGACTATGGTCAAAGCGAGGCGCCTGTGGTCTAATCAAGCCTTTCAAGCACGTCGCTTTGGCCATAGCCAGGCGCTTTAGGCTTTTTTTTAAAAAAAAAATAAACTTGTTTTAATTCTTTTAAGTTGTTTCAAAGCCAAGAAAATTCGTTTGAGGCGTTTCGGTTCGTTTATTGTTCGTTTGTGTTTTTCAGTAGAAACATCCAGCTTTGTACAACTTTGATGAATCATTGTACGGTGTCTTTTGAGAGGAACCCTTGTTTGATTATACTCGTGTTCAGCCTTTAAACTTCGTTTTTGTTTTTTGGTAGAAAGGAACTACGTTGCAAATATAATAATAATGTAAATAATAATAATAATAATGTAATAAGTTATGGTTTCAAGCAAGTAAAATTCAATTGTTGGACATTGTGATCGGGTACGGAGGAAGTTGTTGTCGGAGAGATATCTGTCAACGATGAATGCAACCTGAAACAACATATAAAAACTGTCTGGAACTAGGTGTTGCCGCAAAACTCACCTCTACCGACGTGAGGGTAGTCCATTGGTATTCATGGCAAGATATGTGGCTTTAGTCCTTTACGCAGGTTTGCCAGAGGGTCACTATTCATATATAAAGAACATTAATCAGTTTCATCTTTGTTTCTTGAGTTGAACTTTCCATGATCTACCTTTATCATCTCGGAGAGATATCTCTCAATGATGAAGGCAATCTGAAACAACATATAAAACCTGTATGGATTCCTTCATGGAGAGTTCCTATGGAAGTTGCTAAAATAGTTAAACAACTGTTCATGCAAGCAAGTAAAATTCAGTTATCCCCATCTTGTTCTTGAGTTGAACTTTCCATGATCTATGGCCATGGTGCATACTTTAGTATCTTCCAATGGATTTTTTTAATACAAAATGACTTAATTTTACTTACTTGCATGAACAGTTGTTTGGAATTGTTTGGGAACATATTTTCTAATCGATAAATCTATAACTTTGTTTGGAATTGTTTGGAATCTTGTACGATATCATCTCATTCCATGTTCTCCATATCCATACCTTGTTTCAAGTACTTTAGGTAAAGTGATCAAAAGAACGAGATACTTGAATCCTAGAAGTCTTGAAAACCAAATGTCTTTTTGCAAAACACTTGAAACAAGGTATGGATATGGAGAACATGGAATGAGATGATTTCGTACAAAGATTCCATAACTGAAAAGTTACATTGCAAAAAGGTAGACCACACCACTAGACCACTGTTCAGGTGCTTAAGTCCACCCATCTACTTTCATCAGGAAAACTATTATCATAAGTCATTTCAGGTTGCCTTCATCGTTGACAGATATCTCTCTGATAACAAAAGAATTATCTTCAATGATTCTAAGAAACTTAAAGGAAGAGGTACCTTGAAGACTAGATTCGGTAATATCAGAATCTGAATATTATATTACAATAATATTACCTTGAGCAAAAAGTTGTGTTTGAAGCCTAGTTCTTTTGGCAACAGGTACAGAAAAGTTGTAAATGTTCATTGTAGAAGAAGATGAAGAAGAATAAATGAAGTCTATTCATTGTAGTTTAGATTTTGTTAGGACTTTAAACAGAGAAGATGGAGGGTTAGTTATTACTCTGCACTTCAACTAGAAGAAGACGAAGAATAAATGAAGTCTATTAATTGATTTTAGGAATTGTTTGAGAATATATTTTTTGATCGAAGGATCCATAACTAAACAGTTTTCTAGATTCCTTCATGGAGATAAACCATTCGGAACAGTAATGATCGCTTTACAAATGTCGAAAATGACTATCATCAATCTGGTATTAGTGGTTGGAAACTCTGATGACCAAGCTTGTGTTGAGGGATAAACCATTCGGAACAGTAACGATCGCTTTACAATGCCAAAAACGACTATCATGAATTTGGTTTACTAGGAATGGGTTGAAGGTGTGTGTTGAAACAAGGTATGGATATGGAGAACATGGAATGAGATGATTTCGTACAAAGATTCCATAACTGAACAGTTACTTTGCAAAAAGGTAGACCACACCACTAGACCACTGTTCAGTTATGGATTTTTCGATCAGAAAATATATTCTCAAACAATTACAAACAACTGTTCATGCAAGCAAGTAAAATTCAGTTGTTGGACATTGTGATGGAGAATTCCTATGGAAGTTGCTAAAATAGTTAAACAAAAGCTGAAATGGATGGATCATTCGTTAATTTATTGACATTTGGTGTTGGACATTGTTTGGTTTTACGGTTTGTATCATGTTGGTTTGACTGGTTAATTTCTCATTTGAGAGTTGGGTATTAGTTCATTAGGTAAGAACATTGTGGATGATGATGATGATGATAACTTCTCTTCAGGAGAAAGGTGTAGATTATCGGAAGATTGATTTTAGGAATTGTTTGAGAATATATTTTCTAATCAAAGGATCCATAATTGAACAGTTATTTGGAATGTTCCTGATCATTACAGTTATGGATTTTTTGATCAGAAAATATATTCCCAAACAATTACAAACAACTGTTCATGTAAGCAAGTAAAATTCAGTTGTTGGACATTGCATTTAGGTAAGAACATTGTGGATGATGATGATGATAACTTCTCTTCAGGAGAAAGGTGTGGATTATCATAAGATTGATTTTAGGAATTGTTTGAGAATATATTTTCTGATCAAAAGATCCGTAATTGAACAGTTATTTGGAATGTTCCTGATCATTACAGTTATGGATTTTCCGATCAGAAAATATATTCCCAAACAAGTACAAACAACTGTTCATGCAAGCAAGTAAAATTCAACTGTTGGACATTGAAGGGTTTACAATGCCGAAAATGACTATCATCAATCTGGTTTAGGAGGAATGGTTTGAAGGTGTGTTGTATGTATAGAATGGTGAATTATTGTAGTGTGTTAGGTATATGATGGAAGGGTTTGAAAAGAAATAGCACAAGTCCTTCTTAAATGTTGTTTATAATTAAAAGGAACTAGGTTGCAAAGGAACTTCAGGTCAGCCAGACGTTTTGTGAAAAGAACATACTTGAAATCGATGGGAAGGTAAGCAAAATCACGTATTTTTCAAACGTTTGTTAGCGCCGATCCGACTATTGATTTAAAGGCTGAACACGAGTATAATGAAACAATCAAAAATCGGAAATTAGTAAAACAACTGTTCATGCAAGCAAGTAAAATTCAGTTGTTGGACAGTTTTCGGAGAGATATCTGTCAACGATGAAGGTCGCACCTGCATAGTTGTTTAAAATCAAAGGGAGGGTAAACAAAATCGTCGATCCAACTGTTGATTTCTTTCCACAACTAGCACAACAAACTCTGTATGGGTTGCTTGTTAACGCCGATCCGATTGATTGATTTCTTTCCGTAACCAGTACAACGAACTCTGTATGGGTTCCTTGATCTACGCATAAGTGTGAGAGTCGATTTCCCTTTGGGGGTGACTAACAAAGAGATGGTCTTTTTGATGAATGTATTATTTACAAATATTTCCATCTTTCCTGCTGCTTTATCAATTCCTGTGAGGGTGGATCCGTTGACGATGGGTAAGTCAGCAATGGTGTCGCCACCATTAAACATCAAGTCGAAACAAGTTGGTGATTATTATTTTGTTTTTTTTATTTTTTTTACAATAATTATATTAAAAAAATAAAAAAACCAATTCAAAACACCAAAAAATACCCCAAAATAAAACTTTGATTCGAAGCGCCTCGCTTTGGCCATAGCGAGGCGCTTCAGATCAAAAATCACCTTTTTTGACCTCGGACCGAGGTTGTTAAAAAGTAACCAAAGTGCCTCGCTTTGGCCAAAGCGAGGCGCTTTGAGAGGGGTGGAAATAGAAGTGGGGGGTTTTATTATAACCACCCTTTTTTAAATGGTGATCTTAGAGAAGATGTTTATATGCGGTTACATGAGGGTTATTTTTCTAAAAATGAAACAAAAGTGTGCAAGTTAAACAAGTCATTATATGGGTTAAAACAGACTCCAATTATGTAGAATGCTAAGTTGGCTAGTGTTCTTGTAGAATCAGGATTTGTATAACGTAAATGTAATTATTCTTTGTTTGTTAAATTTGTTAATTTTGCGATAATAATCCTGCTTGTGTATGTTGATGATATAGTATAAACTGAAAATGATATGAGTGAAATTGAAACAATTAAAACTTGTCTTACATCCAATTTTCTAATTTAGATGCACTTAACTATTTTCTTGGAATAGAAGTAGTTAAGTTTGACTCTGGTATTTGGAACTTCTTGCTGAATACGTCATGACAGGATGCAAACCGGTACGTACTCCTGTAAGACCCAACTACATAATCGTGATAATTACCATTACATTAATCAAAACATACGTTTAAACCATCATACAAAAACCCGAGTTTACGAAAATCATTAACTATTAGAATTTAGTTAACAATTAGACATTCATGTTTCTCAAAACAATGTAAGTTAGAAGTTTGACGACCCACAACATACTAAGTTGGAAACATCACGACACATAGATTTCTTGATTCCCATGGTTTAGTGGAAGCGTCTTAGAATTCAAGTGTTTCGATTCCATAGTTGCTCGTCTCATCATCCGAATCATACGCCAACCTAAGGTTTAACCACACAAAAAGGCCACAAGTTAGTATAAATGGGTTGCAATAACTTCAAACCCACCAATGAAACCTGATACTAGGCCTACACCTTGCAAGAACAAACAAAATATATGAAGAAGGTTATCACCAATTGCATTGCTATCACCTGAATAGGTGCATAGTCAGCTTTTCTGCTTAAGGCATCCGCCACTACATTAGCCTTTCCGGGGTGGTAATGGATTTCACAGTCATAGTCCTTTATCATTTCTAACCATCGTCTCTGTCTCATATTTAACTCCTTTTGATCAAAGAAGTACTTCAGACTCTTATGATCTGTATGAATTATGACCTTCACACCATAAAGCTAGTGCAGTAGTGCCTCCAAATCTTCAAGGCAAAAACCACTGCCGCCAACTCAAGATCGTGAGCCAGTTACTTGGTTTAATGCGTTTTCGGTTGTCTCGAGGCATAGGAAATGACCTTGCCTCACTGCATTAACACATATCCCAACCCTAAAAACGACGTGTCGGAGTATACCACCTTATCATCGGTACCCTCGGGTAACGTAAGTATAGGGGCACTGACCAACTTCTCTTTAAGCGTCTCAAACGCTTTCTGTTGTTCTTCATTCCATAGATATTTTTCATTTTTGAGCGTTAATTTAGTCACGGGGGAAATTTTTTTTGAAAAATCTTGAATGAACCTCCGAGAGTACCCTGCTAAACCCAAGAAACTTCTGACTTATGTTGGATTTTTCGGTGGGCTCAAACTTTATACTACTTCAATCTTTGCAGGATCCGCCGATATTCCCTCAGCATTAATGACATGACCGAGGAACTGCTCTTCCAGAAGCCAAAATGCACACATCGAGAATTTGTAAAATGACTTTTCTTGCCTCAAAATAGTTAACACCTCCTGCAAATGGCGAGCGTGTTCGGATTCATTCCTTGAATACACCAAAATATGCTTACACACTCGGTTCATGAGGTCCATGAAGGCCGCGGGTGCGTTTGTTAACCGAAAGGACATTGCAAAAAACTCATAGTGCCCATACTGCGTCCGGAAAGCTGTCTTGGGCACGTCCTCTTCTTTAACTTTCAATTGATGGTACCCTGATCTCAAATCAATTTTTGAGAACCAACTTGCACCTTCTAGTTGGTCAAAAAGGTAGTCGATTCTCGGAAGGGGGTATCGGTTTTTCACCGTTAACTTATTGAGTTCCCGGTAATTGATTCTCGGAAGGGGGTACTGGTTTTTCACCGCTAACTTATTGAGTTCCCAGTTATCTATACACATTCGGAGTGTGCCACCTTTGTTCTTCACAAATAGTACCGGTGCTCCTCACGGGGAAATGCTCGGTCTAATGAAGCATTTGTCCAATAATTCTTGTATCTACTTCATTAGTTCTTGTAGCTCCGAGGGCGCCAATCGATACGAGGCTTTTGCAATTGGTTTGGACCCCGGTACTAGCTCAATGACTAATTTTACTTCTCTTTCTAGGGGTAACCTCGGTAAGTCTTCCGGGAAGACATTTGCAAAGTCTTGGACCACCAGCACATCTTCTAATTTTGAATTCTCTACTCGGCTATCCGTTACATAGGCTAGAAAGGCCTTGCAACCATGTTGGATTAACTTTTTTAGCTTCCAAGATGTTACACATTATGGGGTGACAATTGGTTTCCCCACGGATTGAATCACCTTACAGTTGCAATCTACTTTAGCATAGTGAGTTGATAACCAATCCATGCCCACCACAACTTCATATTCCTTCATCCTCATTGGAATTAGATATATCGGGAAGATTTAATCTTCAATAACAATTTCAGAGCCTCAGCATATGTCAAAAACACAGAAACTTTGTCATCACCTATTTCTACCTCTAAGGGCATAGGCAATTTTAATAATTTAAAATTTGGGTGTCGAATAAGCCTGTTAGAAATAAAAGACTTATTCGCACCAATGTCAAACAACATTTTTACAGGTACCGAATTAATTTTAATAGTACCTGATATCACATTCGGGTCTTTTTATCCTCCTTCGCGGTGACATGGAATGACCGTGCACGTGGTCTTAAGGCTTCGACTTTAACTTCATTCTTCTTTTCTATTTGTGCCAGTTTTGTACATTCTTCCTTTTGTGACCCGGTTGGAAACACCCATAACATATTGTCACCTTGGTAGGGAAATTTGCAACCCGATGCCCCAACTTTCCACAATTTGCATAGGGCTTATTTTTGAAGTAGCACTCGCCCTTGTGCATTTTTCCACAGATTTTACAGTTTTAGGGTGACCCCCCTTTAACACTCCCCTTCTTTGGGGACTCCCCAGTTCTTGGCTTTTTAGTTGGGCTCGGGTTAGCATCATGAGCCTTCTTTCTCCCCTATCCACTTGTTTCTTTAGCTCAATTTCTCTTTCTCAAGCCACATTTATTATGTCTGACAAGATTTCAAACTTGTAGGGAGTCATAAACTCCCTATATTTGGCACTCAACATACTGTAGAAGTAATAGATCTTTTGTTCTTCGGTTTGGACTAAGTCTCCACGGAACTTCACTTTATCAAGGAATATATCGGTGATTTTATCAACTGATTCACCCTTCTGTCTCAACTACACAAATTCTTCTTTGATTTTGTTTACCACCACCTTGGGACTCTGGTGTTTCAAGAAGGGAGTCATGAATTCCTCCCAAGTCATATTTCTCAATGCTTCAGCATCCATTCCGCTCTTGATCACATCCCACCAATCTTTAGCCATATCTCTCAGCTTTACTTCTCTCCACTTCTTGGAGAAAGCTTTCTCTCATCTCATTGCACTTCTCTTCCACCACATTGAGTAAGGTGGTTTGCAGCTTATCTATAAAGGAGGGTAGATTATTTTCGAGAGCCTTACCCACAAATTCTGCAATGCTGCTTTGGATCTCCTCCCGAGTGAGAGGTGCTTAATTATCAACTTCATTTTCATTCGCCATTTTATTGTAATAATATTCATTATTAGAAGCATTTCAAAGTTACATCACTCGTATTTATTTTTCTTAATCACATCCTTGTTAGGATGAGACTTTGTGTTTTCACCTTTACTGCTTTAGTTGAGTCTTAGCTCAATTTATCCGCCCATTGGCGCATTCATGGAGTCTAGTGCCTAGACA
Source organism: Ambrosia artemisiifolia (assembly GCA_032199755.1). Taxonomy (NCBI): domain Eukaryota; kingdom Viridiplantae; phylum Streptophyta; class Magnoliopsida; order Asterales; family Asteraceae; genus Ambrosia; species Ambrosia artemisiifolia. The sequence continues at coordinate 10,769,382 of CM063514.1, forward strand.
CTATACCCATGATTTTAATTTACATGCCGTTTTGACTCTAACTACTCTACTATATCTTAATTTAACTAGAAAAGAATACTTACTTACTGGATGAGGAAATCGAGTTCGAAACTGAACACTTTTCTCAAAACCTGTGGCTCTGAATACCACTTGTAATACCCGACTACATAATCGTGATAATTACCATTACATTAATCAAAACATATGTTTTAAACCTTCATACAAAAACCCGGGTTTACGAAAATCGTTAACTATTAGAATTTAATAACATCATGACACATAGATTTCTTAATTCCTATGGTTTAGCGGAAGAGTCTTAGAGTTCAAGTGTTTCGATTCCATAGTTGCTCGTCTCATCATCCGAATCATATACCAACCTAAGGTTTAACCACATCAAAAAGGCCACAAGTTAGTATAAATGGGTTTCAATAACTTCAAACCCACCAATGGAACCTAATACTAGGTCTACACCTTGCAAGAACAAACAAAACATATGAGGAAGGGTTGCCTACGGCTGTTTTTTTATTTTTTTTTGAAATCCTTCGCCATAAGCTACGGCTAAAGGGCTGTAGCTTATAACCAGCTTTTTCTGGTCGTTCTTGTTCTGTAGGCCATAGCTTACGACCCTGGGCCATAAGCTATGGTCTAGACCTGCTGTATGGCTATGAAAAATCATTCTTAAACCACCCTACACCCCCTTTTTTGGTTGCAATTCAAAGCTTGACTAGAAACTAAAGCTCCGGGAAGCTTTTGGGCTACATTTAGATGCATTTGTGGCGCATTTTACCTACCAATCTGATGACATTGTCATCCGAGGTCATGAAAAACCTAAATAACCTAGGTAGCTAGGGTAAATAGGGTATCGAATCCACGAGGAGCATGTGGTTAGCGTCACACTAGTTGTTTGTTTGTCTAAGCTATTTACAAAATAAGTATGCAAAACAATTATGAAGTTTATAGCTTTTGATCATTTAATAATTTATCTTGAAATTTTTGTGAACCAACAAGTGATCCAAGATGACGATTGAAATAATAAAGTTGATTACTTCAATTAATACTAAAATGCTTGATTGAAAATACTGAATTGTAAACAATGATTGTGAAAATGGAGATCACACCGGGTTCAACAAGCAACCCAGAGTTCTATGACAAACTGGGATTAATTAGATAATTGCAATGAGGATTAACAGGTTTATTTTTTCAACAGGCTTAGGTGTCAAGTTTCATCGACATCAAAGATGGACTAAACTACACTTCATTACTCTAGAACATACACACCCTAATGACATGCTAAAGCATTATTAACCAAATTCATTTCATTAGTAATTGACACAAGAAACAATTATCAAAGTGAATTCAAAACAAGATTAACACAATAAACATGTTTGTTCAAATACTCAAATACAAAATAAATAAGAAAAAAAATACCCAATTGTTTAATAACTGTAAGCTACAAGTCTACACCGGGTGATTCCAAGGAGAATTAGCCTTCCATCTTCATGAGTGCATCTTCAAATCTTCAACTTTGGTTTGCAATCTTCAATTTTGATAATGGAATTGGTTTGTGGAGAGTAAAGAATGATGAAAAGATGACAAAGATAACTCCCAAGACTTGATTATATAGTCGCCACTTTGAGTTGTGGTCTAATACCCTGTCAAACCCCTTAATGGCTATTTAATTTGGTCAAGTCTTCTAAGTCTTGGTTATAATAGTTAAATTCCAAGTCAATGGTCAAAGTCTTGGTCAAAGTCCCCTTAATTCCCCTAAAAACATTTTTTTTGACTTTGACTAACTACGACCGTTAGTGATGGGCCTTCACCCGTTTCTCCATTTTCTTTTTCGTTTTTCCTTCTCTAATCATCCTAGATCCAATACAAAGCTTTGTTGAGTTCTGAAATACACCTTAAACTTCATTAAACCTGCGAAACACAATCTTTATCAAAGTAGTGTGTCTAAAACCTTAAAATTCCACAAAAAACATAACGTTAACTACTAAAAACCTTAGACTTTTACCCATGCATTACATCCCCACACTTAGCTTTTTGCTTGTCCTCAAGCAAAGTTATTACACTTTCACAATTCCAAATACAAAACACATTCCCCATTCTCAAACATAAATGAGTTAATGTCACACCCTCAAATTCCACGTGTGGGGTTTTACCGCGAGGCGCATGACATACCAGGATCCAAGTTAACGGTCACTATGAACGACAACTATATGATATGAAAACAACGTAATAAAAGCCAACCATGCAGTTTAAAAGTTTACATAATCCAAAACAGCCACAACGGAAGCATTTAAAAGTTTACAAAACGATAATCCAAAGGTAATGAAGGGCAAAGGTCTAAAAGTTTGACACCATGCATATGACCTAGACGCCGTGAGACCTCGTGCGCCTATCCAATGCCTGCTACCTTAGCGACCTGAGAAAACATGCTAAAAATGTGAACATACAATGTTGGTAAGTTCACAGGTTTTACAAAAACAATTTCCATATGTGTGTAAGATCATTCCAGTTACTACTATGTTATACGAACGTTAGCTAGACGTTATGTATGTTACTACTACGATTGAAACCATTGCTGACTGTGTTGTTTCCAATAGTGTGTACCCTTCGGACTACCGTCATCTCCGGTAGGCCCTGTGTGTTTGAGACAATATGCACTCGTCCGTCTCCGAGTCGACCCGAGTGGGGTTTGTCATGCCCAATAGATCTATCCACATTTCCCCGCTATATACCCATATTAGTGGTTTCCTTGGGATTTAGATGATTCGAATAGTAAACAAATGATAATCATAGTACAACATAATCTGTACGTATCCAAAGTGTGTAGCATGTTTCTCCCCCATGAGAAAGTGTGTGAATTGGGGCCGTGAAACTCACCTTAGGTTGCGTCTTCAAATAAAAAGAATAACTGACACGAGCTAATAGTCCCAACTATTGGCGACCTATCATAAAGTTTGCATAAGTGTTTTGACTAATAACCCGAAGGTTAACTAGTCCCCGATTGTTCAGATCATGACTACATGTGTTTGAAAATGTGTTCGAACATTGACCTGACACACCGGATAGACCTGACATCCCATTGGTGACTCGTTACACTAATGGATCAAGTACACATAGTTTACACATAAGAATTACAGATAAAACACTTAGTTTGCATCAAATTTCCATTTCTATAGTCGAAAGGTCGAACGAAAGCTTGTAATTTGAACTGAAGGGTCAAATGGGTCAGGAAATGGGTTGGTTCGCCCCTTTGCTTTTAGGTTCGACCCTATGATGCTTGGTTCGACCCCACGACAGGTCGAACCAACTTTGGTTCGACCCTAAGGTTTGCAAAGTTGTTTTAACGCACCAAATCTCATCAAAACAGCCCGTAAATATCACGAAAAGTCACAAGTCACAGTAGTTGATTATGTTTATCCCAACCACATGTAATCATACCAATTTCACATACAAATCCGTTCATTTCACATAGCAATCACAATCTTTCAAAAAATGGCATATTATGGAAATGTCACATCAATGCATGAAATCTTTACCTAAAATGGAAACTATCAATACAACCTCATGTACAGATTATTATGCATGGATTAAACATGTACAATAAACCCTTAATCATATCATAATCAACACTATCAAGAACAAACCCTAGATTTAATCATAAAACCTCCAAATTGGGTGAAAATCCATCAATCATCATTTACACCTTATAATAACCATACATCATCATCTAAAATAGTCCTAGATCAATAATAAAACATCTATTCATAATCTCATATCACATAACTCATAAACACATCTTTTAACACCATTAACATAGGGGTTTTCCTAAGAACACTCATTATTAATAAATAGATTTAGTGTAGAAAGATGTTAGAAAAGTTTTTATTCATAAAACCTTGTTTGAATAAGATCTGGACACTTAGGGTTTGATAAAAACGAATGAAACTTAATGATAAAGGTTTTAGATGAAGAACACACCTTGAATCTTCACTTGTTTATGTTATGGAATGTGTTTTTAGGTTAGAATCTGAAAAACGAGATCAAAACTCCTCCCTTGGGGTTGAGAGAGAGCACTTGGAGGCGAGTTAGGGTTGTGAAATGATGAAACAGTTGCAAAGTTTGGTATTTGTAGTCTGATCTGGTTTGCACCTTTGCAGGGTCGAACCAGACTTCATTCGACCCAGTAGAAGGTCGAATCAACATTCATGGACTTGGTTCGACCCTACCCTAGGTCGAACCAAATTTCAAATTTCCAGATTTTCCAGATTTTGCCATTCTAACCCATTTTAACACATGTCAACCCATCCTAACACATAATCATGCATTTCTAACATATGTTAACTTTTCTAACATATGTTAACCTTATATAATCATATGAACACGTATTCACACATTGCATTTCATATACGAAACACTTCATACTTGCTACTTAATCCAACTATGTAATTTCACCACCAACGGGACTCAAGACTCGTGTGTGCGTATGTTTCCCTCAATGATTCCCCAAACCATTGAACCCTGGACAATAGCCGACTCAACCGACCCAGTCAAGTACGTTAAATACATGTTTTCGCTAAGGTAGACTTATATGTTTGTAAAAGTGTTAACCTGAGTTTGTCGGGTGTCACAGTTAAGGTCTTATGTCATACCCGGTTCCTACGCTTTCTACAATCAAGAACTTCTCAACTTTCAATGAATCATTCTTTAAAACTCAAGTGGTTACCCAAGATTAACCTATCTTCTATAGCAAAAAAAAAAACTACACACATATCCCTCACAATGTTGTCTCTACTCAGTTCAATTGACTAGGATTGATGCACTAGTATATATACGTGGTACACTTAGAACCGATCATAACGCACGTGGGTATATGCTTGCAACTTAATCGTACTTCACCTAATTACACAAAAGTGAACAAAAGTAAAAAAAGGTCTTTAAAATGGTTGTAATGTGGCTAGGCAAAGGGTGTGGAATGGAATATGTAAAAAGTGACTAATGGTGATGAAATGTTGACTCTTATTACATCAAACAAACTAATCAAAACAATTAAACAACTAACTCAACTATAAGGCAATGCCGCGCCTTTTTATTCAACAACTAATTAAAGCATATGTTTGTGCTTTTCTACAATAGCTTCCACTTTTTTTGATGCTTTTCCATTGTTTCTTAGAGAGCTAACCATTGCAACTATTTACAATCCAAAGCAATATCATAAAATCGGATTTTCATCACTCGGGTTATAGAAAATAAAAAAGGTTAAATGGGTCAAATGGGTTAAAATGGGTGGTCAAATGAAAAGGTTAAGGCTCAAGATTGTTTAACTAAGGGATATTGTGACAGGTAAGGGAAGATAAAAATGGTTTTAAAATAAAAAGGTTTATCCTAATGCCTTAATTATTCTTCACAATTGGTCTAAGGTGGTAAACGTATTAAAGGTGCAAGTTTTACCTTATGCAAATATAATGGTACACTCAATTCAAAAGAGCACAACATACAAAAATAGATAGAATTTTATAAAGTGTAACATGTTGTGGTGGCTCAATATCTCATATGGAAAGATGGGTAGGTATATGACATGTGTGTAGTAAATTGACCTTTCAAGGAAACTACTCCCAAAAAATCACTTGTAATTCTTTTTACCAAAACTAATTGAGAGTTATCATGCGAAATTTTCAGAACCTGACAATGACAAAAGACCACAATGGTTCATACTATCCCGTGTTGACTTAGTTACTTGTGTTTTTAGAATGCTTAACTTAGTTACTTGTGTTTTTAGAATGCTTACACAAGGACATTTTTGATTTTTTTTCAAATTTTCTCCCTCATCCCACACTTAGAGTCTAACATTTTCCTCAATGTGTAGTGTTTAAATGGCGGGATTTTAAGATGCTTAAATTTTTCCTCTCTCCCAACACTTAGAGTCCACATTGTCCTTAATGTGTAAGGAAAGCTTTCAAAGTGTTCAAGGGAATGTGATAAAACCATTTTCAAAAATTCACCCCAGTCTAAATGAACAAAAACACACAAAATAAATAAATAAAAAACACACAACACAAAATAAAACACTATAACAAAAATAAAATGATAGTGCCAAGGAAATTAAAATAAGAAAGGAAAGAGTATATAGACCTAATCAATGGGTTGCCTCCCAAAGTTTATGGGTCTTCAGCCAGACCGTACTTGCTTTGTCTTTCAAGGAGGTCTAAGCGCGCATTTGCCTACCGAGTTCCCAATGTATGCTCAGTAGTTTACATGACATGTACAGTTTATAATTCTTGTGGATCCACATAAATATAACTTTCCCAAATCTCGCAAGCCAACCTTCCTAATCATGGGTACCAAACTCACTTGTTCTTCTAGAAGGAACATGTCTTCATTAAGGTTTAAACAATCAATTTATAGTATAGGAATACTTGTAAACGCTTCTTCAGTGATACGCGGGTGAAAGTCTTAGCCGTTTCGTGTTTAAGATTGTATTTTTATGCAATTTTATGGTTTTGGACACACTACTTTGATAAAGTTTGCATTTTGCAGGTTTGACAAAGTTTATGGTGTTTTTCGGAACTTAACGAGGCTTTGGGATGCTGTTAGGTGGATGCAGAATTGAAAAAGTAGCAAAAATGGATAACCTGAAATTTTGGATCCATTGGCTACGGAGTGTCAGGCCGTCGCCGACGCCTTAGGATCCCGTAGGTTGCTCCGTAGACAGCAGAAACATTCGTCGGCTACAATAAGGCGTCGCCAACGGCAGTGAACCCCGTCGGCGACGGGGGTCCCTGACAAAGTCTTCCTATTTTGACCAAAATTTATGGGATTTGAAGGCTTTTGTAGACCAATGACTCGTGGAGAAACATACAAAAACGGATCTTGGGGATTAAAAACATTATCTTCCACTCTCTAAACATCATAAAATCATTCCATAACACCAAAATCATTCAAAATCATCATCATTCATTCCATCATTTTCACCATACACCAAACCTTAAATCACCATTCCTAAACCTTTATCCCCAAAACCTTTCCATGGCCAATTCACCGATTATGTCCATCATCATTGAAGTTCCAATTACCATGAGCGGCTAATCACCTTTGGATTCACCCGGTGTAGGCTTGTAATCTAGGGTTCTTGAACATTTTGGGTATTTTCTTATTTCTTTGTTATTGTGATTTGAACAAACTTGTTATTTGCGTTAATCTTATTTTGAATTCTCTTTTATAATTGTTTCTTGCGCTAATTACTAGTGAAATGAATTCGGTGAATTGTGCTTTAACTTGTTATTAGGGTTCATGCGTTCTAGAGTAATGAAGTATAGTTTAGTCCATCTTTGATGTTGATGAAACTTGACACCTAAGCCTATTGTAACTATTAACCCATTAATCCTAATTGAAATTTCTTGATTAATCCAATTTGTTCTAGAGCTATAGGTTACTTGTTGAACCGGTGTGACATCAAATTAATCATTTTTTTATTTTAATTATCATCTTCAGTCACTTGTAGGTTCTAAAACTTTCAATCAAAACTCATAAATTAACAACAATTTCAATCTTCATAATTGACAACCTCTTCATAAAAGTAACATTCTCAATCAACTAAGAACGTGTTACACCGACCACAGACTCTTCGTGGTTCGACACCCTTGTTACCACTAGCTACATAGTTTGAGGTAATTAGGACACCATAAATACTATTTTTGACTGGACCGCGACATCCGATCAAATTTTGGCACCGTTGCCGGGGAGTTCGTGCGCTTGGTGTTTTTGTGTTTTTTGTTGATTATTGTGATTAACTATTTAATTTCTATCTTTGTTACTTCTTGTTGTTCGTTGTTACGCGTGGTGTGTTAAGTGTGCCGGTGACATATAATGCATGCATGTCACTTGTGTAATATCCGAAGATTGGGAAATTAGCAAGACTTGATCGTCCTCATCACCATGTATTGGGTAGATGATGATAGTACTTGTCCTTGTTGTGGGAGCCCATATCATTTGTGGCGAGATTGTCCAGTGGCCCGTAAGAGAATTGAAGCATGTAAAGAACGACATGATCGTATTATTTTTGGGCTAGAAAAACCTAAAGGTTCACATTTATCTTATTCACATCATCAGCCACACTATTCAAACTCCCAAGGCTATTATTAGTTAAATAACAACTATCAAGGGAGTTCATTTAGCCAAAGGACACAACAATATCAAAACCATGAGGAATATGATGACTACTATCCTAATAGCCCTCAACCGGCTTATGAAGAACCTCAAAACTCACGAGATTCCAAGCTTGATGCTATCATAGATATGATAAAAGAGACGAAGCATAGAAATGAAGTGAGAGACAAAGCTCATGAAGCTTTGGTTATGTAGGTTCCCCAACTAGCTAAGGAAATCTCCCAACTTAAACATGAGTGTGATGAGTTGGATAGTGGTATAGTGGTTTATGCTGCTATAGATGAAGATACTGCAAGTCTTTCTGAATGGTTAACCCCAAATGAAGACTTAGTATCTCATGAAGATCTGGTGGCTGAGGTGAAAGTTCCTCACGAATATCATGCCATGGTGATTATGGCACCGGACATTGGGCAATTTACTGTAAAATGGCCCCGCAACAAGAATCACCTAATTCTCATGCCAATAACTAGGAAGAAATTGTGGATTTTGAATGTGAACTACCAAGTGTATATTGAAAACTCGGTAGGATATTGTGGGATAAAACCTTCATGCTTGGATTCGATGGACAAGTTGAAGGAGAATGAACAGATTGGGGCATGGAAGGTAAACTACCTAGCTTATCTTGGTAACTTGGTAGGAAAATGTTCACTTCGACCACCGTGAGTAAGAGGTAGTTGTTAGTTTTTGTGTATTTTTGTATTTTTATTTGTTTCTTTTTGTTTGTGTGTGTGTGTGTGTTTTATTTTTTTATTTTGTGTGGTAGGTAAATAAACGTTGTGGGTGTGTTTCCTATATAACCCTAACGAGACCTCACTCATCCTCATAACCGGGCTACTGGGAGGTTTAAAGGATCTATCTTAGTTAGTGTATATTTTGTCCACTGATCAAAATTAACTAAAAGATTACATGGTAAAACAAAAAGTAAAATCGACAACTCTTAATGTTTTTGTGAGAAGCTTGATTCAACACACTTGCAAGTTGCAGGTATATTTACGATGGAAGTGGAACTATTTTGTTGTAGAACACATGGAATTGAAGAATGAAGAAAAACCAGGTGCGTCTATTTCCATCTCTTTAATTTTTATCGTTTACTTAGATTTAATAAGTGGATTGTAAACTGTATATTGTTGATTGGGGTGAATTCTTTGGTTTGGTTTTATCACATTCCCTTGCACACTTTGAAAACTTCCCCTACACATTGATGACAATACGGCCTCTAAGTATGAGGAGGGGAGAAAAATTTAAGCATTTTGAAATCCACCATTTAAACACTACACATTGAGGACAATGTTGGACTCTAAGTGTGGGGATGGGGGAGAAAATTTGAAAATTTTTCAAAAATGTCCTTGTTTAAGTATTCTAAAAATGCAAGTAACTAAGTCAATATGGGATGTACGAACCATTTTGGTCTTTTGTCATGGTCAGGTTCTAAAATTTTTGCATGATAACTCTCAACTAGTTTTGGTAAAAAGAATTACGGGTGGTTATTTGGGAGTAGGTTGCTTGAAAGGTCAATTTACTACACACATGTCATATACCTACCCATCTTTACATGTGAGATTTTGAGCCACCACAACATGTTACACTTTATAAAATTCTATCCATTTTGCATGTTGTGTTCCTTTGAATTGAGTGTACCATTATAGTTGTATATGGTAGAACTTGCACCTTTAATACGTTTACCACCATAGAACAATTGTGAACACAAGAATGATTAAGGCATTTGGTTAAACCTTTTATTTTTAAACCATTTTTTATCATCCCTGACCTATTTCAATATCCCTTAGTTAACCAATCTTGAGCCTTAAACCCTTTTCATTTGATTACCCATTTTAACCTGTTTGACCCGTTTAGCCCTTTTTAATTATAAACCCGAGTGATGAAAATTTGATTTTAGGAAACTGCTTTGTATTGCAAATAGTTTGCAATGTTTATAATTGAAAAAAAAAATCTGGAAAGGCCTCGAAAAAGAGTGAAAAAAAAAGTTTTAGTTGGTCGCTGAATAAAAAGGCGCCACATTGCCTTATAGTTGAGTAGTTGCTTGTTGTTTTGACTAGTTGTTTGATGTAATAAGAGTCGAATTTTCATCACCCTTCGCCCGGCCATGTTACAACCCTTTTAAAGACCTTTTGACTGGTGTTCGCTTTTGTGTAATTTGGTGAAGTGTGATTAAGTTGCAAGCATATACCAATGTGCATTATAATCGGTTTTGAGAGTACCACATATATACTAGTACATCAATACTAGTCAATTGAACCGAGTGGAGAGAATATTGTGAGGGATATGTGTGTGGTTTGTTTGCTTTAGAAGGTAGGCTAATCTTGGGTAACCACTTGAGTTTTGAAAAGAAATATTCATTGAAAGTTGGGTAGTCTTGATTGTAGAAGACATATGAACTAGGTATGACATTAAACCTTAACTCTTTGAGAATGAGGAACGCGTTTTGTGTTTGGAATTGTAAAAGCGTAATAAATTTGCTTGAGGACAAGCAAAAAGGTAAGTGTGGGGATCTGATACGCGGGTGAAAGTCTTAGTCGTTTCGTGTTTAAGATTGTATTTTTATGCAATTTTATGGTTTTGGACACACTTCTTTGATAAAGTTTGCATTTTGCAGGTTTGACGAAGTTTAAGATGTTTTCCGGAACTTAACGAGGCTTTGGGATGGAATTAGGTGGATGCGGAATTGAAAAAGGAGCAAAAATGGATAACTTGAAATTTTGGTTTTGTCGGCTACGGAGTGTCTGGCCGTCGCCGACGCCTTCGGATCCCGTAGGCTGCTCCATAGACAGCAGAAACACCCGCTACAGTAAGGCGTCGCCAACGGTAGTGAACCCCATCGGCGACGGGGGTCCCTGACAAAGTCTTCCTATTTTGACCAAAATTTATGGGATTTGAAGGCTTTTTAGACCAAGGACTCGTGGAGAAACATACAGAAACGGATCTTGGGGATTAAAAACATTATCTTCCACTCTCTAAACATCATCAAAGCATTCCATAACACCAAAATCATTCAAAATCATGATCCTTCATTCCATCTTTTTCAACATACACCAAACCTTAAATCACCATTCCTAAACCTTTATCCCCAAAACCTTTCCATGGCCAATTCTCCTATTATTTCCAACATCATTGAATTTCCAATCACCATGAGTGGCTAATCACCTTTGGATTCACCCGGTGTAGGTTTGTAATCTAGGCTTCTTGAACTTTTTGGGTATTTTCTTATTTCTTTGTAATCGTGATTTGAACAAACTTGTTAATTGCGTTAATCTTGTTTTGAATTCTCTTTGATAATTGTTTGTTGCGCCAATTAGTAGGGAAATGAATTCGGTTAATTATTCTTTAACTTGTTATTATGGTTCATGTGTTCTAGAGTAATGAAGTGTAGTTTAGTCCATCTTTAATGTTGATGAAACTTGACACCTAAGCCTATTATAACTATTAACCCGTTAATCCTAATTGCAATTTCTTGATTAATCCCAATTTGTTCTAGAGCTCTAGGTTACTTGTTGAACCGGTGTGACATCCATTTTTCTTATTATTGTTTTCAATCAATTAATTCCAAACAAGTCTTTTTCATTAATCAAATTAATCATTTTTTTTATTTCAATTATCATCTTGAATCACTTGTTGGTTCTAAAACTTTCAATCAAAACTCTTAAATGAACAACAATTGCAATCTTCATAATTGACAACATCTTCATAAAAGTAGCATTCTCAATCAACTAAGAAAGCATTACACCGACCACAGACTCTTCGTGGTTTGACACCCTTGTTACCACTAGCTACATTGTTTGAGGTAATTAGGACACTATAAATACTATTTTGACCGGACCCCAACATCCGATCATTCAGCCATCGTGGATTCAATCTTTAAATATTCAACCACTCGAGGGATCGGTGTGGTATTAACCTCCCCAACCTCCTCCTCAATTTGTGACAATATACTGTTTTGCTTGACATTTTTCAATAGTTGACAAGACGGAATAAGCCTTATCTTTTTTCCTTTCATGGCTTAGAATATGGTATTTGAAACTCAATAATTTTAACCGATATTCTCTTGATTTATGAAGTTGTACCATCTTTCTTAGTCTACCAAATATCTTCGTGCTGCCTCCTTTTTCTTCACACGCTCTAGGCAATCTTTCGATGCGTGAAGCGGATCCCCACAAAAGACACATGTATAGAGAATCTTATACATGGTCAAAACATTTGAGCTTCTATTACCTGTAAAAGAAAGATTCTGCACAAACAACTAGAATACCCAAAGTGAAATCTAATAAAAATAAATATAACTAAAAATAAAGAATACCTCTTTTTTAGAATTTTAAAACAACTCAGTATACACACAAACAAACAAGCAATGCAATACTAAGTGCACTAGCTCCCTAGCAACGACGCCATTTGATGACCTTGTCGTCCGAGGTCATGCAAAAGCTAAATAACCTAGGTAGCTAGGATAAGTAGTGTATTGAATCCATGAGAAGCATGTGGCTTGTGTCACACTAGATGTTTGTTTGTCTAAGCTATTTACAAAATAAGAATGCAAAACAATTATGAAGTTTACAACTTTTGATCATTGAAGAATTTAGTTTGAAAGTTTTGTGAACCAACAAGTGATCCAAGATGATGATTGAAATAATAAAAATGATTACTTTGATTAATACTAAAGTGCTTGATTGAAAATACTGAATTGTAAAAATAATTGTGAAAATGGAGATCACACCGGGTTCAACAAGCAACCTAGAGTTCTATCACAAATTGGGATTAATTAGATAATTGCAATGAGGACTAACGGGTTAATTGTTTCAATAGTCTTAGAAAGTTTTATCAACATCAAAAATGGACTAAACTACACTTCATTATTCTAGAACATACAAACCCTAATGACATGCTAATGCATAATTAACCGAATTCATTTCACTAGTAATTGACACAAGAAACAATTATCAAAATGAATTCAAAACAAGATTTACACAATAAACATGTATGTTCAAATACTCAAATACAAAATAAATAGGAAAAAAACTCAATTGTTTAAGAACCATAAGCTACAAGTCTACACCGGGTGATTCCAAGGAGAATTAGCCTTCCATCTTCATGAGTGCATCTTCAAATCTTCAATTTTGATAATCGAATTGATTTGTGAAGTGTAAAGAATGATGAAAAGATGATAAAGATTACTCCTAATACTTGATTATATAGTCTCCACTTTGAGTTATGGTCAAGTACCCAGTCAGACCTCTCATAATGACCATATAATTTGGTCAAATCTTTTAAGACTTGGTTATAATGGTTAAATTCCAAGTTAATGGTCAAAGTCTTTGGTCAAAGTCCCCTTAATTCCCCTAAAAACATTGATTTCTTTGACTTTGACTACTGCGACCGTCAATGACGTGCCTTGACCAGTTTCTCGATTTTTCTTTTTTGTTTTTCCTTCCCGAATCATCCTAGATATAATTCGAAGCTTCGTTAGCTCCAAATACACCTTAAACTTCGTTAAACCTACAAAACACAAACTTTATCAAAGTAGTGTGTCTAAAACCTTAAAATTGCACAAAAACACAACGTTAACTACTAAAAACCATAGACTTTTACCCATGCATCAGAATCCTACCTATGAGCAATCAATCACTACTCGTATACAACCTAAAACATGTTTGTTAAAGATCTTCATAGGTATCAAAATCATTTTAAACATATTCAAGTTACGATAAATCTTTCTATTTGTCAACAAGTCCGCAGCTTTAGGCAACACCAGAGCTCTCAGCTCCAATGTCAATATCACATTCAGCATTCGGCTTTACAACAATCACATAAGCACCATTGACTTGCGTGATGCCATTTGGCTTTACATGTTCGGCTTCTAAGGTTTTGATGTAAACTTCTAGCATTCAGCTTTACAACAATCACATAAGCACCATTGACTTGCGTGATGCCATTCGGCTTTACATGTTCGGCTTCTAAGGTTTTGATGTGAACTTCTAGAATTCACATTCAACCATTCAAGGTACTCGGCCCTCATTGTAACAAATTCAAATTATGAATTCTACCATCTACTACATAAGTAATTGTTGTAAGACGAACTTACCTTTAATCGTTATCCTTCCCTCTACCTTCCTTGACTCCTTGAGCACTCGATGAGGCGCATTCCTTGCCTAATGGATTTATCATTCATTAGCTCATCAATATTCTTGCTAATTGCATATTCTCATAGGTAAAATTATTCCCCATAAACATATAATAATCCAGCAACTTTTGCAAATATTTAACAACTAAAGCTTCATTTAGACATTTACTCGAACATCTAGTGTGCGCCATTCTTAAAACATGAGTTCAAGGATTTAGAGTTTACACCACTAACCCAATTTCACATCATAAAGTGATATTATCGATTACTTTACAATTCCACTTCTAACACAGATTATTAACAAGCATATAAGTTTCATCTCAGTCCTAAATTGTTGGGTTTCACTTAGATACATAAAACCCATTTTCCCCAAATCACCAAGTCAATTTCATATTATAGTTATCACCTAAACAAGGTGTTTCTAGCAAGATTCATAACTCTTCATTGCAATAGAATCATTAATTATTATCAATTCCAACAATAATCACAAACCCATTAATCTCATCTAGTTCATAAGATCATGAAACCCAATTACAACAAAATTGAAGGTTACCTTATGTTTTATCACACTCTAGATGATCTAAAACATGAGTATGCATCAAATAGCTCTTTGATTGCCCCTTTGATTCAGCCCTAGTAGGTTTTCAAAGGAAAGAGAGCTTGGGGTTGGGGTGAGGTGAGAAATCTGTACGTTTGCTTTGAGAGTTTCCTTCTCCTCCACCCTATTACCCCTTTCTTTTACAATTTAACACTTAAGGTCCCTTAAGTTCTAAACCTTCGACTTAATCAATTATCTAAATATCCAATATTTTAAGTTTACACATTTGAATCTAATTATACTCTGTAACCATATTAACTGGATTAGTTACTTATGGTCAACAATTGTCTGTTTTTTATTTGCTAGCTCGATTTCACTAGTTGGCGTCGCATTATACCTTATAAAGCATTATTAAATAACGTTATTAGTTATATAGTTTTTTGGGGCGTTACAACTCCAATTGAATCGCATTATGTAGTTTCTGCTTTATGTATAAGGATAGCAGTTTATTAGTAGATATTACAGGATACCAAAGATTAGTAGGAAAACTAATCTATTTGTCCCATACTAGACCTGACATTTCATATTATGTACATGTCCTATGTCAGTATATGCACAAACCAGCCAAAGTTCATTTACAAATTACAATGAGGGTTTTAAGGTATCTTAAAAATAAAAGATAATATGGCAACTCCAACTATCACTCCTACAAATCCTCCTGTTATTATTAGTTGTATATGATTTAGTCATCACATTCATTGTACAGTCAATATGGTTATTGACTTTCCTATTTTATTGACTTTGTAATTTTGTATATAACTTGATGTAATTCTTCAAAATCAATAGAGAGAATTAACATTGTTACATGGTATCAGCCTAAAAACTGGTCCTGTTTCTTTCTCAGCCCCTTTCCGCCGCCCCTCTTTCATCATGACCAACCCTTCTTCTTCAACCACCATCGCCGGAACTGTCCTACCCATGACCGCCCTCCTCCACCTCATTCCTGTCAAGCTTTCTTCCTCAAACTATCTTATTTGGAAAAATCAAATCCTTCCCCTCTTTGCAAATCAAAAACAGCTTTCCCACATTGATGGAACCACTTCTCCTCCTCCAACCATGACTGTTGATTCGAAGGAAGAACCAAATCCGGCTTACGCCGACTGGCTGTCCTCTGATCAGCAGGCTATCCTTATCTTAAATGCTACCCTAACCGAAGAAGCCGTTGCTGAAGTGCTTGGCCTCTCCACTGCGCGTCAGATTTGGACCGCACTGGAAGCCGCCTACAGTAATACTTCTCTTGAACGGATGCATCTCTTGCGAGATAATCTCCGTCAACTATCCAAAGGCTCCTCCAGTGTCGCTGAGTTTGGTCGCAAATTCAAGTCCATTTGTGACCAACTCTCGGTCATCCCGTCAGTGAAACCGACAAGACGCACTGGTTTCTTTGTGTCCTAGGATCTTCCTTTGAAAGATGGTCTACGGCTATTCGTACTACCCGAGATCCGCTTCCATTTCGTGACCTTCTCACCAAAGCTGAGAGTCAAGAACAATTCCTGCAACATATCCACTCCTCATCTCCTTCCACTGTTGCTTTCGTTGCTCATCAATCGAACTCCACTGCTTCACCTTCTAATCGATCCAAATCTGGATCTGGTTCGAGCCGTTCTTCCTCTCAAACCAACTCTTATAATCGCCCAAAACGCCCACCACACTGTCAACTATGTCGCACAAATGGACATTACGCAAATAAATGTTCCAAACTAAAATCTTTTGCGACAGCCTCTACCTCGGGTAATGATGATCTTGCTCGTGCCTTCCATGCTCGTTGCCATGTTTCCTCTGACGAACCTGATTGGACCACGGATACCGGCGCTGATCTTCATATGACCGACAACACCGGTAATCTAAACTCTTCATCTCCCTATTCAGGTTCTTCCAAAGTTTGTTTTGGTAATGGTCATTCGCTACCTATTACCCACAAAGGTCATGTTTCCCTCAATAAACATGTATCTTTGAAAGATGTTTTAGTTGTTCCAGGTATTATTACCTGGAACCTTCTTTCGGTCAGTAAATTAACTCGTGACTATCCTGTTGATGTCTTATTTTCTGATTCCTTTTTTCTCATTCAGGATCGGAAAACAAGCCAACCACTCGTCCGCGGTCAGTGTGAAAATGGACTTTATGTGCTTCGGGACAAGTCTTTTGCTTTTGTTGCTTCCATTTCATCTAATAAAGCGTCTTTTGAATTGTGGCACAATCGCCTTGGACATGTTGGTTTTGATGTTGTTTCTATTTTAAAAAGACATGTTTGTTTATCATTCACTTTTTTATTGCCTAAATCAAGTATTTGTTCTCCATGTCAATTGGCTAAAGCACATAAATTACCATTTGATCTAAATGAAAACGAGCATCTAACCCCTTAGATCTTGTACATTGTGATTTATGGGGCCCCTCACCCGTCTTGGGTACAAACGGTCACAAATATTATGTTGTGTTTATAGATGATCATTCTAGATTCTCATGGTTATATCCTATTAAAGCCAAAAATGAATTTTACTCGGTTTTGGATACTTTTCTACGCCTTGTTCAAACACAATTTTCTCGCAAAGTTAAAGTATTCCAAAGTGACGGAGGATTCGAGTTTGTCAATCAACATGTCCGCAAAATCTTTGAAGCTAATGGAATATTCCATCGGCTTTCTTGTCCTTACACCACTCCTCAAAATGGTCGCGCGGAACGAAAGCATCGTCATATCGTCGAAACGGGCCTAGCTATGCTATTTCATGCCCGGGTTCCCATCTCTCATTGGGTCGATGCTTTTAGCTCCGCTACCTACATAATAAACCGCTTACCTACCAAAGTCTTGAATGAAAAATCCCCATTTGAGATACTCTACTCTACCACACCAAATTATGGCAACTTTCGTGTCTTTGGCTGTTGTGTGTATCCATATCTACGAGACTATGCCCCTCACAAACTTTCACCTCGAAGTATCCCTTGTATATTCATGGGTTACGCCCCTCAATACCAAGGATACAAATGCTTCGACCCATCAACGTCTCGTACGTATGTTACTCGTCATGCTCGCTTTGATGAATCGTTTTTTCCTTACAAAGACGACTCTTCTCACACAAACATTGCCAATCTCTTCTTATACACCTTTACCGAACCTACACTTATTCCAACCACTCAACCGAACCCCTCGGCCTCTCCTTCCACTCCCTCTTCACCACCCGTATCCCACCACAACACTCCATCTCCTTGCTCCCTTTGCAAACACTCTCCTGTTAACTCTGACCCTCCAGCCAATCCTCCTTCATCGGTCCCTATCACTACTTCCGATCCCATCTCAACACCACCATCTCCCTTACCCGCAACCAACTCCTCACCCGTCACCTCTCCTTCTTCCGCTGCCCCATCCCCCACTAGTTCATTGGCACCTCCTGTTGTGCCTCCCTCACCACCACCTACTCATCCCATGGTGACTCGACCCAAAGTTGGCACCTTCAAACCCAACCCCAAACATACCTCTTATCTTGCCAATATCATGCACTCCTGTCTTCATGCATCCCTCCTCTCCTCTGTTGATCCCAAAGGCTTCAAAAGTGCCTCAAAACATCCACATTGGGTTGATGCAATGAATGCGGAGCTTCAAGCTCTTGCCAAAAACCACACGTGGACACTCGTTCCACGTCCTTCCTCAACCAATATCGTGGGATCAAAGTGGGTCTTCCGCACTAAATATAAGTCCGATGGATCCATTGATCGCCACAAAGCTCGTCTAGTTGCGCAAGGCTTCACCCAAATCCCGGGATTCGATTTCACTCACACCTTTAGTCCTGTTGTTAAGGCATCCACCATCCGGATTGTCTTATCGTTGGCCGTCATCAATAGTTGGTCTCTTCGCCAACTTGACGTCAACAATGCCTTTCTAAATGGTTCATTGTCCTAGACCGTCTACATGGAGCAACCCCCCGGTTTTACTGACTCCAAACATCCGGACTATGTATGCAAGTTAAACCGAGCCCTTTACGGTCTTAAACAAGCTCCTAGAGCATGGTTTCAACGCCTTAGCTCTTTCCTCATCTCCTATGGCTTTCTTTGCAGTCGTGCGGACCCATCTCTATTTGTTTTTCACAAAGGCGATGCCCTCATGTACCTTCTAGTTTATGTCGACGATCTTATCTTAACTGGCAACAAACCCTCCTTACTTACAACCTTCACCAATCGGTTGCATCAGGAGTTTGCCATCAAGGATCTCGGGTCTTTAAACTACTTTCTCGGTCTTGAGGTCCTTCACACTGATAGTGGTCTTGTCCTTACTCAAACCAAATATGCTAATGACATTGTCACTCGTGCCGGTCTCACTCATGCCAAATCTGTACCCACTCCTCTTTCAACCACGGATACTTTTGTATCGGATGGTGTTCCTTTTGATGATCCTACCCTTTATCGTTCCATCGTTGGTGCCCTTCAATACTTGACCATCACCCGTCCCGATCTAGCCTATGCCGTTAATCAAGCATGTCAACATTTACATGCTCCCACTGAGAAAAATTTCCAACTCGTCAAAAGGATTTTGCGGTATGTCAAAGGTACGATATCTCACGGTCTAGTGTTCACTCGTCCTACCTCCACTTCTATTTTGGGGTACTCCGATGCAGACTGGGCAAGGTGTATAGAAACAAGACGTTCTACATATGGCTACTCCATCTTTCTTGGAGGCAACTTAGTTTCATGGAGTGCGAAGAAGCAACCAACCGTTGCACGCTCAAGCTGCGAATCTGAATACCGGGCCATGGCCAATGCCGCAGCTGAAATTGTTTGGATTACGCATCTCTTGCAGGAACTCCGCGCACTACCTCCTTCCCGTCCGACCCTTCTATGTGATAACCGCAGTGCTTTGTTCATGAGTCAGAATCCCGTCTCCAATAAACGGGCCAAACACATTGATTTAGACTACCATTTTGTTCGTGAACTAGTTATGTCCGGGAAGCTTCATACCAAGTTCGTTCCTACCAAGCTTCAACTAGCGGATATCTTCACCAAGAGCTTGCCTCGACCTCAATTTGAACATTTTCGAGAGCTTCTTCGTGTTTCTCCACCGCCGTTTCGCTTTCGGGGGGATAAAAGATAATATGGCAACTCCAACTATCACTCCTACAAATCCTCCTGTTATTATTAGTTGTATATGATTTAGTCATCACATTCATTGTACAGTCAATATGGTTATTGACTTTCCTATTTTATTGCCTTTGTAATTTTGTATATAACTTGATGTAATTCTTCAAAATCAATAGAGAGAATTAACATTGTTACAAAAAACTCCCTAGGAAAAGGTTTATTTTTTTTAGAAAAAGTAAAAGCTTTGATTTGCAAGGTTATGCTGATTATGTTTGGGAAAGTGTCTAGAAACTAGCAGGTCAGTAACATGATGTTTTTTGTATCTTGGTAGTAACTTAGTAACTTGGAAAAGTAAAAAAGCAGTCCACAGTTTCGCGTTCTACAGCTGAAGTTGAGTATCACTCTATGTGTCCTGCTACATGTGAGATCATGTGGCTTCGTAATCTACTTAGTGAATTGCATGTCCAGGTAAATATTCCTATTTCGTGTGATAATTCTGCTGCAATTTCAATTGCAGAAAAAACCTATGTTCCATGATCGGACTAAGCACTTTGCGTTGGACCTTTTTTCTTAAGAGAACAAATAAGTAAAGGGATTATCAAGGTTGTAAGTATAGAGTCAAAAAACCAAATAGCTGATATTTTTACAAAGGGATTACTAGTAAATCAACATGTGCTTTTATGTAATCAATTGGGAATGAATGATGCATTTGGATACACAACTGAGGGGGTGTAGAAAATATAATATGTTATTTAGTTGTATATTTAAATGTTCATTTGTTACAAATTCTAATTGGTTATACTTTTTGTTGTTTACATTAGACGTGTTGATATTGGGCTAAGGACTAAGGAGAACTTGGATTGGATGGACTGATATTGGACACTTGGGCTGGATGGACTGCTTGGACTTTTAGAGTTGTAGCTGATTCAGTTGGGCTACCTGGAAAATTAGATGAGTCCGTTGTGATTTTAGGCCTGTTATCATTTCGACGCGGTCCATTATTGTTGCCAGTATAAAATGAGGAGAGAGAGAGAGAGAGTCATTATTCCTCATTCAAAATATTTTCTTTCTTGAGTCTTCTTGAACTCTCTCATCTTCTTTGTTGAAAGTAAAATTTTCGTAGTCTATATTTGTGTAGATTGTAATCCATGAGATTATTGTTATTAGAAGTTGTATCAATCATTTGTTAATTGACTGATTGTCAGTGAGTTGTTTTGTTTGTTGTATTTCGTATTTTTGAAGTTTAGATCTGTTGAGTAATAAAACATTTATTTTAGTTCCATATCATAATTTGACAAAATGATTGCGATGGAGTGATCAATTACAAGTTCTGTAATAGATATAAGGTTTTTAGCTAATCCATGAACAACAAAAACATTCATGATAATAAGTGTTTGATGAGACACAATAGATAATGGTAATATGAGAAATTTGAAGTGACACACTGATAATGACTCTTTTCATACTTGTGTATAGAAACGCATAGTGCACTATAGAGATTATATGATGTCTCATGTGTGCGGTAGCTCCCAAATCAGGAATCTAAGACTCATCAATCTGGAAAGAACAAGCGAGAATAGCACTGAGCCAAATGTACAATGTAGACCGATCATCGGTCCATGAAGAGTGCAACTGTCCAAACCATGGGGAATCAAATTTTGACCAAAGTCCATAGAAATACTAGACCAAAGTCCATAGAAATAGTAGTCACATTCACATAATGGTTTTGGTCTCGGCCCAGGAACACCATGAGAAATGTGCTGCCCATAAAAACAAAGTAAAATTGCTTAGTAACTTTAAAAGAAAACCATATATGTCAAATTTAAGGATCCGAATATGAGTACGAAGATTGGATAAATGGCAAATGTTGTTCGTCACAACTTCAATTCTTGTAGACGTTTCGGCCCATAGATTATAATCCTAGTAAAGATAGATTAAAATTTAAAAGTAATGGGCATAGGTTATTACCATGCAGACCATCATTTTGTATGACATTAAAGAGATTAAAGGTCATTCTACCATATAAATTTTATCGGTTTTCAAATCACATGCATATCCTCATCATCAGGAAAATCGTCGTGAGGAACTGCACTCGTTGGTTTACAAGTGGTAGATTGTTCCTACCGCCACGGACGCATTGTTTGTGTGACAATGAATGACATCATGACTGACTCAAATTATGTTTAAAGTTTGGGCACAATCTGCGTTGTTTCACTTCATATCGTCAATCCATATTAGATCTTGGACCGTAAACGCCTCCACATGATGAAATTTGTCCAATTTGTCACAAAACCCTTTTCTGTTCAATTTTTTTCACAAGTCCAATCCCTTTAGATGTTTCCATCCATAGATCTAACCCTTTCTACCCCGACTTGATGACGTCTTTTTTTTCTTCAATGATTCTACCCCGACTTGCTGACTTCTTTTTTTTTTTTCTTCAATTTTTTTCACAAGTCCAATCATTATCGCTAATAATGATTGTGCTGACGAGTTTGATTTGCGTTTGTGGATTATATATCATTGGCCACATGTTTTACTAAACGAACAGTATATTAAGTCTCTAATATTGTTCAAATCCAAGGGGAAACAAAAAATGTGTGCAATAAAAAGGGTGTAAGAAAGGGTGTAAAAAATAGGGAAGGAAATTAGCCGTTAAAAAAAAGTCTCTAATATTATATCATCTTTTCAGTTTCTTGCTATTTATTGGTGCGACATAAGACATCAATACATCAAGTGGATCATTCAACATGTGTTTTGCTTTGATTTGTTTTCCTTATATATGTAGTTACTATTATATTCAAGATCTGTATTAAACAAAGCATTTGTGTTCACTTCGAATATCATCAAGTTAAAGTTTTTATAAGGTTAATAAGTTGTGTGTACTTGCATTAAACAGAAGACACAAATTAAGCTATTCATTTCATGTTTAAGTATTATCAACCCTTCTAATCAATACACAGAACACCATCATGTAAATATTGATGTAATTTTCTGCCTGTGTGAATTATATACACGCGCACCTACTCGAATGCCCAATGTACATGCATGTACTCTAATCATAGATCATAATCTGAACTTGTTCGGATGCTGTAGTTTGTTGTTTACATTCTTCTTCTTCTTCAATTCCAATTTTATTACTTCTATGCCGAAGCGAAATTTCTGACAAGATAATCGCGGCTATTGTCACAATCCCCATGAAGGTGAATAATCCAATAAAACATTTAACATCGAGACTCTGAGGAAGGGGGGCTTGGGCTTGATTAGAATGTGATTTATTAGGTAAAGGTAATAACTCAAGATATTTTCTCTTCATTTCCACCATAGACTCGCTTTCAGTGACGTTTATAACTGCCCTAGATAAGTCTTCTAATAAATCAGATTTAATAGGTAGCGCCTGGATATTAACACATCAAGTTAGAGAATTTCTCCGGTTCGAACTAAAGGACTTGTTATGTCTCCATAACAAAGTATAACATAACTGTAGCTTTTAGTTCAATATAACAAAGGGTTGTGCTAAACTTACTCACGCCTCTCCTTTTACTTGTTGGACCCCTCCAGGTTATCAAATTAGAGAAATCTTCCCTTTTCACACTTAAAGAAAAAAAGACCATAGTATTTGATGTTTTTAGGGAGGTACAATGAAATTACAGGAGAGTGGAGTACGTTTAGCTTAGCCCTTTAAAAATTTATGTCCGTACTTCACAACAAAAAAAATTAAAAAGTTAGAATACTCACAAATGCAATTCCAGCTTCCTGGTGTATGGGTCCAACTTTTGTGTACTCAGATGGATACTTAGCAAGAAAGAGATCGATATAGTAGAGATGATCAACAATACCGTCTACGCTACCATTATCCAAAGCATTTTTAAATTCTTTATAGCTATTGAGAGCCTGTAGATGCATTCCTGAGCATCGGTATTTTTTAATTATCAAATCTCTTATAAATGAACCACCTTGATATCCAATTCTTTCATGATCTAAAGGCATTCTGGGACGAAGTTGATCTAGTGTCAACCATGAGGACAAAGTAGCGGTAAAAATCTGAAGTACTATGAATATCATACATAGCCACGTAACAAGCACAACTTTTGAGCACTTGTTATTTATCTTTCCTGAAGAAAAAATATCATACAAATTAATTATTTTCTTGGATACCCTTTACTTCCCTCATATGTTTTACGAATGTTAATTGTCATTCTCCCTCTTAATTATTTCTTAAAAGAGAGGTTTAACCTTTCGGTATATATTCAATATAATGGTCATTCTCCCTATTTTTTGAAAGAGAGGTTTAACCTTTTGGTATATATTCAATATGTATAGGGGTTTCTAGGGGACAGATTATTTATTTTTTTTTTTTTTTTGAGAACAAGAAGAACAAAACTAATCATTCACTTTTTAAATCTGAAAGGTTTTTAAAATATAAGAAAATGGTTGAAATAAAATGTTTATTCAACTCTCCTATAATTAAAAAGAATAAGGACAAATTTTGTTTATTTATAGTACCTACACATGTGTGTAAGTCATGTGTATGTTATATTACTATACAATGTTTATTCAACTCTCCAATAATTAAAAAGAATAAAGACAAATTTTGTTTATTTATAGTACCTACACATATGTGTAAGTCATGTGTATATTATATTACTTACACATAACCTATACAAAATGCATATGTTGTAATAAACCTCATCCTCTATATAGGGAATATTTATAAGAAGATAGCAAATAGGTACCTTCATGGAAGAAGAATGTAGAAATAGGAAACCAAATGACCATTACGAGTTGCTTATAAAATGGGCTAGCGAATTTGGGGTTGTCGGCACGGTATTCCAAAAGGGCAACCGCGATTCCAGTTAAGATACATGCACAAACTAATGTGATCCACAATCTAGTAGTAAATGGTTTCAAGAATGTCCCAAGGGTTTGGTTCCATTCATGTGCAGCATGCACAAGCATATAAATTTCAGCACTTAGATAGGGAATTGTAAAGGAAACGTATTGAGCACGATTGGCGCGTATAGTAACATCTCCTGCCACGGCCTGACACTTCTACACGATCATAAATTATGAAATATTTCAGATTTAAAACTTTGAAAACAATTAATTATGTATGTATGTTAATATATATATATAGGGGAAGGTTCAATTGAGAACTCATAGTTAGGGAGAGAACTCGAGAACTCTATATTACACATATGTAATATATCATATGTTGTATATTACACTTGTGTAATATATTACTATTGCATATGTTGCACATGTGCAATATATAATACACTCAATATATCATATATTGCACATACGTAATATATCATATGTTACACATGTGTAATATATATTACACATGTGTAATATATGACATATTGCACATGTGTAATATATTCCACATGTGTAACATATGATATATTACACATGTGCAATATATATTACACATGTGTAACATATGATATATTTCACATGTGCAATATATATTACACATATGCAATATATGATATATTGCACATATGTAATATAAAGTTCTCGAGTTCTCTCAATAAAATGAGTTTTCTATTGAACCATCCCCTATATATATATATATATATATATATATATATATAGGAGAGTTATCTTGAGAACGCTAAATATCGTGAGAACCGCGAGAACAAGTAAAAAAAATAAATCAAAATCAAAATTTTTTAATACATACTTCATTATAATCAAAATACAGTATAAATAAATGAATTTTCTTTCCAAATAATTCATCTTTTCTTCGAAAAACACTTTCAAATTAACTTTTCACACATGTGTAAACTGTTTCATTTACACATGTATAAATAGTGAATTTACACATGTGTAAAAACAATTTATTTCCTTATACATTTGAATTTTTACGCGTAAATTGTGTTTTTGAGATTGTATTTTAGTAATAAAGATAAGTGTAAAAAGAAATTTTGAATTTGAATAGTTTTAGATGGCGTTCTCGCGGTTCGTATGAAATATACGTGTTCTCAAATTAACTTTCCCCTATATATGATAAATTGAAAACCCCCTTGAGTTAAGAAAACTTTGAAAACCCATGTAAAAAGCATCTAAAAAAACTTTTTTTTTTTGAAAAAATTACACAAGGTAACATACATGTTATTAAATGTTTTGGGCCAAAAGAATTTAAAAAGCGCCGAGGGATTTTTTTTAAAACAATAAACAACACAAATTTTGTAACAGCGCTGTTAACATATGTTTTCTGCTTTCTAACATATGTTACCAGCGCTGTTACAAAATTTGCGTTGTTTATTTTTAAAAAAAATTCCCTCGGCGCTTTTTAAATTTTTTTGGCCCAAAACACTTAAATACATGTATGTTACCTTGTGTAATTTTTTCAAAAAAAAAAAATTATATGGTTTTTACATGGGTTTTCAAAGTTTTCTTAACTCAAGTGGGTTTTCAATTTATACTTTCCCTATATATAGGAGGGTTATCTTGAGAACGCTAAATATTGCGAGAACCGTGAGAATAAATGAGAAAACCAATCAAAATCATTTTTTTTTCAATACAACCCTAATTATAATCAAAATACAACATTAAAAAATGAATTTTCTTTCCAAATAATTCATCTTTTTTTGCAAAAACACTTTCAAATTAACTTTTTACACATGTGTAAATGAAACAGTTTACACATGTACAAACAGTAAATTTACACATGTGTAAAAACAGTTTATTTCCGTATACGTTTAAATTTTTACGCGTTTTGTGTTTTTGGGATTGTATTTTAGTAATAAAGATAAATGTAAAAAGAAATTTTTGATTTGAATGGTTTTAGATGGCGTTCTCACGTTTCGCACGAAATATAGGTGTTCTCAAATTAACTTTCCCCTGTATATATATATATATATATATATATATATATATATATATATATATATATATATATATATAATTTTTAGGTGGTCTAGAGTTTTCATAAGAGTTTCTAACATGTTTTTGAGGCACATGTTTGGTTTCTAGGCAGAGAACTAGATTAAAATCTGACTTTTAGTTTTTGGGTTCGCTAGGCTAACAAGCGAAGGCGATGAATCAGTTGTCATGGCAAGAGAACTCATCTGGTAGACTAAGTTATATACATCATATTACTAGTTATAAACACTGAAATGATTTTTTATTTAACACTGTCATTTATCGCTTTCCCTAAACCCTCCCACTTCGCTTGGCACTTCAACGTACCAGGCAAGTTCGCTTGCCATGTCAATGGATTCAATTTCACTTGTCTGTCTAGCGAACACAAACAATGATTTTTGTTGAGTTCACTACCCTGACATTTTACAAAAACCTCCTAGAAACTCTTATGAAAACTCTAGACCATCTAGATATAAAAAAAAGTCTACAAATATATTAAGAAATATGTACCTTGCCTTCAATGTGTTGTAGAAGTTGATCATAGGTACCATTCATTCCGCCTATTTCATTGATGAATGGTTTAAAAATAGGTCGAACGTTGTAGGGTAGAAACTGTATGGCTTTACAAAATACGGCTATGGCAAATCCATCTTCGACTTCATTATTTTCGTTGACTCTGACGAACTCAGTGAAGCCTGTCTTTTTTGGCACCCAAACAACTAATGTAGGACATGGACTTTTCATAGGCTTCTTCATGTTCCATTCTGGTCCTATAATACCTTGTACATGCAATCATATGCCAAAACAAATGAAAATGAATGTCAAGTAAGAATAAGAAAAGAATAAGGTAATAGTTTAAACAAATATTACTATCAAAATGGATATATATATATATACACGAGCAAAAACGTTAATAATGCGTCTCCAACCTGAGGTTTTATACTTAATTAATTACACATTTTTTTATGTAACTTCGGACTTCATACTTGTATGGGAACAAAGTCTTCTCAAGGACTAATGCATTTCTGAGTCGGGGGTCTCATTAGAATTAATTAAGCTCTCTATCTCATAACATAGGGGAACGGTTTGTCCTCGTCTCACCCTACCCACTCGGTCCCTATTTATAGTGGGATAGTACTGGGTACGGTACGCCCCTTCTCAACACTATTGCACTTGTGCTCGCTTCATCCGATCCCTTTCATCATCATTTCATCTTTTTTTAACATATTCATCTTCATCTTGAAGAACATACAAAACTGAAAATAAATATAAATATTAAAGCATAAAAAGAACAACTATATGTTCATCAAAGATCTTTACGATATCCCTATACATCAACAACCATGTCAAAAGGAATACACGATTGTAAATGGAACACGCGTTCCATATGAGCATACCTGCACATAGATCTTTGTGTCCGGTATGAGCTTTCTTCTGAATAGAGGCTTTCACAGGATCAAGCAGGCAAATAACACAAAGCAAAGTGAAAAACAACACCAATGCAAAATTAATCCGTTGTTTGAGCTCCATAATGTCGTTGGGTATAGTATGAAAAACAATCAAATGTTAATTACTTTATATAGAGCTTAAGTGATAGCTTGAAATTTGTTGACTTCTCTTAAATATTGATTTGTTACTTACTTGCATAGTTCAACGTATGTGTCTTTCCTGGTAAATTACATACTGCTTAACTTAGAAAGGGAGATATCGACTTGTTCAACCAAGATATTTCAACAAGATATGTTTATCGTAAAACTAATATATTATATGTACGTTAATTGCTAGGAAAATAATAATGGAAAGATTTAGTCAACGTTTGCAATTTGCGGTACTTTGATTTCTTCAAACAATTCTAGAATGATAAATTAAGTACAAAAATACAATATTCTTAAGAGTCAAGGGAATATTAAGACATATAGGCAATTATGGTAAAATTCATTGCATAAATTACGATTTAAACCTAATTTTATACATGATGAAATTAATTTTGATTGAACTTATCACACACTACTAGAAAAGACGGATGTCACTTACGGACGTCACCTACGAATAATTCCAACGGTGATAGTGATCACTGATGAGAATCTTTCTGTGAAGCTCTGTCGATATATTAGATGTGGATGATACATCTTTGACTGTACATAGACGGGGCATTTATTGACGGATTATAAATGTGTCTTATCCAACCAAATTTAACCTCCACGGCCAAAGTTTGTCACGGACCTTCTCCGGCCAAAGTTTTGTTACTAGCGGATTGGTCATTGGTAGTCCGTCAATATATAGTTTTTTTAATGAAATAAAAGTTTTTCTAATTTCCAACAATAAAAGTACAAAAAAAGAGAGATGAAATTACATGTATTTCTTATAATACAATCACAAATTCTTGAAATTCAAATACGAATTATGGAATTTCAAATTCAATTACAAAACTACAATATACAATGTCATCCCATCTATATTATCCCGCCTTAGCACATCTCTCCTGACGATCTTGTTGTGAGGTAGGTTTAGCACATCTCTTGTGAGTGGCGCCCTCTGTGGTGCTCCATTCACACTAGCCTGTATGATACTGGAAGACTTGAGCGGCAGCCGCCATAGCCTTTTACTGAACATCTTCTGACTGCATGCTTGAGGACAAACATTGTTCAAATGGGAGAGAATGAAGTGTGCCACTAGTCCTCCCAATACCCACATAGCCCATGCATGAAACGTGTTATATGAACCATTGGATCTATTCTTGATCAAAGGTTGTCATGGACCTTCTCTGGCCAAAGTTTTGTTACTAGCAGATTGGTCTTCGGTACGATGTTATATGAACCGTTGGATCTATTCTTGATCAAAGGTCCTCCACCCCCTGTTAGGAATTGACCTTTAACGGCGACCAAAAAGCGGGTCGCCGCTAAAGTTCAATTTTCTTGTAGTGAAAGTATCATTTGAGACTTTCTGTTTGCATAATTATAATGCAACAATTGTCATGGATTTTGATACTAACGTGTCACAATAAGACTATACCGTCTTTATATGAATTTATTGAGTATATATTAAAAACAAGTTCATTGATATCATCAAGATTCTATAAGCATAAAGGATAAATATATCACTGTTTGAAAAGTCTACTATTGAAAATGTTCAAGTTCGGATGGGAGTTAAAATTTTGATGAATTGATGGTCATATATATTCCTGGATTATAACTATTTTTTGGTCTTGATTATGAAATTCTCTTGTTTACCAACTGATTCTTAGGGAACAAGTAATACATAATTAATTTACAAGTTGATTATAATTATTTTATATTTTCAATAATAATAGTTTAAATAGTTTCATATTAAATTATTAAACTAGCAAATTATCAAATATACATTAAAATGTAATGAGTAATGAATAAACTTAGGAAACACTAAAAGGTTTTGCAAATGAATTTCTATATTATATACATATATATATATATATATATATATATATATATATATATATAGGCTAAGTATCCTGTGGAAACACACTTGAGTTGGAGAAACCCGTGGAAACCCTATGTAACAACATTGTTTTTTTCTAATTTTTTTAGAATAGCTTGTATACTTAATTTTATGAGTTTCGGCAAAAAAAAAATCAAAAAAGCGCCGAATAGATTTTTTTTTTAAAAAAATTATGTAACAAACATGTCACATATGTAACAATGCTGACGTATGATAAAACCGAGTTTGTGTAACACATGTGTAACAAAATAATCTACTCGGCGCTTTTTTGATTTTTTTTTTTTGCCGAAACTAATAAAATTGAATATAAAAGCTATGCTGAAAAAATCAGGAAAAAATAATGTTTTTACATAGGGTTTCCACGGGTTTCTCCAACTCAAGTGGGTTTCCAAAATATCCTTTCCCTATATATATATATATATATATATATATATATATATATATATATATATATAGGCTAAGTATCGCTAGAAAACCCTACTTCCCAAGCTTTTTTTTGAAAAAATTTAGGGCACGTAATTTACATGTTTTTAAGAGTTTTGAGCAAAAAAAATCAAAAAAGCGCCTCGGTTTTTTTAAATAAATAAGTTATGCCTCATAACATATGTTAGCATATGTTGCACGTTATGTTATGATGCACAACTTTTATATATATATATATATATGGAAATATTGTGACCATTGCCAAAATTCAGGTATTATCCGTACATAATAATAACTATTAAAATAATAACAAAAAGTGCATGTTAGACTTAATTGGTGATAATTAGAGTCTTTAGAACCGATGAAGCCTACTCAATTGGTGAAAATTGGGGGAGCTAGAGTGGAGGTCATGTGGAGGTTAGGGTTCGATTCCTGTCGCAACCATATTTACCACATGTGGGGGTTTTTATATCGCTTTGGTCTAATTATTGCGCGTTATAGAGTTTTAGCGCGAGTACGAGACCCAGTAAAGTAGGGAAACCTCTAATATAATCAAATTAGCTAAAAGGGATATTTTTAGTTGGGGAATATTATTATTTGCCAAATGGGTGAAAATCTTAATTATTTAATATATAAGGGTTTTTATAAAATTGTGAGGTGTGTATATTATATTTATAAGTTTTATAAAAAATATATATAAACACCCACCCCCCCCCCCTAACCGGCCAAATCCCCCCCC
Organism: Ambrosia artemisiifolia; assembly: GCA_032199755.1. Classification (NCBI taxonomy): domain Eukaryota; kingdom Viridiplantae; phylum Streptophyta; class Magnoliopsida; order Asterales; family Asteraceae; genus Ambrosia; species Ambrosia artemisiifolia. Next base: position 10,800,852 of record CM063514.1, read on the forward strand.
CCCCCCCCCCAGTATAATATTATTATAATTTTATTTTTATTATTCTAATTATTAATATTAATAACCTATACCTTCTCATCAATCCATTCACAGTTCATCCTTCTCTTACACACTCAAAACACGCACTTAAGAAAAACCATCCAAATTCTCCTTCTTCTTGGCCGAACCCACCCACCAACACCCTAATAATCTTGTTTTGTTCATCTTATTATAAAAATGGACTCCAAAAACATAGACAGTTAAGTGTTCTTGGTGATTTGAGGCCAAAAATCCAAGGTTTTTAGATAGAGAGAAACAAGTTTGGAGCATCAAAACCCATGTTTTTGAAGTGTTTTACAAGGGTATGTTCTTGAATTATAATCTTGTATTAAATCTTTAAATTTTCTGTTTTTGTTTAGTTTTTCACCAAACGACAATGGGTTTTGCAAATGGTTTTATAAAACAAACAATTGAGATGAAATAAAATGGAAAATGATGATGAATATGTGTATGTATATGTGAGTCATGTGTGTGTGTGAGCCGTGAGTATGTGTGTGTGTGTGGTTGATTGTTTTGTTCATCTAATGATTGTTTATGCTTAGATCCTTTGATTCTGGTATCATGCAAGAGGGTTTTCTTAATGGTTTTGAATCTGATATAAAATTAAATTTTGATGATCTTGATGGTTTAGATAAATGGTATACGGATGTGATTATTGAAACGTGGGTTCTTTGATTAGTAGGTTCATGTTTGTGCAATGTTTGATGATGGATTTTTGATTATTTTAGACTTAGTAAAGGTCTGATTGAGATGATATTTAGAGGGTTTAGATAAGCTTAAAATATTGTAAAACAAGTTTGAATGGGATCTACACGCTTGGGAGGCCTTGCATGTACAATCAAAACGTGTTTTTCGGCTTAAAACGCCAAAATACGAGCTTTTGAAATAGATATTCCAAAATTGATTTAGAACAGGTTCTTATGACTTATTTTGACATGAAATAAAGTTTTATAAAGTATTCATAAAAGACCTAAGGTAAAAAACTAAATATACTTGCAAAAGATGCGCAAAAACGCATGTTTTCGACAAGTTTTACGCGTTTAGAACACTCATATTCAGGTCGGATGTAAAACAGCTTGTTTGGTGTCAAAATGTGAATAAAAGCCATTATTTAGGTGTAAAATATATTTACCATAGTAACGAACGCTTATAGTGCAAAACTATGCGATAAAAGTCGCCAAAACGTTATTTTTAAGGCGCATAACAGTTAGGTTTTGTGGCTGATTTAGAACAGAGAGTTTGGTCCTATTTTGTGGTTTATATGCAGGTCCTAGAGTTTAAATTAAGTTTATATGGTGTTCATAAGTTGATATGATGAATTTGGGAACTTGTTTAATATGAAAATTGCTAGAATAGGTCTTATTATGCATTCTAATGGTATGTTAGCCGGTATTAGTAAATTTAGGATAGATTATGTGATGATTGACACGTAAGTTAATTTCTTGGGAATATTACCATGAAGCCTAGGCGGTCAATGTGTAAATTGTGATACTAAGAATGAACGCGTTTCGATAAGAACGGCTTTATGTGAAACACGAGTCTTGATTTAGTGACTATGTAAGGCTATATGCTACGTGTATGTATTTGATTATAATGAAATGATGGGTCTATTAATTCAAGTTATGTGGCTTTTAACTTGGATTGATATATGTGTGAACATATAAATGTGGACCTAAGGGATAGGTGATTTAACGTGACATGCATGTGTGTGAGGACTAAAACTGAACCGATCGTCAAGGTCACCAATGGGTCAATAGGGTAAAGGTTAATGGAAATCCAAATCTTTTTGGTTAATCTAAGTCAAGGAAGTTTGGTGAAAAACTTGAATGGACTTAGAACGGTTGCTAAAATAGCCTTATGATATATAGGGTGTTGTTAAGTAAAGGATTGTGATTTGAACTAAGAAATCGCTTGATTGCTACGCTTGAGGCGAGTTTCACGACCCCTTTTCTTTTTAAATGTTTTTGAACATTTTAATATCGGGGGATTAACATGCTTGTATGATGAGTAAGACTAGAATTTATAGAACATTTGATGGCCTTGGGTAGGTGCACGAGGTGTGCGATGTATACCTCATCAGTCCCGCCGGACGAACACTTCCCTGCATTTCTTAATCATTAGCTCTTGGACTAGAGCCGTAGTTTATGTTAGTAGATTTATTGGGTTGACGCCCCTTCCCTGACCAGTAGAGTGGGTTTTATGGGAAACATATTCTTAAAAGTTCCTCGGAGAGGTCAAACCTTGGGAAGAAAAAGTTTTGGTTTGATTAAGAGCCTCAGGTTAAGATCATACTTGTTGGACCTAGCTAGTCTACTTGGTTCTCTTTTAGTTGTACTCGATCATACTCTTTAAACATGTTTTTCAGGTACTGATGCCTAGGGGTTTTGAGAGTGATTTTAGCATGCACTATGATGGACATGATGTTGGGACCATAAAACTTTGAAACTATGTTTTATTTTTAATGAATTTGTAAAACAATGATTATGTAATTTCGCTTCACATTGGTTATGACATGTTTTTAAAACTTTCTTGGACCGGAAACTTAAATATGTTGGACTAGAGGGTGGTTGCAAGATGTCAATACGTATCTTAATGTGATTTGCTAAACTTTGTGGTAACAACTTCCGTTACCTCACGACTTGCTTTCCGCTGTGCGCTGTCGGGGTGTGACAAATATTAATTTAAGAACACATATTTCGTGCGAACCGTGAGAACGCCATCTAAAACCATTCAAATTCAAAATTTCGTTTTACACTTATCTTTATTATAATCTCAAAATCACAATTTATGCGTAAAAATTTAAACTTGTAAAAAAATAAATTGTTTTTACACGTGTAAATTTAGCGTTTATACATGTGTAAACTAGAAGGTGATAAAGTAGAAGGATGTAGTCAGCCGTTGCCGGCAGCAGGTTTATCCGATAACCGTCTATGGTGGTGGCGGGGTCACAACCGCTCACTGTGGTTGTTTTAGACAATGTAGCTATTTGTTTGGCTCGGGTTGTGTTTATTCATCTTTTAGTGCATTTTGATACCTTGATTTTGCTCTCACGAGCTTTTGGTTTTCGCTTTGACGGTTGTTTAGGGTTTCTTATGGTTGTTTTAACTCTACTTTTACTATCATGAACTTTTGATTTCGTTGTTTGCTATTGTTATGTTGAGGCTATGATGCTTTGTTGAGCTTCAAATAAAAAACCCTGAATGTTTTTGGTTGCACCTGTTTTGATGTTTATTGATCTGATGTTAACAGTTGGGGTTTTATGTTATATATTAGTTGCTTTTCTTAAGTTGAAAATTCTTAGTCTATGATGTGTAACTAAGCCTCATTGGTTGTGACGATTACCTAACCCGTTATCTTTGTAAACATAAGTTGGTGGCTTTTCATCAAGGCATATATGCAATGCTTGGTTGTACTTGGTGCTTTAATGGTGTTCTGTTTATTACTTGGTTGTAAAATGGTCATTTCATGATGATGGTGGATCTTCTAGGAGATTGAAGGCGATGTACTAGGTGTCATTAAACCCTAGCCTGCTTATTGTTATCCCCAATCAAAGGATAATAGTGTTGGAGAAACCCTAACATGGGTTAAGTTGGTCAGATTGTTTCAACCTTTTTTGTAGCTTCTTAAGTCTAGAAGCGTCTTGCCGGGTTAGGGGTACCGGTGGTTGAGCTGATTATGTGGATTGTCAGTTATTACATTGGTTTAATGTTATGTGTTGATTGATAACCCTATTTCTTATATTACATTGGTTTAATGTTCTGTGTTGCTTGATTGAGTTACTAAAATAAGACGAGGCTTCTGTGTTAAGACTTGTCCTGGCACATTAAGTTATGAACCAAATATCTGGCCCCTGACAGGGCTTCGCCGTGATTGTGTTCCTATGTGTAGTTGTTTGCTCTTGATTAGTTTTTGCTATAATTGTCTGATTTGTTAACCATGGGTGATAGTGATGATCCTTGTAGTTCTGGTTAAGTTATTACATTAGTTAGTAAATTGACGGTGATGGTTGTGTTACAAATGTTCAATAGGTTTGATTAACTAATTTGTGGTGGTTGCGTTGATGGTGATGGCGGAATTATGTGGTGATGGTGGTTGTTGTGGAGGAGATAAACTGCCAAGATGGAGACGATGTTTGTTGGCTATAACTAACCTTACGCCACGTCATTTTAGTATATCTTTATGTTCAATATTTGTGTTGATTAGAGATTATATATGTATATGAATTACATGAGACTGTAGGTATTGACAATATAGATATTTGTCTTGGATTAGTAACGCCTTTTATTGTGATGCATCTTATCCTTAAGGCTATGATGAGTTGGTAACACTAAATGTGATGTTGATACGATTGTCGCCTTGGCGTGGTAGGGTTCATGGAGGGCACTTCATGAGTTGCAACCTTCCTTGCAGCCTTGGTGGTGTCGTTTTTAACTTTGAGCCTTTGACATGTGGTTTTTGTTTTCGATTTGTATTCGAAGTTGCACTTTAAACGAACATTAAAAAAGTTTTATATATTGCGTTGGTATGTGGTCACCACTCATGAGTTATTTTACTTGATTTTCGACGTTTACCTGGCAATAATGAATGGTTTTGGCTATTTGGGTTTCCAAATGATCTATGATTGTTTTTTCAGTAGTTCATGGACCACCCAGAAAAGTTAGTTGATGTTATGTTTTCGAGAGAAAACTACATTCCAACGACAGTCATTAGTCTGAGCCTATTAACGTTGTTTTTTGGGCGATGATGATATTTATCTAAGGCTTTTTGGGGTAGTCGTTGTTCAAGAATGGAAACGTAACTATAAGTTCGAGATATTACAATGACAATAAATCAGGTTGTCGTTGTTTAGGAACACAAAAGCAATGACGAGTTGTGAGAGCTTCTTTAAGCATTGACTAAGGTTAGTGTGTTTCATTAAAAAAAAAATTTATCTTGTTCTTTGTTTGTAATTGTGTAATTTAATCTGAATTCTTTAATTGTTTATTTGTTTTGCACGTTTAAAGATTAACGACTATAATCTATGTGAAGCATATGTGAGGGCTGCGTGTTTTGACTGGATTTTCTTTATCAAACATTAATAGCTAAAGAACGCATAGCCTGCAATAATAATAATAATCTGAGTGGAGAATATGTGACATCCGCGCTTAAACAACGATAATTCAGGGTAGAGCATATGTAACGACCTCGCTATATAACTACTCTAAAGACTGAATATCCATACTAAGGGAAAATGATATATGCGCGAATCATGTGACCGGGTTTCACTCGTGTTACATTAACTATTGCAGTCTATGAGACTTGGCGGTGGTACTATCTATGATGTCTTACAACATATTTTATGTCACATTGTGTGGAATTTGTATTATGCTAGCGCTCACTTTATACCTAGAGGTTATATGTATTGTAGATTCGAATTTCCATAGTTTATGTAAGCGATTTTCATTCAAAATGTTTGTGTAACATAATATCGTTTGATTTCTAAAGAAAATATTACGTTTGGTGTTTGTTCTTGGTGCTACTTTGACAATGTTTGTTTGAAAAACACATTCCGTTGGTATACCATTGGAGATATCGTCTCCTTAACATCACAAACTGCTTACAACATCCCTCCCACCACCACAACGCACGGGGATCAAATTCTACTTGATAATAAAATGTATACAAAGATAAATTATTATCTTATAAGTGATCAAATATTATTATCAGCATCTCCAACCATCCGCCCACCAAACCCACCTAACTGGATGGGGTAGCTATTGAAGATGTCGTGTGAAGGTGGTTTGATTTGCTTGACCAGACGTATCTGCTAGGTAATTAATGGGGCCCATTGACTGTTTGAAGGTTTAAAAAAATTAACAACTACTCTTTTTAAATTATTAAAAACGTTAAATTTAATATTTGTTGAAAGTGGTTGTGAGTAGAAAAGAGGAAAATTGCAATGATTTTTATGTAATATGTAGTTGTGAGTGGTTGAGTGGATTGGAGATGAAGAACCTATTATGAATGATCTAACACAAACAAACACTCTATATCCCTATTTTCAATTTACCCATTTCACACTCCATTTCAACCACAAGGAGCTCGAGCGACAAAGAAATCACGCAACATCACATACTCGTAATATTTTTTGTCAGTGAGCTCCAGTGATGAAGACACCACACAAACTTCACCTCTAAGTTTGTTTTTTTTTTTTAAACTGTTTTGTATGTTTTTATTTGTAGGTTTTACATGTGTTTTTAACTGTTTTAAGGTGTTTTTTAATTTAATGGATGACATATATATAATCTTTAAATTATTAAATTTTTATATAAATCACTATGTCCCAGTACTCCCGCCTAGGCCGAGTACTCGCAACTCCTCAGTCGGCCGAGTTGAGAGCGCCTAGCGACTTGTGCAACCTTGCTCCACCCCATATGATATTGTAGAACAAGTTTAAGCCTTTATAACCCCTCGACACTTGAATCGTAGTTCCTAGTCAACTAGGCTCGTGACAAAAATCCCGACAACCCATAATAATTCAAAGTAAACTTTACTTTACTTTTATGTTTTGTATTATGGTATGTTTTGTATTCCATTTATGCATCTTAGAACACCCAAAAAACCTTAGAAATTCCGATTGCACAAAAATTTCAACAACTATATTCCAAATGAAGGTGTCTTTAAATGTAAATAGACTTGAACAGAAAATCATTTAATCTATGTTCTAAGACGCAATTATGCCTCTAGTTTTTTTTGAAACGTTCAACTAAGTTTTATTCCACCATAAACGCTAGCGGAATACTAGCATACATCATACAACACCAAGTTACATATGATTAGATCTTCACCAACCTACTCTAGACAAATTAAAAGAGCGCCAAGTCTACCAATCAAGGCTAATACATCTCGCTCTCGACTTAACCCAAAGATGACTCCGAGTTTTAATTTGCCCGAACACCGCCTGAATGGAACATTGTTTGTTGTTAAAGACTGCTTCATTTCGAGCCCTCCAATTATGCCTCTAGTGGTGCGACAACCTCTCACGTTGAATCTTGCCAATGGCATTGTTGTTGCTAGATTTGCACCTTGAATGAAGCTAATAACACAAACGACAGGAAAGAGTTAACAAATATTTTTTGGCCGTAAAAAAGAAGTCATTTTATAAAAATTTAATAGAGTTTTAACACAACATAATGTTGAAACCTAAAGATGTTAAAATTTAAAATCACGTATTTTTTACATACCACCTTCTAAAACCTTTTAAGTTACATCCTAATTAAAAGTATCACTTTTTATCAAGTGGAGAAAATTTTTATTAGATAATTAAATCTTTAAATGAACTAGTATTATTCACCGCGCGCGTTACGGCGCGGTTTCATAGCGTGTAGGTTTTTTATCAAGGGGTTTTACCAACATTTACAGAGTCAGCCAAGAATTAATTTATGTGCAAGTGACCTGCTATATCATGTATTAATGTTATCAACAAAATGCAACTTGAAATATGTGCTATTACACTCAGTCACTCGTTACAAATAAAATTTCAACCAACAATATGGCCAACTTAAAACAATGTGATCTGAAATGCTAGCAGCAATAAAAAAAAATATGACATGGATATAACAATATTTAACATGTTATGCATTTTGCCTTTATGGGACGTTACATAACATTTGGAGAAATTGAGAATGGCAGAATGCAACAAACTATAATTTGTGGTAAATGCGCATACAAGAGACATAAGAAATTGCAACTTTAGATTAATAACATCATGAAAATTCCACATTGTGGTAACATAAGGTACCAAAAGTTGTAAACTTGGCTTGTATAGATCAATATGAGCATACAGAATGTAGAATTCAAAAAAGTACCAAAAGTTGCAACAACATGAACTTTGATTCCCTGGTCATCTTTTGCACCAGAACAGACCACCGCCATCAGCCGATGTGGCGCTAATATATATCACTTATTGCTTACCTAAAAGTCGGTCGATGAAATTGATCTAAAATGATGTTGTTGTGTTGACACCACTGAATTGACATTAAGAGCTTGGAGATAATTATATAGCATGGAGGTGCTTAGTCTCCCTATTATCCTATATAACATGACAATAAAATTGAACTTAAACAATGAAACCACTTCAAGTATACCATTTTCTAAGCCGAATACAACAAACACAAAAAGGTATACAAAAAGATCAAAAAAGTCTAATACCGGTAAACAATGATGCTCAACTTCGCGGTTGGTAACCAATCATTTGCTTGAGGCGACTAATGCTCAAAATGATGCTTAACCAAATTATATTTAGAGACCAATAAATCTGTAATAAAAAGGATGAACCATTTGCAAATTAAAGTAATCATTTACTAAAAATTAAAACCCAAAATATTGACTATAATCTGAAATCAACCAATTATCAAATTAAAAATAAGTATTATCGGGTGATATGGAACAAACCAATGAAGGAACAAAATCATCAATGAGTTAACTTGGACAGATTTTCTTTTCATGCCAAACGAGTCGATGGGTAAAAAGTCGGTAAAACTTAAAGTGAGAAAGTATAACCCACTTATTGCATATTGTAATATACGTTGCAGTAAAGTACAATAAATACACTCTTTTTTAGTCCAACTTACTTGTGCATTGTTCAAGAATCCAGCAACCGAATTGGCGAGAGTAACATACAACTTTTATACATGTTAAACTAACCTAAAATATGTCTAAATCAAAAATTGAGATTCAATCACCTCAAAGTTTATTTTCAACAATTAACTCATAATACATGGTAATTAAAGTTTGCGTATAAGCAATGAGTGTAGTTGAGTAGCACCATTAATTAAAACAACTGAAATGCCAATTTATAAAACATATAACAAATACAAAAGGTAGACAAAATGATTAAAAAAGTGTCATACCAGATAAATAATGATGCTCAATGGATCGAAGCAAATTAGGAAATCCAATAAGACAGGATCAGTACGCGGTAAATTAGGTTGAATCGACCAATAATACTCAAAATGATCAGCCTTTCCACCTGCACACTTGGTGGCTACTCTGTTTTACAATCACCACACTATTGACACCCTTCACGGAACCGTAGACTTGCCAAGTTGACGACTGCTGCGACGGAGATCAACACCATTATAAGAATCAAGACTTGAATTAATTAAAAATGACAAGAAACTAAAATCGAAATGCGAAATAAGGCAAGAAATTGAAAAAAAAAAATCAAATTATCAAATTGAGCAACGAAAAAGTATTGTGAACCTAGGCTAACAAAACCATAATGACTACAAACCAAACATCTGAGAAAATGCCAACCCAAATCAAAATCTAATCTTTTCATCATCGCTCACAACTTTCATCTACAACATCACCTGATTCTTATTTTCCCTGCAGATGAACCAATACACTTCAAACATGAATAACACTACCGACAATTTAATAACTTGAAGAAAGAGGAAACAACCAACTTTGTTATGGATGCGCATGCTTCTACCTTCTTCCTGACGCTTCCTTTATGGATAGATGATTCTGTCTTTTCACTTTACATCCAAGTCAACAAATTTTATATATTAAAAAGCACAGTTCAATACCCAAATCACATACAAACAGTTAACAGGACCCCAAATAAACGATAAAACTAAAGAAAACATCAACCAAATAACGAAATCAAGCAACAAAAATCTCAACACCAGGAAAGCTAGTTTAACTAAACACTGAAATTGAGAAACGCAATAAAAGAAAGTGGTTAACATTTTAACAGAAATTTTGGTTAAAGAGATGTTGATTTCACCTTATTTTCTTCATTGAAGAAGGGAAGGATAAAGATGAACTAAAGGAAAGGCCCAGTAAGTGATGCGAAAATCAGATAGTCATTATTGTCTCCTCTCATCTGTGTTCCGACGATTCAAAGGTGAACAGTGACGGTGGCGGTGTGGTGGTGCGTCTCCGGTCACCACCCATATGTAGTTTCTCTTGTCTTTCACATCTCTCTCTATCTATCTATTTCTTAGGTCAATCATCGTTCTCTCACATCTGTCTCTCTCTCTCTCTCATCAGCTAGACAAACCACAACAATCACCACACTGCACGGCCGCCGATCACCTTCAACCTGCACCAAAACCCTAGCCAGAGTGAATTAGCGGTGGTAGGTGGATGAAGGGAGCCGGACATGGCGGTGGCAATCGGTGGGGGGTTTGATGGTATAGTGAGTTACATGTTGATAAGGAGAAGATGGGGTTGTAGAACGGTGATTTTCCCTAGAAACAATGTGGTGGCAGAATAGGTTTAACGCGTGTAAAATGACATGTACGTGTACTGTCCTAGTTAAAAGAGCACAATGACTTAAAAGACGAATATACTCCTGAAAATGCATATATTACGTAATTGCCCAGACACTGTTCAATTCAATAACTGTTTAAAACACTTCAATTATTAATTAATATAGTTAAATTAAATAAATAAATTACAAGTATCCAATACCCGGGTATACCGAGTATGGTTATTTATGCTAGGAACCGGAACTGGAACCAGTTTTTTCAATATCCGGTCAAAGTAATACCCGACCCTACCCGAAACCAATTCCATACCCGGAACCAGATTTAAAAAAACCCGGTTTGTGCACCTCTATCTAAAATAGTGTTCTTCATTCACAATAACCCAAAGCCCACAATCAAATAAATAAGCCCAATAGTTTTAAAACCAAAGCCCAAAATAGTAGTGGGCTGGCCCATATTACATCTCTTAGATTAACGTTGCTATCTATCTGTGATGGATAAACCCCAACGGGAAAAATCTCTTCCACAATCTTACCCGACATCATCATTTTTGGATATTTTCTGCTGATATTTTTCTTCAATTTCTTTCACAAATACTTCATTTTCAGGTATTTATTCATTTAATGTTGTAATTTGTGCATAATAAATACCCAATTTCACATCTTATTGTTGCTTGCTGGATGTTGCTTATTATTAGTTTCATACTTCGAACTTTATCTTGTTTTTTTTTTTCTTATTTTTTGTTTGTCCATTTTTTAGTTATTTTTAAAGGAAATTGTTTAAGGGTTGTTTTTAGTTCTTGTTTTGGGTTGTAAATCTTGAAGCTTGGAGTTCTGAAGTATTGTTGTGATTGAGTGGATATAATGATATATGCTATGTGACAGTTTCTTTTCATGCATACCAGGTGTTTGATGAAATGTTTCTGAATAAAACTTCCATTTTGTCACTGAAACAAAAACAAGGGTTTTAAAAGGGTCATTTTTCCCACTTTGGAGTTATAAAATTATGGAATATGGCATGCACAGTAGATGTATGAATAAGTTTGAATCTTATGACTTTTTGAGTTGGTTGTTAGTATTAAGTCCATAAAAATTGATTTTGATGTGTTTCATGTTCAAATAATTGTGTGATAAAAGAGGTGCCTTGGGGGCTTAAGGTGGCGCCTCATGTATTTTGTTGTCAAAATCATAGTTGTTAAAGGTGCACTCAAGGCTAGTTGAGCCTCACTGCATGGCGTCGAAAAAGCGAGGCATACGGTATAAAAATACATTTTTAGGGGGTTTAGACATGTTTAATCTTCTTTAGGGTTAGTTTAGATTGTTTTAGGTTGATTCCAGACATGTTGAGGGTTGGTATAATTGTATTAGACGATTCTTGGACGGAATTCCGTCGAAATTTTGTCTGAAAAATGCGCCTGAGGGCTTGAAAATGGGGCTTTTGAAGCGAAACGAGAAGGCTGCGCTGGACTTGAAAAATGGGCCTAGACGCACGCTTGGGTGAACCTTGACAATATAGGTCAAAATTGGTCCAAATAGGGGTTTTGAGAGATTAATATTTAAAAAAAAAACCAAAGGTAAGAAGAAATTATATTAAGGTTTATTTGATAGAAAGGTTTACATGTAAAGCATATGAGAGAGGTGAGGCATCTAGTTGTAGATAAAGCTTATTTGGTTGTACATAGAGCATTACCTCGCGTACATAATGTGAGTGCCTCGGATTTTGGGACCTAAATGTCTTAGAGCGTCTCATGCTTTTGTAAACCAAGTTGGCAAGTTTACACAAATAGTTTTTGTGAAAATCTTAACAATGCAATTTATTTACGATTTTTACAATTGTGTGTTTGATAAATGATAAATATGTGGCTTCATCGGTAATAGAAAACTATATGCATCATGCTAGCTCGAACACACAAGTAATCTGATGGGATTGTGGTACTATATATGTTTTGAATTATTATTCATTACTATTTTTTTTTGCTTCAGAATCCTGGATCTGCCACTGAGTTGACTCGTTGAAGCTTAAAAATGGCAATGGCCACTTTCAGTGCTACATCACATTGTCATCACAGGCTCTGGTGGCAGCCCAATACTTCAAAGCTTCCTGTTTCTTGCTTTATGCCACCTCCTTCGTACACAGGTCAATTAATTTTCATATTATCATTAATCTGTGTTTTCAATTGGAGTAATAATAATAATAATCTCTCTGTCTTTGTTTGATAAACATATGTTGATTTTGATCAAATTTAGGTACTCAAGGGTCTAGAGCGGGCCCCAAGCGATCAGGAAGGTTGGAAGGTGCAGGAAAGAGCATGGAAGATTCCGTGAAGAGGAAAATGGAGATGTTCTATGAAGGGTCTAACGGACCGCCACTTCGTGTTCTTCCAATTGGAGGTTTAGGAGAAATTGGAATGAACTGCATGCTTGTTGGGAATTATGATCGCTATATACTTATTGACGCTGGTGTCATGTTCCCAGAGTAAGTTTCGTCGATGCCTAGATTGAGTGGTTGGGTGGGTTATGTAACGAGTCAAAGTGGACTCGGGTTGAAAGTCGAATTTGACATTAATAATATATTAATATGCATGAATTTGTTTCAGCTATGATGAACTCGGTGTTCAGAAAATTTTACCAGATACCACATTTATAAAGAAATGGAGTCATAAAATTGAAGCGGTTGTGATAACACATGGCCATGAAGATCACATTGGTGCATTGCCTTGGGTGAAGCTTCTTTTTCAGCATTCTCTAATAATAATTTTATGTTCTTCATTTATTTTATCTTACATAGTTCTCACTGTTTCACCACTGTTTAACTAGGTTATACCAGCTTTGGACTTACGTACTCCAATATTTGCGTCATCCTTTACAATGGAGGTCTGAAGCTTTCTTAACTTATTTGTTTCGGGTTAAAAGTTTAGAGGTGGTAATTCAACCCGTTTAGTTATGAATGGGGCCAATTCGGGTAACACTTAACGGGTCAAACATGAAACAATCCAAAAACTAGATAAAAAGGAAATCAGGTTAAGAAATAACTGGTTGAAGGGGTTATTTATGCTTACAAAATAACTTACAGTTGTGTTTGATGTATAAAACATCCTAAATCATTTACCAAAAATGTTGTATTATATTGGACAAAAACTGATTTGAGTCAATCCAACCTGACAGGTACAAACAATTTGACCCAGACCCTTTTTGACCTGTTACAAAAGCCGACTGACTCACACATTTTGCCACTTCTAATAGAAATTATTAGCTGTTAATAGTTGATACTCTTTTTCTTGAGCAGCTTATTAAAAAGCGTTTGAAGGAATCAGGAATATTTGTGCCATCTCGGCTTAAAACTTTTAAAATGAAGAAAAAGTTCATTGCTGGGCCATTTGAAATAGAGCCTATACGTGTCACACATTCGATTCCTGATTGTTCTGGATTAGTTCTTCGGTGTTCCGATGGTACTATTCTTCATACAGGGGACTGGAAGGTAAATTTTTCGTTTATTTTGTGTATACCTTTTTCTCTTTATTTTTATGTAGTATATTTAAAACTTCATATTCAACAGATAGACGAGTCACCATTGGATGGACAAGTGTTTGACCGTGAAGGTTTGGAACAACTCGCGAAAGAAGGCGTAACTTTGGTAAGCACCTAACTCTTTAAAACTCTGAAAACTAGTAATTTTTTTAAAATTCTCAAAACTAGTATATTTTATCAAAGAAGGCGATAAAATATGAAACTGCTAATTTATATTTTTCAGATGATGAGTGATTCGACAAATGTTCTCTCACCTGGAAGGACAACTAGTGAAACTGTTGTAGCTAATTCACTACTACGGCATATTACAGCTGCAAAAGGAAGGGTTATTACTACTCAGTTTTCGTCAAATATTCATCGCCTTGGAAGTGTCAAAGCAGCAGCAGATTTAGCTGGCAGGAAGTTGGTATGTCGTTTATTTATAAATGGGTTGATTCAGATTACTGTTAACCTCCAACAGGTCTAATAAAAATATTGCTAAAATTGAACAGGTTGTATTTGCAATTCATACTGCTTCATAATGTGTGTTATTCAAAGATTTAGATCATCATTATAATAATAATTTTTTTTTTGTAATAATGTTTAAAACATAATATGTCTTATTCAAAGATTTAGATCATCATTATAATAATAATAATAATATTTTTTTTGTAATAATGTTTAATGTTTTAATTATTTATTAATTTTTTTTTTATTAATTGAAGATTTTGATTATTATTATTATTATTATAATATTGTTTCTGTAATCATGTTTTATACATCAGTTATTTGTTATAAAGTTATTTTAATTTCAGGTGTTTGTTGGAATGTCTCTAAGGACATATCTTGATGCTGCATGGAAAGATGGAAAAGCACCAATTGATCCTTCAACTCTTGTATATAACTTACCTTGAAATCTTTTTGTATCTTATTGGTAACTTTTTCATTCATTTTTTATTTTAATTAATATCATATAATTTCTACAGGTGAAAGTTGAAGACATTGATGGTTATGCACCAAAAGATTTGGTTATTGTCACTACCGGCTCACAAGTAAGTTGCAATAAATGACAAAACCGTAACGTAAAATCAAAAGATCTTGTCATTCTTGACTCCCTTATTGCTGTAACGGTATTTGGTTGTGTCAGGCAGAACCTCGTGCGGCACTTAATCTTGCATCATATGGAAGCAGTCATTTTTTCAAATTGAACAAAGAAGACACAATTTTGTACTCAGCTAAGGTAATTATTCTTTCATGTATTATATTAAATATTACAACCTTCTCAATTGGTTTATTGAAAATATTGATTATTATTTCTCAACACTTGTTTTGTACATATATAACACTTTCCTACTTACCTCTAATCTCTTGTCAGAACTCTAATTCTTATATCATTTATAGGTGATCCCTGGTAACGAGTCTCGAGTGATGAAAATGATGAATCGTTTATCCGAAATTGGGCCAACAATAATAATGGGTAAAAATGAGCAGTTACACACATCGGGTCACGCCTACCGTGAAGAATTGGTTAGTATTTTCTTATGTTATTGTTCTATCACTATCCAAATTTATACATAACACAAACTGAAAATTAGTATGTTGAAATGCTTTCCAATCTTTTGTGGAGAACTGAAAAAAGATTCCGAATTTTATTTTCGTGTCGTAGCAAGAAGTGCTGAGGATTGTGAAGCCACAACATTTTCTACCCATCCATGGCGAACTCTTATTCCTTAAAGAACATGAAGTACTTGGAAAATCCACTGGAATTCATCACACTACTGTAAGTCACCGTTGTAAATTTGGCACACGTTTTTTTTATTACTGTTTTTTTTCTGAAATATTACTGTTACTTTTATATAAAAATAGGTAATAAAGAACGGAGAAATGCTTGGGGTTTCTCATTTGAGGAACAGAAGAGTCTTGTCTAATGGTTTCGTTGCTCTGGGAAAAGGGAATTTGCAGGTTCTCATCTCTCTCTCCCTCCCTCTACACATATGTATAATGTGTATGTAAACAATATAATTGAATAAAATTCCATTACTGCAGTTGATGTATAGTGATGGTGACAAAGCGTTTGGAACATCTACTGAGCTTTGTGTGGATGAGAGGATGAAAATAGCAACAGATGGAATTATAGTTGTCAGGTTAACATCTTAATTTTCAACACTAGAGGCGGTAAATTGGGTGGGTTGGGCTGGTAGAGAAATGCTCAAAATTTGCTTTCTGTCCATAATTTTTTTCTTTTTCTTTATATTAACTAATGTCAATTATTTAAAAAAAAATATACTTACAAACTTCCAATAATATGCAAATAAAATTTGGGCAACGTTCAACCCGCTTGACCGGTTTAACCCATTTGACCTGTTTCCTTTTACGCTAACTTACTCATTTGATCTGTTAAAATGCATATTAACTTTCTAAAACGTGTCTATTTTCAGCATTGAAATCATGCGGCCTCAACCAACAGAAAGTTTATTTAAAGAAACCCTAAAAGGGAAAATAAGAATAACCACACGGTGCTTATGGGTTGACAACGGGAAACTTCTAGACGCTCTTCATAGTGCTGCACATGCTTCATTATCAAGTTGTTCAATCAAAGCGCCATTACCTCATATAGAAAGAACCGTTTCAGAGGTTTTAAGAAAAATGGTAAGAAAATATAGTGGTAAAAGGCCCGAGGTCATTACGCACGCTATTGAGAACCCGGTTGCTGTTCTTGCTGATGAAATTAATGGAAAATTGTCTGGTGTTCAAAGCGGGTTTGAGATGCCTTTGGGAAAAACAGTTGATGGAAGCCCAAAAAAGAAACGGGCTTCGAAGGTTCAACAAGAAAGCAAAGATCTTGATCCTTTAACGGTTTCCGGTGAAACTAAAGGTCATAGGTTTACTATTCGATATTCATTGCTGAGTGTTTGGATCAGTCTGGCATTAAAAACTTTTTATTTAAAGTTTCTATTTTTGTACAGATGATGTTATCAACGACGACGGATTATTATCAGAAGAAGAAACTGCAACTAGTTCTGTTTCTGATTCCGAGTCATCAGATGATTTCTGGAGATCATACACAAATACCGACTCCATTGAGGAATTATTAGTAAATGACAGCAAGGATTCAAATACAAAGAAGCCTATAAAAAGAAACAAATGGAAACCAGAAGAAGTTAGAAACCTTATTAGATTTCGTGGGGAATTAAATAGTAGATTTCAAGTTGTGAAGGGCCGAATGGCACTTTGGGAAGAGATAAGCTCGAACCTTTCGGATCAAGGGTTCAGTCGAACTCCAGGCCAATGCAAATCATTATGGGCTTCATTAGTTCAAAAATATGAGGTTTGTTATAAATTTTCTATTTTATGAGTAAATTATTATTACAAAGCTAATATTATTCAAAAGTAATCTAATTATGCTTAAAAAATATGGTTTAGGAGGTTTTATGCTTTTAATGCCGTTGGACCCATTCCCTTTTTAGCTTTTTAGTTTTTTAGTTTTACCTGTTTGACCCGTTAGAGATAAAATTTAATCCGAATCCATGTATAAGCAAATGGGTCAAAATTGCAACCTCTACTTGGAACCCATCGTTTTTGGTGTAGACGAAAATGCAATATTTGCATATAAATGCATATTTCATTTTCTTGATATGTGGTATGTCACTCATGTGAGAAATGTTGTTTCTTTAACAGGAAAGCAAGAATGAACCTGAAAGCAAAAGAAGTTGGCAATATTATAGCGACATGGACAACATTTTATCGACAACACCTGATGCAATGGCCAAGAAGTGATCCAAAAGTATAACATGATATGTTCATTAAGATTTGCTTATGATAATGTTATGAACATGATGAAAAGGAAAAAAGTTATGTTGGCCTTGAGAAGCATAAAATTTTGTAATTCAGTGTAGACAGTAAATTAGTTGATTAAGCATATCATTGTCACTTTCATTCTTGTATTATATATTTATATGTATTTACAAAGCTTTGTGTAAGGGATCAACCCACCAAGTTTGCTTCGTTTCATGTTTTTTTCAAACCGTATCTCTGTCACTCGAACTAGTTTATTTGATCGTCAATAGAGATTATCAAACCCCAGCCGTTGGCCCTTGGCTAGCGCATTACCAAATCTCTGTCATTCGCATTGTCAAAAACAAGCTTAGGGGTTCATCAAATTACTGTTTCTTTAATGTTGCTATAACAAGTACAACCTTGCCTTTACTTTTAATCTCTGCTACCATTCAAATTTTCTACTTAGGTTGTCTTCTTGCATTGCAACTCTTATGTAGCTTCGTATAAGCGGCATAACTAACTAATCAAACATCTCCTTGAGAGTAGTGCATCTTTCGAAAGCATGAAAGATGTGATTTGGTAATGCGCTAGCGAAGGCTTACGTTGTAGGGATTTGTATGTCCGTTATAAAATTAGTTTTCAACCGAAGTTAGGAACATACAATGATTAATAATAAAACCCTATTATAACTCTCACACTAGGTTCACTTGTAATACCATACAAAAAGTTAACAAGGCGTATATTGAACATACGAAACCTACACGCAGAGCGTATCAACAATAACTAAACTCTAATGATGACTGATGTATAAAAATGTCAACTCAACTATACAAAAACACAACTCAACAACAGCAAATAATAATGGGATATATATGCAACTCATATGTGTTCCTCCTAGATTGTTGTCCATGACACCAACATGTAAAATGTACATCTTTTTATCCATTTGGTATGGGAAGTATTTTCTGCCTAATGGAAATTTCTGAGAATATAACGACCGCTACAGTCAAGGTCCCCATGAATATGAATAACCCGATAAAGCTCTGAACATCAAGACTCTGTGGAAGGGCATGTTGTGATTCACTAGGAGTATGGTATCCAAGATACCTTTTCTTCATTTCTAGCATAACATCACTCTCAGTGACATTTATTAACGCCCTTGAAAAAAAATTTAATAAAGGAGATCCGTGAGGGAATGCCTGGACATTAAACAACATATTAAGTTAGAGCATTATTGTCAAACGAGTTGTTTTGCAGATATATATGCACATTGTATGACATTATATAATGACTCATAATGAGGGAAATTATTTGTTAACTTTTAAAGTTAAAAAAGGGGGAAAACAATATTACATTACCAAAATAATCATTTGATATCGCCAGTCAAAAAAAAAAAAAAAAAAAAAGCCGGCTATGCCTCCCAATTTACCCATAAATTTGCCGGCTTAGCCTCCAATTTGTTGGCTCAGCCGGCTTGTTTTCTATTATGGAAAAATCCGGGTCAAACTTGACTATTTTGGTAATTTTCCCCATCGATTTTCACATTGTTGAAATCCTTGTAGTTTTCGTTTAACCTCCTATATATATGCATATCCACATAGGAAAGAGACAGAGAGAGTGAGAGACTCACAAATGCATTTCCGAATTCCTGGTTTATCGGTCCAAATTTCATGTAATTAGAACCATACTTAGAAAGAAAGAGTTCTATGTACGGGAGCTCATGAAAGACAACATCTACACTACCATTGGACAAAGCGCTTTTGTACTCTTCGACGGTTCTTAGGGGTAATAGATTCTTGCCGGAACAATTGTATTTTTTGATAATAAAGTCCCTTAGGAAAGAACCATCTGGATAGCCAGCATTTTCGAAACTAGAAGGCACTTTGGGACGAAGTTGGTCTAGTGTCAACCATGAGGACAAAGTAGCTGTGAAAATCTGAACTATTATGAAGATCATACTTAGCCACATGACAAGCACAACTTTAGAGTTCCTGTTGAGTATCTTCCCTACAAATAACACAATATGGTAAGTTAGTGAAGGAATGGTTTTACAAGGAAAGAGGAATTGTGACTCCAAAATATTTAAGTTCCTTAGATTTTTTACCAGTTTATGTATATACACATGTAGTAGACATATCTTTATTTATTTATTTATTTCAATAAAAGCTACACAAATGTTTAGCATGGTAGTCTCTCTATAAATGTTCCATAATATAGATGTCATATGTATCCTTCCGGAAAAGGAAAGCTAATTTTGTAAGTCTTTTGAGTATTAATGTAAAATTTTATGTTTGCTTGATAAAATGTTCATATAAATATTGTTGCTAATTATGTGGCACCAAAGTTTCATACCATTTAATAACATTTTCTATAGACTCAATTTAACTAATGCCATTTGTGTATATGATTCAACCTACAATAGAAAACCAAGAGGTTATAGCTAGCCGTCAGGGCCATCCTTGATAATTACGGGACCCATAGGAGTAGCAAAAGTGGGCTAAAAAATGTAAACTTATATCTAAAAAAAATCAGTGATAGGTCATAGGTGGATAAATGGGCCCCTAAATGGGCCAAAACTAAATAGACTATTGTTTTACTGTTTTTTAGCCGGGTTTTAAATTTAAATTTAAACTAGTCTTTAAGCGCGCCCCGCGTTGCGGGGTGGTGGCCGTAAAACCATGCCACCAGCGTGTAGGATAGAAGCGTAAAACCGTGCTAAGTAGCAACGAAACAACGACCAAAACCAGGAAAATCGCAAAGAAAAAACACAAACTATTAACACCAAGTGACACATATAATGTTAAAACATAGAGGGAAAATGAGTCGTAAAACCATGTTAAGTACTAAGCGAACCAAGAACGAACCCATGCAAAATCGCAAAACAAACTGCGTTAAATGAGAAAGCACTAAATTAAAAGGGGTATAAATGAAAAAAAACCACTAAAAGACGAAATAGACTACGAGACAAAGGAGTTAAGAAAAGAGTATTGTTTCAAACTTTCGTGGTCAAAATACAAAATCACAAACATAATCAAAACCTTCGTGGCCAAAGTGCAAAATTAGAAACATGACTATTGTTCGTCATGTTTCTAATTAATACATATAATAATATGAGATTTTGTTTAAAGAAATAAACTAGATTATATCTCGGAAGCTTTCTGGGTTAGACAAATCAAATTTGAAACGCTAAAATATGCGTTACGATATAGCATGAAAATTAATGTACTATAACATGATAAAACAACAATTTTAATCATGTGAATAAGAACCCGTGTGGTTCATATGGGATTCGATCCTGGGCAGTGGTCGCTTTGCAACACGGGATTTACCGCTGAAACACTACTTTCCAAAAAAAATCATGTGAATAAGAATGAAAATATATATTAAAACGAAGATATACTTTTGGATGGTAAGCAGAGCCAGAAACAACCATTACAGGGCGTGTTTGACGAGGTAGTCTTGAAGGTGTGACCTTTTTTTAAATGAGTGGTTTTAACCTATTCTATGTTGGATGAAAATATAATTCCTATTTACTAGATTGAACATGATTAGTGACTTGGATAAACATTATTAATGTATTAACTGAACATATTGTGTTTTTTTTCCTGTATGAACAAAAACCAACAAAAAAGTCATTTTTTCGTTTTTTTTGTATAGCACTATGGTACTTGTTTGAAAGATAATAAAACACCCGTTAATTTGGTGTAATTTTTTTCTTTAAAAAATCTTGTATATAAAAGTTATTACGAAAGAAAAAAGGACTTTTGGAGGGAAATAAGGGGGAGAATGCCACGTGGCACACCCAAGGGTGAGGATTGCCTCATTGAATGCTATGCAGGAAAAGATGCTTTCTTTTACCATATACTAGATTATATCCCGGAAGTTTTCCGAGATAGACAAATCTAATATGAAGTGTTTAAATATGTGTTATGATTTAAAATAGAAATTAATGTACTACAATGTGAGAAAACAACAATTTTAATCATTTGAATAAGAATGAAAATGTATATTAAAATAAGATATATGTTTGGATGAAGAGCAGAGCTAGAAGCAACAATTGCAGGGCGTGATTAAGGCGGTGGTTTTGAAGATGTGACTTTTTTTTTTAAAAATGAGTGGTTTTAACCTATTATGCTCTAGATGAAAATAGAATTCCTATTTACTGGTTTGAATATTTTTAGTGCCTAAACACATTGTGTTTTTTTTTCCTATATGGACAAAACCCCACAGAAAAAAGTCATTTTTTTTATATAGCACTATGGTACTCATTGGAAAGATAATAAAATGCTTGTTAATTTGGTGTAATTTTTTTCTTTTAAAAAAATCTCGTATATAAAAGTTATTAACGTTAAAAAATTGTGAGGAAAATATGAGATAGAAAAAGACTTTTGGAAAGAAATAAGGGGAGAATGCCACGTGACACACTCAAAAGAGGATGATGGTCTCATTGAGCGCCATGTCAACTTCAGTGCTTTCTTTTATTAATATTATATATAGATATAGATATAGAATATAGATATAGATATATAGATAGATAGATATATATGACATTTTTAAGCAATTTAGGTGCCTTGGAGAGTGGGCCTAGTGTGGTGTGGCCCACCCTATACATGGCTCAAGCCGACCTTGCTAACCATTATATTTATAAAGTGTTTAAATATGAGCAATAAATGGCCAATCGAGGGATAAATCCCAAAGTATTTAAGTCTACCTTCGTGGAAGAAGAATGTGGAAATCGGAAACCAAATGACCATTACGATTCTTTTTAGGATTGGGGTTGTAAACTTTGGGTTCCCAACACGATATTCCAAAAATGCAACTGCAACTCCAGTATAGATACATGCACCAACTATTGTGATCCATAATCTCCATGTAAAAGGTCTTAAGAAAGTCCACAAGGTTTGGTTCCATTCATGTACAGCATGAACAAGCATATATACATCAGAGCTCATGTAAGGCGTTGTAAAATCAACATATTGAGTTCGACTGGCACGGATAGTAACATCACCTGCTACTGCTTCACAAGTCTACAACATAACAAATTAAGAAATGCTATGTAAAGTATTTTGAATATGTTTTAGTTTATTAATCTTTGATACATGATACTTGTATTGTGTTTCTCTTCTATATTTATTTAGGTGGTAGAAGAGGTAAGTTTTCAATTACTATGAATTATATTCTTTTAGTTTTATCTTTTTATTTTTGGACTATGTTGAGTATATGTAAGAAACTGTTCTTTTTTGTTTTATACACATAACAATAACATATATTACCTATCAAACATATGGACAAAAGGACAAGGACATACATATTTGGAGCATCATTTTAAACCACTAAACATAACTTGTTCTTTACTTCATCTTGGTATGGCTACTTAACGTGTGTCTACCTTGAAAAGGATAAATGTAGCTAGATAGAGTTCAGCATTAACACATGGGTGCTGGGTTTCATACATCCTATGGCATCACATTCTAAGGGTATGACATCATATTCTATGGTATGTGGCAGCTTCCTATTAATGTGTGATGTAGGCCAGGGTGTATGCTTCCTAATTAGGGGGTGTATGACCCCTAAATACCTAACACATTCAGAGGACATGTTGTCATAATGTAAGCTTTCTTCTAATCATTAACAAACGCAGAG
Organism: Ambrosia artemisiifolia; assembly: GCA_032199755.1. Lineage (NCBI taxonomy): Eukaryota > Viridiplantae > Streptophyta > Magnoliopsida > Asterales > Asteraceae > Ambrosia > Ambrosia artemisiifolia. The sequence goes on from CM063514.1 coordinate 10,824,073, forward strand.
TAAGGATTATAACAATTATATTTCAAACAAGACACATGATTTGTTTTTCCCTTTAGGCCTCCAAAATTGTTCATCCAACCCTAAACCATTGTGATTTTGGTATTATAGAGGCGAAAGCTGGTGATGTAAGAACATTCACATTGTAGTCTTTGAATTCTATATATAGGGGAGGGATAAAATGAAAAGCCTCTTGAGTTGAGAAAACCTTAGAAATCATGTAAAAGGATGTTTTTTTTAATATACAATGTAACATACATGTTTTTAAGCATTCTGGATAAAAAAAGCACCAATGAGATTTTTTTAAAAATAAACAAAGTAGCGTTGTTTACATATGTGTTCAACTATTTATCTGTTGTAACAACACAACTTTGTTTATTTTTTTAAAAAATATCCATTGGTTTTTTGTTGCCCAAAACGCTTAAAAACATGTATGTTACATCCTGTAATTTTTTTTAAAAAAAAAGGTTTTTTAGGTGGTATTTACATGGGTTTTCAATATTTTCTCAACTCAAAGTGGTTTTCATTTTATACTTAACCTATATATACACACACAAACATATGAAAAAATAGAGTGCTTCACAATAATAGAGAAATTTGTACAGAAAACTAAAGTGTCCCTATATATTTTTGAGAGTGACTATTCATCAATGGAGGACTAGTGTAGTAGTACCTTTGTATAAGAAAAAAGGAGACGCCCAATGCTGTGGGAATTATAGAGGGATTAAACTGCTAGGACATATACTATGAAATTATGGGAGAGGGTAATCGAGTCTAGACTTAGAAGAGAAACTCAAGTTACGGTTAACCAAATTGGTTTCATGCCAGGGCGGTCTACCACAGAAGCAATACATATCCTTAGGGAGAAGAAGAGAGATCTGCATATGGTGTTCATTGATCTTGAAAAGGCATATGACAGCGTGCCTCGTACACTGATTTGGGACAGTTTAGAGAGTAGAGGGGTTTCTGGGAAGTATATAGACCTAATTAGGGATACGTATGTTAGGACTGAGACTAGCGTTCGATCGCCTGTAGGAGATACTAAATCTTTCCCTGTAGAAGTAGGACTCCACAAGGGTCTGCCTTGAGCCCTTTTCTGTTTGCGGTTGTCCTAAACGAGTTATCAAAGTCAATCCAGGAGACGGTCCCGTGGTGCTTGCTTTTTGCAGATGATATTGTGTTAGTCTCCAAGAGTAAACAGGGTTTGAATGCGAAGCTAGAGGAGTGGCGTGTAGCGCTAGAAAGTAATGGTTTAAGGATTAGTCGATCCTGTGACTTTAGTGGCGTGGGCAATGACGAGAACACTCAGATTACCATTGAGGGACAGGTGGTGCCGCAGGTAACTAAGTTTAAGTATTTAGGATCATTTGTACAAAGGGATGGAGAGATAGATAGTGACGTAGCCCACTACATCCAGGTTGGATGGTGTTAGTGGAGAGCAGCTACTGGGATTTTGTGCAACAGAAGGTTTCCAACTAACTTAAAGGGGAAGTTTTATAGGGTAGCTATTAGACTGTCTATGTTATATAGCTCTTACTGTTGGGCAATCCAGAAAATGCAAGAACAGAAGATGGAGGTAGCTGAGATGAGGATGTTGAGGTGGATGTGTGGACACACACGGTTAGGCAGGATAAGAAATGAGGTTTTAAGGGATAGATTGGGAGTAGCTAGTATCTCGGATAAGATAAAAGAGGGGAGATTGAGATGGTTTGGGCATGTGAAGAGGAGACAGACGACTGAGCCAGTTAGAGTGGTAGAAGGTCTCACTGTGGAAGGGAAGAGGAGTAGAGGCAGACCAAAATTGACGTGGGATGAGCCGGTTAGACAAGATTTACTGGGGTTGCACCTCTCTGAGGACATGGTTCATGATAGGGGTTTATGGAGGCGAATGATAAAGGCTAAGGACTATTAGGATATGGGGAAAAGGCATGTTAGGTGTTTCGTAGGGTCTTACTTTTTGTTTTCACGTTATGCGGATTTTATATGCTTGTCTTCCTGTATGTTTGTGCATAGGTTGTTTATGGTGGTATAGTGTCTATTCTTTCGATGCATTGTTTTCAATGTCTATGATGTTATTAGTAGTTGTGTGTGTGTATATATCTTCCCCGTTTTTTTGGTGTGTGTATGTTTTTCGTTGTGTATTTGAGCAAAGGGTCTCCCTGGAAGCGGTCTCTCTATTCCTAGGGGTAGAGGTAAGGCTTGCCTACATCCCACCCTCCCCAGACCTTACTAATAGCTTTACTATTTGTGGGATTTACTGGGCTTTGTTGTTGTTGTATATATTATTGTAAGTGTATAAAACCAAGAAAATAAAATAAAATGCGTGCTTATGGAATTAGAGAATCGGATCCGAGATGTTTTAAAAAATAAACATTGTTCAGAGAAAATTGTATTTTTTGTTCAATTATATATATGGTATTAGAGACTTGATTGAGAATGCTCTAAAGCTTCTTAGACTTTTAAGTGTTAATGGTCAGGGGCAGAGATAGCTTTGAAGTAGGGGTAGCATACTTTCCGGCGTAATGTAATTTACATTTTTTTATTACGTTATCTATGAACTTATATTAACGTTACCCCTCATTTAAAAAATAAAAACCCACTCTCAAAGTTAATCATTAGCCCAACATCAGAAAAGATAGAAGCACATAAATCCATAACCCATTGCTAATTATAAGATAAAAACCCTATTACTCAGATAAAGGTAGAGTCGTAGAGGTGTGCCTATTGACATTTTTAATACCGGATCTGGGTATGGAATCAGGTTCGAGTATGAACGAGTAAAGGAAAATTGGGTATTGAGAAAAACTGGGTAGGGTTCAGGTACAGATATTAAGGAGAAATCATATCCACCCGGGTGGTCATTCGGGTATTAATACCCTGTTTTAAAAAGTATTTTTTTATTATTTTACATAAAAATAAATTCATTTGAAAATTATAGTTGGTTTGTAATTTGTAAAACTAATTAAAATAAATTACAAAACATAAATTCACCAAAGCACAAATTATTTTCTTGATAATATGCATTATTAAAAAAACTTAAATATAAAAGTTGTGAAGTACACATAAAAATATACTTAAAAAGTTCAGGTATTTTATCGGCTATTAAAAAAAACTGGTATCAGGCTCAGATCTGGGTTTCTTCCGCTGATTCATATTGGTTCTTGTGTCTTATGTCCCGTTCTGATAGCTAAGGTCTTGTTCTTGGGAAATCTGTTTGGATCTATCTCGATCTGGAAAGTGTTCTTGATCTGATTGTTTGTTAGATCTAGGGCTTCTTGAGAAAAGACTGTGATATCTTGGTTGGGACTGTGGAAGCATATTTTCTTGCTCTCCAGATTGTGTAACCCTAAGTGAAGGTTGCACATCTGTGAGTTTTAGGCGAACCCTAACTTGGGACCCTCTCGGTGAGATTGTTTCTTATTCCCGATTTACTTTCTGTTTGTTGGGTCTATGAGTCTGTTGTCGGGTTAGAAGGACCGGTGGGCTTTGTTGATTGTGGTTTTGTTTTGTGTCAACTAGGTCTAGGAGGCTCCCTCGTGAGGACCTTGGTTGGCACCCTTGAGTGACGAACCGTAGATTTGGACACCCACGTGGCTTCACCATAGTCTGATCTTTTGTGGTGTTTCTGTGTGATTGTTTGATTGCAGAAAATTGTCTATGTAGTTCTTGATTGATATATTGTGTTGAATTTGATTGCATTTTGGTTATGGCTAATGGTGTGCATCGTAATGTTGGCCAGGGACCTGTTGTTGACCCTGGTGTTGGTCTTGTAGTTAATAATGTTACTTTAGTAAGTAAACTTGATGCTAGTGATACTTTGTATCTTCATGCTAGTGATTCTACCAATCTTATTATAGTTAATATTAAACTCAAAGGGACTAAAAATTACACAGTCTGGGCAAATGCTACAATATTAGGTCTGCAAGTCAAAATAAACTAGGATTTATCAATGATGACTGTGTGAAACCTAATGATGATAATAGTCTTGCTAGACAATGGGATAGGTGCAACTCAGTTGTGTTAACCTGGATATTAAATTATGTGTGTGATGAGTTGTATATGGGGCAAGTTTATTCTAGACTTGCTTCTGAAGTTTGGAAGGATTTAAAGGAAACTTATAATAAGATTGATGGTTCTGTTGTGTTTGATTTATATCAAAAAATAAACTCATTTAGTTAGAATGGTATGTATGTGTCTAAATATTATCATAAGTTGAATTCTATGTGGAAACAATTAGATCAAATACTTTAGTTACCTGCTTGTGTGTGTCATGTCTTTAGAGATTTTAATCATCATACAAACATGATCAAACTAATGCAGTTTTTGATGGGATTAGATGAGGCTTATCAAAGTGTTAGGACTTTTTTACTAATTAAACTTGATCTTCCTTCTATAAAAGAAGTTTTTGCTATAGTCTCTAGCAATGTTTTCAGAATCGGACCGGACATCGAACTGGACCTCCCACCGGTTCACCGGTCTGACCGGTCCAACCGGTTCAAAGATCTGGCAAAAAATATTAAAAAATCCAAAAAATTATACAATTTTCTGTCCGACCCCCTTTTTGCCTGGTCTGACCGGCCGGTTTCCTGGTCCGACCACTGGGTCACCGGTCCAACCACTGGGTCAACGCATGCCCGGTTCAACCCTTGACCTGGCCCGGGTCTGGAAACACTGGTCTCTAGAGATGAATCTCATAGACACTCTAGTAACAGTAATAGTGTTAAACCAAACCAAACCAAACTGTGAATTTTTTTGTCTAAATTCAATCAAGGTGGTGAAACTTTTGGTAATAAAAGGTTTAATAAAGGTCCAAATCAGTCCTTAAAATGTACTTATTGTAATAAAACTGGTCATTCTATGGATAAGTGTTTTGAAATAATTGGTTATCCAACTTGGGCAAAATCTAGAGGTAATCAAATCAAGAAGGTAACTGTTAATAATAATAATGTATCCTATGTTTCTAATAGTTCTGTGACTGCCTTAACTAGTGAACAAGTGGCTAAGTTGTTGAGTTTACTTCATGAGTAACCTGCTGAAACATCTCAAAGCTGTAATTTGTTAGGTAGTTTCTATTGTGCATCTTCTTTTTCTTCTCCTGTTAATTGTTTTATTAGTCTTGATGGGCATATACTTGGAATATGGTGGACTGTTGATTCAGGTGCAAATGAACATATCATTAATAGTGAATCTGGTCTGTTTGATTATATAGATGTATTTGATCTTAACATAAAAATAAACATCCTAATGGTACATTTGCTATTGTAACTAAAATTAGTAAACTTAAATTGTGTGAACATAATATTTTGCAAGATGTTTTAGTTGTACTTGAATACTCTGTTAACTTGTTGTTTGTCCATAAATTGGCTAAGGATAATAAGATCTTTATAGGTTTTGATGAATCTAAATGTTATATTCAGGACTTGTTAACAAAGAAAGTCCTGGTGACTGGTAGTGAAATGGATGGTCTGTATAGATGTGGAAAGGCTAGTGTATCATAAAAAATGTGTTGCAGTAGTGGTAATGTGTTTTGTTTATGGCATGCTAGGCTAGGTCACCCTACTGAACAGGCTATTAGCATCTTAAAACCTGATGTGAGTAACACTAAGGTCACTAAAAATGGACCCTGTGATATTTGCCATAAAGCCAAACATCACAGGGAGCCTTTTCCACTTAGTGACCATAAGAGTACTCATATTGGTCAATTGGTTCACGTAGATGTCTTGGACCTTATAGGGTTCCTGATAAAGATGGCCATAAGTATTTTTTGATCATTATTGATGACTATTCCAGGGCTATTTGGATTTATTTGATGAAAAACAAAACATAAGTTTTTGAAAACTTAAAAGAGTTTTAAATTCAATATAATTTTGACTCAATTCAATCAAAAGGTAAAAGTGATAAAAATCTGATAATGGATTAGAGTTTGTAAATCATCAAATTAATAAATTTTGTAAAAATAATGGAATTATTCATCAAACAACATGTGCTTACACCCCACAACAAAATGGTGTTGTGGAGAGGAAGCATAGACATCTATTGAATGTTGCTAGGGCTTTATTATTTGAGTCTAATGTTCCTATATGATTTTGGTCTGAATGTGTTGTGACGGCTTCTTATTGGATCAATAGGACTTCATCATCTGTGCTTAGTGGGAAGACTCCTTACGAAAAAATTTATGGTTTTAAGCCCTCTCTTGATCAACATCTTAAGGTTTTTGGGTGTTTGTGTTTTTCAGTTGTGTTAAATAATTCTAATAAATTAGACAGTAGGGCTGAAAAGTGTGTTTTTATTGGTTACTCAAATGAAAAAAAGGGACACAAAGTATTTAGTTTTGAGAGTAAAACAGTGTTTTACTCAAGAGATGTTAAATTCTTTAAATCCCACTTTCCTTTCAAAGAAAATTCAGTTTATAAAACTTTTGAGAATTTTAGTAATAAAGAGGTAACAACAGTAAACTTTTTTGACCTATTTGAAAACACAAATTTTGAATAAAACTTAGAGGTGAATGATCCCTATGATGATAGAAAGGGCAGTGGCAATGAGGAGTCTAGAACACAAGGGTCATAGCAATCAAATGATCTAGGAGAGACTGTAGGTAAGGCTAGCCCACAGCAGCCTGCTAGTACACTTGTTGATCAGTCTGATAAGGCTGTGCTTGTAAATATAGATAATGAACTAAACAATTATTCTGAGGGTGACACTCTTAATACTGATTTTGAAAATACTCCTAGAAGGTCACCTAAAACTGTTAACTTTCCAAAGAAACTTAGTGACTTTGTTATTGAAGGCAAAGTTAAGTATGGCATTGAGAAAGTAGTTATCTTATCTAGTTTACCTAATGAGTATAATTGTTTTGCTACTAGTCTTGATAAAAGTGTTAAGCCTAGGTGTTTTAGAGAGGCTGTCAAAGACCCTAATTAGGTCAGTGCAATGAATGATGAACTTCATGCATTATATAGGAATAATACCTGGGAAATTGTAGATTTACCTAAGAATAGGCATAAAATTGGGTGTAAATGGATATTCAAAATCAAGTACAAGTCAAATGGGGAAATAGAAAGATACAAGGCTAGAGTTGTGGCTAAAGGTTTTAGCCAAAGAGAGGGTCTGGAGTATGAGAAAATTTTCTCTTTGTGGTAAAACTTATAATTGTTAGATGTGTTCGTACTTTAGCTGTTAATAATGATTGGAACATATTCCAGTTAGATGTTAATAATGCTTTCTTGTATGGTGATTTGAATGAGGATGTCTATAGGTCTATTCCTGAGGGTTATTCCAATGTTTCTGAAAACAAAGTATGTAAACTAAAGAAGTCTTTGTATGGCCTAAAGCAGGCACCTAGGATGTGGAATGAAAAGTTGGTAACTGCTTTATTTGAATTTGGATTTATTCAAATTCAATGTGACCATTCTATGTTCATTAAGAATGACAGATCTGTGTTTTTAGTACTTCTTGTGTATGTAGATGATATAGTTCTAACAAGCAATTCAGCATCTGAAATTGAGAAAGTTAAAGATTTGTTCAAAACAAAGTTCTTGATTAAAGATCTTGGAGAACTTAAATATTTTTTGGGTATTGAAGTGGTTAAGATTAATAACGGAATTTGTCTTACATAAAGAAAGTATTGCACTGATATTTTAATAGAGTACAGAATGTTAGGGTGTAAACCAGTCACTAATCCTCTTGCACAACACCATGTGTTGACCAACATTGTTGCTAGTAATAACAAGGTCTTATCTGATATTACTGGATATCAACAATTAGTTGCTAAACTTATTTACTTAAGTCATACCAGACCTAATAATGCATAGGTTGTTCATTACTTAAGCCAATATATGCACAAACCCACTGAGGGTCATATAAAGATAGCCTTCAGGTTACTTAGATACCTGAAATCCGCACCAGTTAAAGGTAAAAGTATTATGTTTAGTAAAGTTAAGTCAGATACTCTTGATGCTTATGATGTTCTGATTGGGGCAAGTGTCTTGAAACTAGAAGGTTAGTAACCGGGTATTGTATATACCTAGGTGAATGTTTGGTAACTTGGAAAAGTATAAAACAGTCTACAATGTCTCGATCTTCTGTTGAAGTAGAATATCATGCCATGTGTGCTTCTGTGTGTGAGATAATTTGGATAAAAAATCTGCTATCTAAACTGGATATTAAGGTTGATGTTCTAGTTAAACTCTTTTGTGATAGCTCAGCTGCAACTTCCATTGCAACTGATCCCGTCTTTTTTGACAAAACAAAACATTTTGCTCTTGATCTCTTTTTTCTTAGAGAGCAAATTTCAAAAAGAGTTGTTAAAATCTTTAAGGTTGATTCTAAAGATCAACGTACATATGGGTTTAAAAAAGGATTATCTTATGTTGATCACCAAAGATTTTGTGACTTAGTAAAAATGTTTGATCCCTACAAGAAATAAAATTGTGTGTGTATGTGGGGGGGGGGGGGGTTAAAAGATAACATGTTGTAACATGTTATAAAGCTAATTTTATTTTATTTTCTTTTCAATTATTATAATATTTTGCATAAGAAGTGTTTCAGGTTTGGGTTGCCAAGTCCAAGTCTTGTTGCTGAGTCCAAGTCTCGAGCCCAGTAGCTGTGTAGCTGGCCTAGTGTCCAAGTCCATATTGCCTTGCTGAGCTGGAAAGCCGTGTGAGAAGTGTTCAACATACATTGTTTGTTGAATGGTGGTCTAAGATCTAATCGCAATCGTTCCTTTTGTGTTTCTTATAGAACATTCTAGGCCCTTGTATATAAGGGTATTCTCTCTCTTCTCTGTTCACTTTTCTCACCCACTTTTTGTTACACATTCCAGTAGTCTCTCTCTCTCTCTCTCTCTTTTGTTCATAATCAGTTAGGGTTTCATTGATCCCAAACTTTCTCAGTCTGTGATCAGGTGTGATATCTGAGTGTTGTGTATCGTGATTAGGTTATTACTTGATAACTTTGTAGAGTGTTTTTGAGAGTTGTAGTGAGGTTTTTGTGTAATTATGTTTGTACATTTAGGGTTTCTACTCTTTGGGTTGGGATCTGAATAATACTTGATTTTATTAGTAATATCCGTGATTGTTGACATAAAGTTTACATTTATTGATAAAGTTTAGTTAGAAAAGTGCAGTACCTTTCCCTCAATGTGCTGTAGAAGTTGATCATACGTACCATTACTCTCCCCTTTCTCATTTATGAAAGGTTTGAAGATAGGTTGAACCTTGAAAGGTAACATTTGTAATGCGTAACAGAATATGGCTATTGAAAATCCACCTTCAACTTTGGATTGTTGGTTCACTTTCACGAACTCAGTGAAGCCTGTTTTCTTTGGCACCCACACAACTAATTTTGGACATGGGCCATTTTCTTTCTTGCTCATATTCCATGCGAGGCTTATAATATCTTTTTGCGGGCAATCACATATGAAAAACAGCAAAATTAATATGGGAGATAAAGAAACATAACAAGCTAAAGACATATTACGATAAAAACATGTAACGAAAACAATATCAACAACTAATGAGTAATTAATTTTTTTAATTTTAAACAACTTGTTTTTTTTCCTGCCTTCATGTATCTTGCATTGTAACTTAGATTGATTATATATATAAAATTATTCAAAATCTATTTTCTTTACTTTGTTTCACCAATCTTTATAATAAAAACAAAAATTAAATAAAAAATAAAAAAAAATATTAATAAAAAAAATGCTAGTTGTACCCTTTATGTCCACACACTCATTTCAAACAACTTCATCTTCTTTAGTAAACCACCTCATAAAAATCTTCTCTCTGCAATTGATCTCCACCGTTACATACGTTCAAAAAAAAATCTGACTGGCTCGTCCTTGGCGTCCTTGGGGAGACAGAGACGGGGCAGGGGGCGGTGTTGAGATGAGGGAGACGGGAAAAAGTGCTGGGACGGGGGTGGGGGCGTCCCCATACCCACCAGCCTTATGTATCTGATCTTTTGTATTTTAGGCTCCTGGGTATGGGGACGTCCCCACCCCCCGTCCCAGCACTTTTTCCCGTCTCCCATGTCTTAACACCGCCCCCATATTGTGTCTCCATCTCTCCCGTCTCCCCACGGACTCTTGGGACGCACCAATCACAACTTTGTTTCAAAGGTAACATGGTTTGTAACGGTCATTTTACGAGCCAATCACAAACACCCTCTTTAAATTCAACCGTTTGGCTAAAAAAAAGTTTCAGATTTGCAGAGGGTGGGTTGATTTTCGGTGAGGTGGTGGCTATCGGAGGTGGTAGTTTTCAGGGAAGAGGAAGCGGGTTTCCGGTGAGGAGGTGGGTTTCAGATTTGTAGATGGGGACAGAGGATTTGGTTTTTGGTTGTGGGTTTGTTGTTTCTGGTGAAGAAGGTGGTGGTTGAGGTTAAAGATGAATGAAGGTGGTGGTTGAGGTTGAGGTTGAGGGAAGAAGGTGGTGGTTGAGGTTGAATGAAGCAGAAAAAAAAAATTGTTTAAAATTAAAAATAATTAATTAAATAACGCAAGAGACATGAATCTTGTGGTGTCTCCACGCCCCACTCATGTCTCAAGTAAGAGAAAATTGGACCTTGATGATGTGGCATCCTAGTTGGCATGGAGACACGAACTTTTTGGTGTCTCCACACCCACTAGCCTTACGTATTTGGCTAATGCTGTGGAGTATAAATGAAGTATTTATTGAGTTAGTTAAATCATTGGTTAAGTTGTGGCATTAGTTATTCCACAACTACTGCATTATCTAGTTTACGTTTGATTACGTTTGATGCTTGTTAGCATACATAAAAGTATACTTTCATCAATGTATGTTATACCAACCATCAATCTTGGTTTTCTCTTATTGCAATTTAAGTTTTTAAAGTTCAATTCAGTAACATTTTCTTCCTGGTCATACATTTTCCGACAAGCATCTACTACTTAGTGATGTATTGTCACCAAGTAGGTCAATTCATGTAACGACTAACGAAAAAGATTAATTAAATAAAATAAAATAATATTGGGCCACCTTAAGGTGTAGCCCAATATTCTTACCCGGATAATAGCCGTAGGCCCAGTTCGTTAAGTAAAAGCCGAACAAGTAGATCGGCCCATTAAGAGAAATAATAAACAGGCCCAATGGACCCGATAAAATGAAATGGGCCAATATTTGGGACCGAATGTTAAAAAGAAAGTATTGGGCCGGTATTAAAAGACCCGATATTATTAATGAAACCCGATAGAAGTTGGGCCCGGCTTTGTATAGTATTGGGCCTAAGAATAGTTTGGATCTTAAGAATGAAACATTAGTTAGGGCCCGACTTTGTAACCGCCAAATTGATCCCCATATAATCCACCTGTGCACTCCAACTCCTCATCATCCAACACCTAAGCACCCTACAATCTAGGAAACATCATTATGTGCATGAACAAAGAAGTATTATAAAACCTTCCTTAAACCATCGGCTCTTTCAAAAACCACTCCAAAACCATTAACTCCTTCCCTTTTCAACATGCAAACCACCATACACCCTCTACCCAAACCGATCGGAACCTCATCTTCTTAAAAACAAACCTTTAAATCTTATACTATACCAAATCACCAACTCCTTTCATCTAAAGATTGGCTACGGTTAAGTTTATAACCGGCCGATTATAAAGATTATTGTATCCGGGTAAGTTCTAATCTTCAACTAGTAGGAAACACGAGTGCCAAGCTGTAATGGCCAGCTTACATACGTATTTATAACCTAAGCTGTAATGGTCAGCTATATATATATATATATGTGTGTGTATTTATAATCATGATTATGTATGGAAACAGGTGGTCCGAGTAGTTCCCGAGCAACTCATCGATCTTAGAATACACGCGGAAGAACAACAAGTGAGTGCATGTACCCCATAATCGTTTTAATGTTTCGGGGTAAATGTATGTTTGTGTAGTTTTGTGAAAATATTATCGGATCATGATCTAATAGAGGTAATAGAAACCGGTTAAATAGAAACTACATAGGATGGATCCATTCGGTATCATAGAGTATAGACCCGGGCCGATTAGAGGCTACGGGACCATATATAATCGACCTATACTCGGAAATAGAATAAGCGGATCTTTAAATGCATGCGTAAAATATGGGTCAAAATGGTTGTTTAAGGGTTTGGCATCACTCACTAGTTTCGACTAACGTATTTTAAACATACATTTCAGGGAGTTATCGTACCCATGGAACCCGAGCTTAGTTGTGGTGTTAGTGAACTCGCCGAGTGAAGTTTGATGTTTATAAATAAAGTTGGAATCATGTTGTTAAGTTGATGTTTTCGGAAGTAATAATGTAATGGCTTGACCGAAACGATGTTTTAAACGATGGTTGTTCGATGTATAATATGAGTATGGTTTTCAAGTTTAAAAAGTGTTGTTAAAATGTTTGTTGAAATTGGCTTTTGGTTAAAGAAAAGATAATTAAATATAAAAATAGTTAAGAGATTAACTACCAATCGGTAATGACTCGGTTAAAAATCGGGTCGTTACAATTCACACGTCCCACAACCAACAAGCATGGTTGCAGAACTAGCTACGCGCTACCAACTTGGCCGACTAGGGAGTTGTGAGTACTCGGCCTAGTTGGGCGAGTACTCGGGGGTCGAATTGGCCTATGCGGGGAGTACTCGGAATATTCGGCCAACTCGGCTATACTCGGTGACCTACCCTATAGCGAGTAATTGGTCAACTCGGACGACTTTTGCAACTATGCCAATAAGTCGTATTTGAGTGCCATGTTGCCACATTGTCTATATTGAAGTATATACGAAGATATGCCATGTCTGGATTACCTTGTTTAGATAGTTCGATTGTAGAAAAAGAAATATAAGAGGATACGTGAAAAAGGCAGCACATATCTGTTGGATTCGTAGGCTTTTGGTAGCTGACCCTAATTAGGCCAACCAACCCTTGTTAGGTTATTAGGCTGACTTAGTTAACTTGTTGATTAAGTAGTTAATCCTACTCTTGTTTTATATATACCTATAATGTAATCATATGCTGTGAGCACCTAATAAAAGATAAAAACTAGTTGTAACCCGTTAACATAGGTCACCTTTGACTGAACTGTGTTTTATCTCATGTCTTTTACTTTCTGTCTATTGATTGTGTATGTGTGCGTTTTTGTTTTTCGTTGCGATACCTAGTCTGATTCCTAACATCTGGTATCAGAGCTTTGGCTCATAGGTTCGTTAAATCTTCCATCTAGTTATAGTTTTAGAACTGGGGCGGCGACCGAAAGGTTAATTGGTATTGAAACACAATGTTTCGCTATTGGCTCAATCGCACTAAAGGGTTAGGGTTTTTTCGGGGTTGGCCCGAGTTCTGTGTTTGGGGTTGTTTGGACTGTTTTTTAGGGTGTTTTGCGATTAGGGCGTCACTTCTTGAACCCTGATTAGTCGCGGGTATTACTCTCGGGAACTAAGGTTTGGTTTATTAAAAGTTGCTCGGGTTTGGGTGCTTGTTTTCTGTGTTTTTTTTCTTGATTTTCCTCATTATAATGGCTCGGGAACTAAGCCAGTCAGGGGATTTGGTGATAGTGGAAGCACGAGTCATGTTAGGTGTACAATCACAAAGAGCTGTTGCGTTTTAAAGGCGAAGGTTCCGACTAAAGAAAAATGCTCTCCTAGAAATAGTTTGCTAAATTTAGAGAGTGATAATGATTGTTGGTGTATCTCTTGATCCGGTGGAGTGTACAAGGCAGTTGAGATAGATAATGGGCCAGTGGCACTTTCAGTCATGACTGGGTCTGGTAAGACTGTTAGGTTGGAGCTCGTGGGAACCCCAACTGCTCCTTCATGTACTTGATGAGAGACACGGTTGCAACTAGGAGGATATGACTGGAGTCTTAGCTTGTTCTAAGAACTGGAGGCTTGTAGGACTTGAATGTGTAGTCTTAGCTTGTTCATGGAACTGAAGGCTTGGAGGACTTGAATGAACTAAAGTTACTATTGAATGGTTACTTAGATGGTGTTTATGGTCTCTTAAAAGTCTTCTAGTGGGATATTGTTGGGTTTGTAGGCTTTTGGTAGCCGAACCTAATTAGACCGTCCTATACTTGCTAACTTCTTGATCAAGTACTTAAACCCTAATCTTGTTCTATAACTGCATTATGTGAGCACCTAATAAAAGATCAACCATAGTTGCAACCCATGGACGTAGGTCACCTTTTATAAAACCACGTTGTTTCTCGTCTCATTTACTTTCTGTCAATTGATTGTGTCTGTGTGTGTTTATGTTTCCACTACGATACATACAATTTCCAAGTTTTTAAAGTTCATTTATAAACACTCCCTTTTGGTAACACCTTTTATGACAAGCATCTACTACTCAGTGATGGTACCGTCACCAAGTAGGTCAATTCATACGACCTAACAACCAACAAGTGGTGTTTGAGCCCCGTGTTGCCGCATTGTCTATAGCAAAGTATATGTGAAAGTATTAGAGGATATCTAAATAATGTTGTGAGAGAAAGAGACCTTGAGGAGTATGGATAGCCTCAATGCCTAAGAAGTGGTGAAGAGGACCAAGATCCTTGATGGAGAATTTTTGGCCAAGAGAAGTAATGAATGATTCCAGAAAATTGTTGTCACTCCCGGTAATGATGATGTCATCCACGTATATGAGTAGATAACATGTGACATTATTGTGATGATAGATAAAGATAGATGGATCAGTTAAGGATTTTTTGAAGCCGAAGTGGAACAGGATGGAGGTGAGTTCGTTATATCATTCCCGAGGGGCTTGTTTAAGGCCGTAATGAGATTTATGAAGTTTACAAATATGATTTGGAAACTATGAATGAGCAAATCCAGGGGGTTGGACCATAAAGACATCCTCATGTAAAGTACCATGAAGGAACGCATTATTGACATCTAGTTGTCGTAGGGGCCATCGTTTGGAAAGAGCAATGGATAAAAGTTCGTATGTTGACCGGTTTTCTTACAGGACTAAAGGTGTCAAAATAGTCCTTACCTATTGTTGATGGAAGCCCTTTGCAACGAGACGGGCTTTGTATTTGTCAATGGTGTCGTCGGCCTTTCGCTTGATGCGAAAGATCCATTTGCATCCAATGACATGTTGGTCGTTGCGTGGTACAAGTTCCCATGTATGATTCTGAATGAGGGCATTGAACTCAAGGTCCATGGCGTGTCGCCATTGTGGATCTTTCATTTCTTGGATATGTGTCGTGGGTTCAAGATTTTTATGTAAAAGATGTAATGTGGTGGAGTTTATGAAGTTAGAGTTGAAGTATTTGATGTTGGGTTTGGGTTGTCCTTTGGCAGGAGAAGGGGATGTGTGGGTGGTTTCGGTAGTGTGAGAGGGAGAGGGAGTGGTGGAAGATGTTCCAAAAGTAGGTGAGGGAGGGTGTGTATCGGCTTAGTAGTGTTGGCAGGAAAGGAGGTTGGTAGTGGATATGGTGTGGTGGAGGAATGTGGGTGTTGAGAAACGGTGGGTGGAGCCGTAGGTGGACTGGTTGGAGGGTTGGGGGATGGGACAGATTCAGGGCTGCTGGTGGGTTAAGGCACTGGGTGAGAATCAGTTGTTGGAGGGACATATAGTGAGGGACGAATTGAAGTAGGTGGGTGTGTAGCTTGAGGTTTTGCCGATGACCCGACACATGGAGGGATGGGAAACGAATAAGATTGAACAGGATGGGAGTGGGGTTGCTCATTGGGATGGGCAGGAAAGATGTGGGGAATGAATTCAACATGTCTCGAGTGATATAACTTAGAGGTAGTCGGGTCGAAGCATTTAAATGCCGATTTCGAGGTTGAATATCCTAAAAAGATGCAAGAATGAGAGCGATGTTGTAACTTGGAGGTGGTGTACAGGCGCAACCATGGGTAGCAAAGGCACCCGAATGGTTTGAGTTTCGTGTAGTCCAATAGTTTGCCAAACAGCATGTCACACGGGGTTTGATTGTTAAGATTGGGAGTAGGAAGGCGATTAATGAGGTAGGTTGAAGTTTGAAAGGCATGTGACCTGAATTTTTGAGGAAGATTAGCATAGTGAAGAAGGGCAAGGCCTGTTTCAACGACATGGCGGTGACGCCTTTCAGCAACGCCATTTTGTTCGGGTATATGGGGTGGAGTTATGTAATGAGAAATACGTTGGAGGTGAGATAGGGTTTGAGTCCGATGTATTCACCGCCATTATCGATAAATAAAGATACGAGAGGGGTTTTGAAGAAACGCTCAACTAGCGATTTAATTTGAGGAAAGAGGCTGAATACATCGGATTTGCGCTTCATGGGATATAACCAAACATACTTGGAGAAGA
The DNA here is from genome assembly GCA_032199755.1 of Ambrosia artemisiifolia. Classification (NCBI taxonomy): domain Eukaryota; kingdom Viridiplantae; phylum Streptophyta; class Magnoliopsida; order Asterales; family Asteraceae; genus Ambrosia; species Ambrosia artemisiifolia. The sequence continues at coordinate 10,840,362 of CM063514.1, forward strand.
AATTAACAAATATGACATAGTATTTGAACCCATCAATAGATGTTTGTACAGGCCCCCAAACATCCGAATAAATAAGTTCCAATGGTTTGTGCACAACAAAAGAGTTTTGACCAAACGGAAGTCTGTGACTTTTATTCAATGAAGAAGATTTACAATGAAACGACTGGTGACACTTTATTACAATGTAGTCCTAACTTAGTGCTTAAATACTTAAACACTTGGTACGAAGGATGCCCAAGTGTGTGGTGCCACGCGAGTAGTGATTTTGTTCCGGTTGCATTAACTTGAGGAGATGAAGGAAATGGTCCGTAGTAAACATCATTGATGTTCACTCCCAACATGAGATGCACCCCGTGCGTAGGTCCTTAACCATGAAATAAGAAGGGAAAAATTTAACAGACACACGGTTAGTACGACAAATTTTGGCAACAGAAATTAAATGATTACGTAAATGAGGAACAACAAGAACATTTTCGAGTAAGAGTGGTCATGAGTTATTGTGAATTTAAGTATGGCTAATGTGTGTAATAGGAAGAGATTTACCATCACCTTAGACAATTTCATCCGGGCCTCTGTATTCGGAAAGAATGGGTAATGAGTTCTGATTAGGGGTAGCGTGACCTGATGCGCATGTGTCCCACATCCATGCTGGTGCCGATCCGGGAGTGGGATAGGCTGAGGTATGGTTGACTGAAGGTGCCGTGGCTGTAGGACCCTGAACCGGATAGTTGTAGTCGCGCAGGAATCGCCCGAGTTTGCGGCAGTCCTTTGTCTCATTGTAGCAACCGGAAAATTTTTCTTTCTTTTCGTCTTTTCCTTTTTGGCTTCGGGCAATTTTTGGGATGAAAATTCTTTCAACAGGGGGATGATGTGACATCCGGCAAATTCAGGTTAATACTTTTACAAACATATAAGTCTACATTAGCGAAAACATTTATTTAACATACTTGACTGGGTCAGTTGAGTCGGTTTACACTTACGTATTGTCCAGTGTTAAATGATTCGGAGGATCATTGGGGGTAACTTACGCACACACGAGTCTTGAGTCCCGTTGTTGGTGAAATTACATAGTTGGATTAGGTATCAAGTAATGAATGTCTGATAAAAGATGTGTAACGTGTGAATACGTATTTATATGATTACATATAATTAACATATGTTAGAATTGCTTGTTCATGTGTTAGAATGTGTTAACATGTGTTAAAATGGGTTAAAATGGCAAAATCATGAAAATATGCATAACAGAAAACTGGTTCGGCCTAGGGGAGGGTCGAACCAAAGTCCATGATGTTGATTCAACCCTCATCAAGGTCGAATGAAGTCTGGTTCGACCCTGCAAGAGTGCGAACCAGATCAGACTATAAATACCACATTTTGCAACTTTTTCATCATTTCACAACCCTAACTCACCTCCAAGTGCTCTCTCTCAACCCCAAACCTGTAGGGGGAGTTTTTAACCTTGTTTTTCAGATCCTAATCCAAAAACACGTTCTATAACATAAACAAGTGAAGATTCAAGGTGTGTTCTTCATCTAAAACCTTTTTAATCAAGTTTCATTCGTTTTTATCAAACCCTAAGTGTCCAGGTCTGATTCAAACAAGTTTTTATGGATAAAAACCTTCCTAACATCTTTCTAAACCAAATCTATTCACTAATAATGAGTTTTCCTTCGAAAACCCCAATGTTAATGGTGTTAAATGATGTGTTATTGTGTTTTGTGATATGAAATGATGAATAAATGTTTATTATTGATCTAGGACTGTTTTAGATGATGATTCATGGTTATTATAAGGTGTAATTGATGATTTATGGATTTTTCACCCATTTGGGGGGTTTTATGTTAGATCTAGTTTCCATTTTAGGTAAAGTTTACATGCATTGATGTGACTTTTCCATAATTTGCTATTTTGGGTAAGTCGTGATTGCTACTTGAAATGGACGGATTTATGGGCATAAATGGTAGGGTTTTATGGGGATAGATTAGATAATGTCAACTGCTGTGATTTATGATGTTTCGTGATGTTTTTGGACTGTTTTGATGAGTTTTTGTAGCAGTTGGGTCGAACTAAATTTTGGTTCGACCTTTCGAAGGGTTGAAGCAACCCATAAAAATTCATTCGACCCTACCATAGGGTCGAACCAAGTTTTTTCACGCATCCGACTCTACTGGTGGGTACGAACCAAATTTTCTAAATTTCGTTTGACCTTTCAACTGCAAAAATGGAAATTTGATGCAAACCAAGTGTTTTATGTGTAATTCTTGTGTGTAAACTATATGTACTTGATCAACTAGTGTAACGGGTCACCAACGGGATGTCGGGTCTGTCCGGTGTGTCGGGTCAACGTTCAAACACATTTTCAAACATACATAGTCATGATCTGGACAATCGGGGACTAGTTAACCAATGGGTTATTAGTCAAAACACTTATACAAACTTTATGATAGGTCATCGGTAGTTGGGACTATCGATTCGCGTTGGTTATTTTGTTTTAGAAGACGCAACCTAAGGTGAGTGTCACAGCCCCACTCTTTACTATTTTCATATTTGGGGGAGAAACATGTGGTATGAATTTACGAACTTTTAGACCAACATATTACATTATATCACATGGGTACTAAGTGGCATTACATCATTAAAGTCCTCCTAACTTTTAGTGAACCATTAATATGTCGATACATAGCGGGGAAAGTGTGAATAGATCTATTGGGCCTGGCAAGCCCCACTCGGGTCGACTGGAGGTCAGACGGGTGCATATTTGTCCTATCTAACTTACGAAACCGGGTGATATCTGGTGGCAGGTATTGAGGCATTCTAACGTTCAGCAGTGGTTCATGACACTTAGTATCAAGTAACGATGTCTAGGTAGCATCAGGTATAGATGTAAGGATTGTTGGGTCTGGCTTTACAAACGTTACTTACTTTTGCAAACTTAAAACTATGTGATTCACCGACACTTTATGTGTTGACTAACATTGCATGTTTTCTCAGGACGTTAAGGTAGCAGCGAGACTAGGCGCACTGGAGTTGCACTGTGTCTCATTCTGTCATGCATGGTTAAACTTTACTTTGTGTTTCAAACTACTTACTTTTGGTTTATAGTTTTGTAAACTTGAATTGCATCCGCTGTGGTCTTATGGGATTGTGTAAACTTTTAAACTGCGTAGTTGGTTTTATTACGTTATTTTCATATCATATAGTTGTCGTCTATTGTGACCATTGACTTGGATCCTGGTATGTCGCGCACCTCGCGGTAAAACCCCGTAAGTGGAATTTGAGGGTGTGACACTTATGACCAGGAATATTACAGAAGTGGCAGTAGGCATTGTTCCTGTTAGGACGGTTCTGATGTGTGATTGTGGATTTGTCACGAGTGTTTCAGGAAGGGCGAGACTGATTTGGTTTTTGGTAGCGGGTCTCGGTTTGCTATTTAGGATAGGTGCGAACAGGTTGGCGTTGGGTGTAATTGACAATGGTAAGGAGTGGTTCTGGCTGTGTAGTTTCTTGGAGTTCCCTCTCACAATCCACAAGTTTAGCAAACAATTCGGAATAGGAAACCGGTGTGTCACGGGTCTTGAGTGCAGCAACCGTGGGTTTGAATTCATCTCCCAGTTAATTCATCACATGAATCATCAAATCCTCATCTTTGACTGGTTCCTAGGCTAAGGCGAGTTCGTCCGCAATTGAACGCATCTCATGAAGGTAATCAGAAACAGGGCGCGACCCTTTCGGGTTAGCGGTGAGTTTTGACTTAAGCGAGATGATTCTTGAATGAGATGTACTTGCATAGGCTGTTGTTAATCACTGCCAGGCTTCACGAGAAGTGGTGGCGGATGAGATGAGGGGTTGAATTGCATCTTTGCAGCTGCCAAGGAGTGCGCTGAACAGAATCTGGTCTTGACGGTACCAGTGAGAGTACCGGAACTAGTGGCTGTTGGCGAGCGAGAATTGCCATCAATATGGTGGTGAAGATCCAGTCCAATAAGGTGGAATCTATCTGTCTCCGTCATGTTGAGAAGTTGGTTTGGTTGAGTCGAATGATGAAGTGAGCGGAGAAAGTATGTTGAATAACAGCTGGAGAGGTTTGTTCATCAGGTCTGGGCGACATGGTCACTGGTGTTTGTGAAAGAAGAAGGAAAGAAAAAAAAAAGGAAAAAATAGGAAGAAGATGATAGGGATCGTGTAATCTCAGAGGAGATATTGAGATGCTCTTGATACCATGTGAATCTGTGATTGAATAGTCAAAATGACTTGATTTCTCATTAACCCTCTTTGGGAATATATACAAAACTAGATTTGTACTCCAGGAGCATCCCAGGGTTGAGAAATCTAATATGACATATCAATTTTACATACAAAAAAGACTGGTGCACTTTACAGTTACATGCAGGAAAGCTTCGGGTAGCACCTAACCTAAAACAATTAACAATGTATCTCCAATGGTAACGCCTAACCTTAAACAATGTATAACTCTAATATTAAAACCTAACCTCAAACAATGTACAACTTCAATGCTAACACCTGTTGTAAATAGAATTCATATTTACTGGTTTGAACATATTATTGACTTGCCTATACATGATTAATACATGAACACTTTGTGTTTTTTTCCTGTATGAACAAAACCCCACAAAAATAGTCGTTTTTTTCTCCGTTTTTTATATATCGTTAATTTGGTGTAATTTTTTTCTTTAAAAAATCTCGTATATAAAAGATATTAACATTTAAAAATTATGGAAGGAAATATAAGAGAGAAAAATCCGATTTTGTTTTTAAATTATTTTTTTGCTAAAATCTCTCAATGCCACTTGGCATATTACATGGCACTCTCAAGGGAGAAATGACTATATGAGTGTCATGTAGGATTTAACCCATGGGAATATATATATATATATATGATATGTTAAATAAATTTAAACCAATAGAAATGAGAAGAATTTTTTTGTAAGAAGAAAAAGAAAAAATTTAAACCAATAGAAATCTTCCATTTAATAATTGTATTTAATATTAAATAAATTTTTAAGTTTTTGTAACTCCCATAAACTAGTTAAATAAATGAAATCATATTTCTTTTTCAAATATATATCTTTAAAGCAAAGACAATTTATAGTGATTGATAAATTTCGGTATGTGTAGGATGAATTTCTACATGTGTATGATAAACCTAATGATAATTTCGATATGTGTAGGAAAAAAGTATGATAAATTTAATGTGTGTAGCATTAATTTTGATATGTGTAGGACAAGCTTTGATTTGTGCAGGATAAAATATTTAAACGTAATTAATTGGATAATTAATGTGAAATGAGTTAAAATATTTAATGTTATTTTCTTCTTTTTCTTTTCAAATTAAAATTTTTCTCAAATGATCATTCCCCTATATACATAGATCATTTGAGAAAAATTTTAATTTGAAAAGAAAAAGAAGAAAATAACATTAAATATTTTAACTCATTTCACATTAATTGAGGAGAAATAACATTAATATATATATATATATATATATATATATATATATAGGATTTGGTTCAAATGAGAACCTTTCCCCAAATTGAGAACTGAGAGAACCATTCTGGGCCACACATTTTCTCTAAGGCAATTTTTTTTTTTTTTTTTTTTTTTTTTTTTTTTTTTTGCAAAAATCGCTGCTTTATATGTAAGAAATTTTTTTTTATTTTTTTTGTATTTTTTTTTTCAGTATACACATGTGTATAATTGCATTATACACATATGTATAATGCAATATACACATATGTATAACTGAAATATACACATATGTATAGCTGAAAAATGCTATATACACATATGTATAAATGAAAAAAAAATTCAAAAAAAATAAAATTTTTTTTTTCCTTGCATAAAAATGTGCGATTAAAGCAAAAAAAATATTTTTTTTTTTTTTTGCCTTTATATGAAATGTGTGGCCCAGAATGGTTCTCTCAGTTCTCAAATAGGGGTTGGTTCTCTTAGGATTCCTACCCTATATATATATATAGATGGATATACGAGACAATTGAGGAGAAACTTAAGCTATAGCTTTCACCTATTAATGAGGAAGATTGACTATTGAATACCTAATATAACAAATATGAAATAAATACAATAATATACAATATTAATTATTATTTTTTTTGAACGACCAATAAATTGGAATCACTCACAGAACACTAGAGTATTATCGTGCCACCAATGTTACCACGCGATCATACTCCACCACCAAGTCACCAATTTAGGAGGAAACTCATAATTATGAGAAAACCCTCTTTGTGAAATTCGAACCCAGAATCTTATGGTATCTTTAGACTATTGATTGTTGCCATGATTTACCAACATGCTCAAGGTTAGAGAATTAATTGGGTCATAGTATATTTACTATTGATTGTTGCCATTCAGCATATTAAGCGTTCTGATTTTGACTCTGTGATCACATAGAGGAAAATAAAAACTATAATATAGATCTAGATATTATTTCCTATTTTTCTTAATCCAAACGGACGTGTTATAATTTCAACGTAATAAAAAGTCTTAGGTGTAGTAAGAAATAATAAAAGTATGCAAACGTTTCATCTTTCTTGTTTACAAAGCTATTTGATTAAATAAAATTACGTGCGTATAATTTTATTCCACATGTGTTGAAGCTAAAGAACTATACACTATTTAATTGTCTAGTAAAAGAACTTATATTATTTTTCAAGGAATGTATTAACTTAAAAAAATTTTCTTTGTTTGATGGGTTTATTCTAAACTATATAATAAACGAAGGGGTATGCCATATAACACTATGTGAGGCCTTTACATCTCTTGATTTCTCTCTAAAAGTTTTTCTCTCTCATGTATGAAGCACATGCATTCCCCTCACAATTTTTAAACGTTAATAATTTTTATATACGCCGTGTTTTTTTAATTACACCAAATTAACGAGCGTTTTATTATCTTTCCAACGAGTAACATAGTACTATAGAAAAATAGAAAAAATAACACAACTTTTTAGTGGGTTTTGTTCATGTTGAAAAAAATACAATGTGTTCAGGTAATACATTAATTATGCATATGCAAGTCACTAGTCATGTTAAGATAGTATATATTTTTTTGAACCTACTATTACATATAAGAACCCGATAACTACATATATATTCACAGAAGTAGTCAGTTTGGTAAAACTGGATTTTTTTGTATTTTGATTGGTGTTGCTAGGAACATTGATTATAAAAGTTGCTAAGCCGGTTAAATATAACTTATGATTCTTATACATCAGGTAAATCTCAATCTGATAAGTGATAATTAATCACCTCACCATTCACGCCTCTTAAATCGCTTCTAATGTATGTACTTTGAAATTGATTGACATGAGGTGATTATGTATGAGTAAAGAAAATGGTCAGGAGACAATAAAAAGTTATCATCATACAATCTTTTATGTCGATAGCAGTTATATCATTTTTATTTATCATCAAAATGAATCTTCACTACTTACCTATTGATTGTTTTATTCGATGTCACCTAGTTGGTCGATTGTATATCCATAATAAAAATTGAACCTGTATATCATTTTTTCACATAAGCTTACTTACACATCGGAATCATTTATTATTATCGTCATCATCATCATCATCATCATCATCATCATCATCATCATCATCATCATGAGTTATGACATATCATTTGATACCAATTTTGTAGTTTTTTTTCTATGTTCACATTTTAGAATATCTTGAGGAAGTAACAAAGTTGTACAGACTTCACTCGAGCAAAATATACACATATAGAATTAGAACTAGGTTTTATGAGTTATCAAGTGTAGATTTCTTACAATTATTTTTCTGATAAAACTACATATTACTTTTACAATTTTTTTACGAACCTCCCCAGAGATAAACTAGTATATGCCCATATATCATTATATGCTCATCTCTACTACATTATAAAGGAGGAGTGATGGCTAAATGTGTCCATATTGGCAAACTTAAGATGGCATTTGAAAAGTCTTATGCTTTAACCTTCAAATGTCATATAAATCTTCCCCAAATTACCCTTAAATGCATTAAGATGCTTGTACCATAATGTATTAAGATGCTTGTACCAACCATTTTCCATTATCCTAAGTTAGTCTTATGGACCATAGAAATATGCAAAGTTATATTTTTGTAACATATTTACATATTAAAATAATTCAACTAACAAAAAGATTAGATAGTGTATGAAAATAAAAAAATATCTACGACTTGGAAAAAACAGTTTATTGTTTTTGGCTTGAGGAACAGAGACTAAAGGGTCCTTCGACCAGCCCTAGCCAGGAGCTTTGGTTAAAATGTTAGAAGCAATATGCAACTTCCAGGCTCAACCGGTCTAAAGGAACAATGTTTTTTCATGCCGGGCCCAGGACTCGTCTCGCACCTAGGTTTGTTTGTGTATTTCTAAAATGAAGTGTAACTGACTGGGAGATGTATACATTGGAATTTTGACACGCATTGAAGTTTTGAAGCAATATGTAAATAGATTTTGATTAACTTCATATTGGCTTTGAAGGATTTAACAAATTCTAAATCGATCCCCACACTTACATAATCACCAATGTCGACACCAAAGTGAATTCGGTACAAAATACATCATAATTAAATCTCGTATCAGCCGGAACACCCGCAGCAATGCGCGGGCATTTACACTAGTATATCATTAATCATCCCATTAATATCTCATATAGTCAAATAAAAACAATTATTTAAACTGTAGGTATGTAGTTAACACAAATTCTAGGTACATGTTTAACAAATAAAATTATTTTCTAAATTATAACAACGTACCTGTACATACATCTATCTGTCCACCCTGAAATTTCTCCGAGATGGATCGTCTTCTGTGGTTTGATGTACCTTTTATTCTTCTAGTACTCAACCTGGTATTTTTGATGTACAATTTAGAATATGTTTCTTCGGTTAAATTTCCAGCAGATTTAGCAAAATTAACAACATAAAGCATCAAAATAAAGAGCACAAATGAAACAATGCGGTGTTTGTGTTCCATATTGCTTAATATAGTATGTGCAATCATAAGATAGTTTATATAGTGATTCAGTGTTGGATTAAATTTCTTTGACCTGTTCTCCAAAATCATGAATAAAAACAAACTTTGAATAAAAAAAACAAACCAATTTGATTGAAGTGTGAACACACTTATAATTCCAAGCAAATTTCATTCCCGTTTCTTTGAATTATATAGTTTAGTTGAATATAAATTATTGGTGACATTTTGCGACACAATATTACAATATGATAGGGACACAAAAATAATGTGTCTATCGACTTTAGTTCACATATCGTGTATGAGTTAAACGGTTAGCAATTGGTTATGCTTGGATTGATCTGGCGGGTTCAACCCTCAAGATTCTTTGAAACAAATTAAAAAAAAAATGTAGATTAAACTCAGCATTCAGTTTATTCGACTCATTTAACACATTTACATTGTTACTAAAATCTCTCAGTCAGATTACAACTTATTTAAAGGCAGGGCCGGCTGAAGCCCAAGTGAAATGAGGCTAGGGCTTTGGGCCCCCAGATCTATAGGGCCACCATTTTTTATTTTGAAACACTGAATTGGGCTGTGTAATTCCAGGAAGTAGAGGAACAGATCAAAAGAAAGTGACAATTACAAATACCCTCCATTTAATTATGATTTGATTTGGCTCGTTAGACACAACGTATCGCAACACGGACTATACAAGAGCTAAAAAATTTTTTTATGCTTTCGGAAAAAGGGCCCCAAATTGATAATTCGCTTTAGGCCCCCTAAAGGGTTGAGCCGGCCCTGTTTAAAGGATTATTATTATATATAATAAATATGGGAGACTGGCTACACTAACAACCAAACAAATGTCCTTTTGTTTGCAAGGTATTTACGGAAATGCCATTGGACATAACTTTTATTTACAAACAAAGAACCTTTTATTTGCAAGTTATTTACGAAAATGCCGTTGAACAAAACTTTTATTTACAACGTAATTACGAAAATGCCATAACCTTTGATTTACAAGTTAATTACGAAAATACCACTTAAAGAATCTTATATTTACAAGTTAATTACGTAGATGTCATTTGTTTAATATAAGTCGAGTAAAGTGCAAAAGCTCACCACAACCACCATTTCCAGATGCTGGTCGACGTTGTGGAGGTGACAACTGGGCGATGGAGGTGAGTTAAGCGCTAGATTAGCGGTGTAAATGGCATTACCGCGTTTAGGTCTAACGTCGCAAGGCTGATGCTAATATCCGTGGTTATACGTCGTGAAGGTGGTTCAAAGATTAGTTGGCGACAACGTTTTGACCTGAGACAAGGGTGTTGCGACCATTTTTAGGTGAACCGGCTGCTCGGTTTAGTAGCCGCCGATAACGTAATTAACCGGACAAAAAATTCGATCTGCTTTATGTTTCTGCGCCGCGCATTGCGCGGCGGGTAATATAGCTAGTTTACATATATCCTCCTATTTCAAACCCTAATTACATATTTACCCAACCCAAAAATTAAATTACATATTTTCCTTTTATGCAGCAAAATGACACAAATACCCATTCAGGCATACAAAAAAACCTATGACTTATCCTTAATCCATGATCTTTCCCTCCCACAATCCCTACTTCTCTTTGGTGATGACTTACATCGGAGAATCACATCGACGAAGTATTTATATTAAAATAATATATTTCTATGTTGTATGTAGAATTTGGGTGAGTACGAAGTTTGTAGAAGCAGTGAAAATCAAGCCGAAGTGAAACGCAATGAAAAGTGTTGGGAACTATTACTTGATGAACATAGTTGCACCTGTTGGGTTTGGCAAGTTATAGGTGTTCCATGTTACCATACAGTTGCTTTTATCACTTTCAATAGAGGGGTAAACTAGGATAAATATGTTGATTCATATTTCAGTGTTCAGAAATTTAAAGCGGCTTATGCTGTAGAAGTTGCTCCTATGCCTACGAAGGGTCAATGAGTGCACGTAGGGGGATATATGTAATTGCCTTAGGTAAATAGGTAATGTGTTAAGTTTGTAGGAGGTATATGTAATTGCCCCTATTTAAATCCTTAACCTTTTCGATAATATATAGGATGTAAGATAAATAGTTTATGTGGATCATGATGGGATTTGATGTTAAAAGTGTGCCGGGATTATGGTTAATCCTTTTGACAAAAAGCATTACATCCATTTGAGTAGGTAAAATCCGCTTAATACATCCCAAAGAAAATTCTTATAAAAATGCATATTGTGCATTGCTAAGGGAAGAAAGTTACGGTAAAGAAGTTTGTTTCATAGTAATGTTTTAGTTTTCCAAATTTACTTGACATCTCAGTTGTGATGGGCAAGTTGTCACTATTATATCCTTTGGCATTCCTTCCATAAGTTAATGTAATACTTACGTACTTTTTTTGAACGTCTAACGAAAGTCTGGTCATTCAGGTAAACTCAATAGCAAAAGGTCATCCACGCCTGCGAATGAAGACGGCGTTGGTGACCTGGCCCGCCACTATTCCAGAGAAAACCCACCACCCGAAGGCCCACTGTGGTAAACCTCTGGCTCAACCTAGAATAAATTGCTCTAGGTAAGACTCCAACCCAAAACCAAAGGACGAATTGCATGACAAAAAGATAACTTAGGGCATCTTTGGTAACCTCTTAATAAGGCTCTGAACCATTCAACTCTGAATAGTTTAACATTCAGACTATTTGTTTCAATGCTTTGCCCTCATTTCGAGGAGGTCAGTACGTGGGGCAGAAAAAGCTGAATTTTTAAAGCGAAGCGCCTCGCTTAGGCCTAAGCGAGGCGCTTCGAATCAAAGATTTATTTTGGAGTGGTTTTTGATGTTTTGAGTTGGTTTTTTTATTTTTTTAATTTAATAATTATAAAAAGTAAAAAAAATTTAAAAAACAAAGTAATAACCCTAATCAAATGTCAATGACTTAAACTTGACATCATCAACCACATATAGTCAATGAATGCGGTATGCGTGTTAAATTTCATTAAATGCGGCAATCTATGGATCTGGTTGGAGTCTAAAGCTTCGTGTGTCATCTTGGTCGAACTCATGTTGCAACATTCGTCTTGTGTGTGTTATGGTCCGAAATTTTAGGGCTTTTTAGTGGGTTTTTCCATCCTTGTGTTTCCAATTTTTTTTAATTAGCTTAAATCTCTCTGATCCATGGTACCTTGAAGACTAGATTCGGTGCAATCGACGAACATCATTCAAAATTTCAACTTCCCGTTCAGGTGCTTAAGTCCACCAACCTACTTGATCGTTGACAGATATCTCTCCGATATAAGAAGAGTTGTCTTCAATGATTCTAAGAAACTTGAAAGAAGAGGTACCTTGAAGACTGGATTCGGTGCAATCAGAATCCGAATGCGGTATGCGCGTTAAATTTCATTAAATGCGGCAATCAAGGGATCCGGTTGGAGTCTAAAGCTTCGTGTGTCATCCTTGTGTTTCCAAGACACAGTCAAGTCCTCGTCTGATCCACAAAACAAAACAATAATCTTGAAGTTTTTTAATATAGCCATTTTTCCCTGGTTTACCAGGAATGTGTTGAAGGTGTGTGTTGCAAATATAATAAACAAAGATAATACAAGAAGATGATCAAGGATGCTCCAACATAACTTGCACCGGCTTGAGATATGAGTTTAATTAGCTTAAATCTCTCTGATCCATGGTATCCACTTTTCAAGTTGTCTTGATTGTTGACGGCTATCTCTCCGATAACAACTGAAAAGTTGTCTTCAATGATTATAAGAAACTTGAAAGTAATTACAAGAAGATGATCAAAGATGCTACAACATAACTTGCACCGGCTTGAGATATGAGTTTGATTAGCTTAAATCTCTCTGATCCATTGTATCCACTTTCAGGTTGTCTTGATCGTTGACAGTCATCTCTCCGATAACAACTGAAAAGTTAGAAGAAGGTGATGAGATAGATGAAAAGTGCTCCAACATAACTTGCACCGGCTTGAGATATGAGTTCGATTAGCTTAAATCTCTCTGATCCATGGTACCTTGAAGACTAGATTCGGTGAAAACAGAAGTTATCTTCAAAATTGATGTAATGTATAAGTTTTAGAGTCAATAAGCATTTAAAGAACTTGCACCGGCTTGAGATATGAGTTTGATTAGCTTAAATCTCTCTGATCCATGGTATCCACTTTCAACTGAATCTTTCTTTGATATACTCTATATCAACCGAAATTGAGTATCATCAATCTGGTATTAGTGGTTGGAAACTGTGATGACAAAGCTGGTGTGTGTTGAAACAAGGTATGGATATGGAGAACATGGAATGAGATGATTTCGATTTTCGTACAAAGATTCCATAAGTAAAAGTCAGTTGTTATCGGAGAGATATCTTCATCAATCTCCTTGATCTACGCATAAGTGTGAGAGTCGATCCGACTGTTGATTTCTTTTTGTAACCGGTACAACGAACTCTGAAGGTTTGCGCGTTAGCGACGATCCGATTGTTAAAAGTATCAAGACTATGAAATTAGTAAAACAACTTTTCAGTTGTTATCGGAGAGATAACTGTCAACGATGAAGGCAACCTGATAAAGGCTGAACACGAGTGTAATCAAACAAGGTGCTATGAAAACCACCAACGATCAATTATAATATAGTCCGGAAGTCAAGCATATCAATTAAACATGCAAAAATTATGTTCTGAAAAAATATGGGTATCGAATGTATAGTCGGAGGACCACGTACAATGATTCATCAAAGTTGTACAAAGCTGGATGTTTCTACTGAAAAACCCAAACGAGCAATAAACGAAGCGAAACGCCTCAAACAAATTTTCTTGGCTTGGAAACAACTTAAAAGAACTAAAAATGAATTAAAAATTTTTTTTTGGTCAATAACAGATAATTTTAAAGAATTAAAAGAAATTCATTTTTTTAAAAAAGGCCAAAGCGAGGCGCTTGAGTGCCTAGCTTTGGCCAAAGCTAGGCGCTTGAGTGGTTTGATTAGACCACAGGCGCCTCGCTTTGACCAAAGCGAGGCGCTTTGGCCTTTTTTTAAAAAAATGAATTTCTTTTAATTCTTTAAAATTATCTGTTATTGACCAAAAAATAATTTTAATTCATTTTTGGTTCTTTTAAGTTGTTTTCAAGCCAAGAAAATTTGTTTGAGGCGTTTCGCTTCGTTTATTGCTCGTTTGGGTTTTTCAGTAGAAACATCCAGCTTTGTACAACTTTGATGAATCATTGTACGTGGTCCTCCGACTAAACCTAACACACAACAATTGTTTTAATTCATTTTTAAGTGTTTTTAATTACTTTTCGAGAAATGATAATTTTCAAATATTACAGATCAGGGTGTTACTAAGCATGTCAAGAAATGATAATTTTCAAATATTGCAGATCAAGGTGTTCCCAATTAAGCATGTCAAGAAATGATAATTTTCAAATATTGCAGATCAAGGTGTTACCAAGCATGTCAAGAAATGCTAATTTTCAAATATTGACTTCATCGTTGACAGCTATCTCTCCGATAACAACTGAATTTTACTTGCTTGCATGAAAAGTTGTTTTACTAATTTCATAGTCTTGAAACTTTTAACAATCGGATCGGCGCTAACGCGCAAACATACTTGAAATCAATGGGAAGGTAAACAATTCCTGCTCATCTTGATGAATATCTTCATCAATCTCCTTGATCTACGCATAAGTGTGAGAGTCGATCCGACTGTTGATTTCTTTTTGCAACCGGTACAATGAACTCTGAAGGTTTGCGCGTTAGCGCCGATCCGATTGTTAAAAGTATCAAGGCTATGAAAGGAACTAAGTTGCAAATACGATAATAATGTAAATAATAATAATAATGTAAAGGTAGATGATGGAAAGTTCAACTCAAAACCAAAGATGAAACCGATTAATGTTCTTTATGTATGAATAATGACCCTCTGGCAAACCTGCGTAAAGGACTAAAGCCACATATCTTGCCTTTAATACCAACGACGATTTCCAGAGGGTCACTATTCATATATAAAAACATTAATCGATTTCGTCTTTGTTTCTTGAGTTGAACTTTCCATGATCTACCTTTATCATCTCAGAGAGATATCATCTGTCAACGATGAAGGGGAACCCGAAACTATATAAGTCTTGAAGACTAAATGTCTTTTTGCAAAAAGGTAGACCACACCACTAGAGCAAAAAGTTGTGTGTAAGTTTTATTTAGCGTAAAAACATCATTGTACATATATCTCCTTATCTAAAACAAACCACATCATTGTACATATACCTCCTTCATCGTTGACAGATATCTCTCCGATAAGAGAAGATGAAGGGTTACTACTCTGCACTTCAAGTAGAAAAAGATGAAGAAGAATAAATGAAGTCTATTATAGAGGTTAGTAGGTTACTCATTAACGGTGGAAATGGGAGCTGGCCATGCCCGTAGTGTTTGAAGCCTAGTTCTTTTGGCCACAAGTACAGAAAGGTTATAAATGTTTTGGACGTTAGCGGTGTGTGTTGATCGTTGAAGGTAAACATGGACAGTGAGTAATATAACTGGACAATGAGATTGATAACTTTTCTATGGAAGTTGCTAAAATAGTTAAACAAAAGCTGAAATTGAACAGTTATTTGGAATGTTCCTGATCATTACAGTTATGCCTTTTTTGGTGAAATGAAGTTGAAGAAATTATTTGGTGGATCTGTCATGAGTTAAACAAAAGCTGAAATTGGACGGTTATTTGGAATGTTCCTGATCATTACAGTTATGCCTTTTTTGATTAGAAAATATATTCCCAAACAATTAAAAACAACTTTTTCATGCAAGCAAGTAAAATTCAGTTGTTGAACAGTGAGTAATATAACTGGACAGTGAGATTGATAACTTCTCTATGGAAGTTGCTAAAATAGTTAAACAAAAGCTGAAATTGAACAGTTATTTGGAATGTTCCTGATCATTACAGTTATGCCTTTTTGGATCAGAAAATATATTCCCAAACAATTAAAAACAACTTTTCATGCAAGCAAGTAAAATTCAGTTGTTGGACAGTGAGATTGATATCTGGACAGGTTAGCCAAATCATACTAGGGTGGCAAGAAAAAGCTAACATTTTGATCCAAAGGAACTTCAGGTTAGCCAAACGTTTGTCAAAAGAACAATTAAAATCAACTTTTCATGCAAGCAAGTAAAATTCAGTTGTTGGACAGTGAGATTGATAACTGGACAGGTTATACTAGCCAAATCATACGAGGTGGCATGAAAAAGCTGACATTTTGATCCAAAGGAACTTCAGGTTAGCCAGACGTTTGTTAAAAGAACAATTAAAATCAACTTTTCATGCAAGCAAGTAAAATTCAGTTGTTGGACAGTGACATTTTGATCCAAAGGAACTTCAGGTTAGCCAGACGTTTGTCAAAAGAACAATTTTGAAATCAATGGGAGGGTAACAAAATCGTCGATCCGACTGTTGAGATGAGTCCGTTCAACTTCCAAAAGTATTGTAATACATTCTGACTTTTTTTACAATAATTATATTAAAAAAACAAAAAACAAAAAACTAACTCAAAAACCAAAAAAAAAATAAAAAAAGTTTTTTTATTCGAAGCGCCTCGCTTAGGCCAAAGCGAGGCGCTTCGGGTCACAAATCAACTTTTTCTGACCTCGTACCGAGGTAGTTAAAAAGTAAAGAAAGCGTCTCGCTTAGGCCTAAGCGAGGCGCTTTCAGGGGGTGAAAATAGAAGTGAGGGGGTTTTAATATAACCATCCTTAAACAAACATTAATTAAATAAAATAAAATAAAATAAATGTAAATACAATAAAAAATACGAAACATAAAAAAATAAAAAATTAAAGGAATATTGGATTTAAATACTCCCAACTTTCAGAGTTTGGCCGGCAATACTCCCAACTACGAAAATGTTTATCAACACCCCCAACTTTTAAGGTATTTTCCACTAGCACTCTGAAACTAACCCAGTTAGTTTGCTGATGTGGCATGCTGTGGAAGATGATGTGTCATCTTATGTGTCATCCACGTCAGTAATAATGGCCACATCAGCATGCCACGTCAGCAAACTAACTGAACAAACTAACTGGGTTAGTTTAGGAGTGCCAGTGGAAAATACCTTAAAAGTTGGGAGTGCTGATAAACATTTTCGCAGTTGGGAGTATTGCTGGCCAAACTCTGAAAGTTGGGGGTATTTAAATCCAATATTCCAAAATTAAATTATACAACATCGCTGGATTCTTCGATATATGTTAGGTCTTGAGTTGAGATATGTTCTCCTAGGTCAATGCGAAGTCGGAAATGCGTCTGTGGATCCATAATTTCACGAAAGGGCATCCTCAGCAAAAACAGGTTGAACAATTGGATCCCTAAACTGAACCGGTGAGAAGGTATATCCCTCATCTTTAAGGATCATGTTGTGCATTATCATGCATATATACGTCACAACTATAATCTTGTCCACTGTATAGGTACGCATGGGTCGCCTTAGAATGCCTCATTTTCCCTTTAGAGAACCAAAAGAGCGTTCAACATCCTTTATAGCGCCTTCTTGCAATCTCTTCCACTTCTTTTCATTTGGATCTGTTGGATGTGGAAATGTTTTCATAAACAACGCCCAAGTAGGGTATATCCCGTCGGTTAGATAGTATCCACGTTTGTATGGGTGTCCGTTGACAGTAAATGGACATTTGGGCACCGTTCTATTCCATTCATTTAGAAAAATAGGAGAAGTTTGGAGGACATTGATGTCGTTGAGTGTACCGGGAGCAACCCAATAACCATGCCAAAACCACATATCTTGTGACGCAACCGCCTTGAGTACAAACGTTGGGTGATTGTACGTACCTTTCACAAATGTTCATTTCAACTCTGTTGGGCAATTCCTCCATTCTAGATGTGTCCAATCAATGCTACCCATCATGCCAGGTAGGGATGGAAATCAAACCCGAACCCGACGGGAAAACCCGATACCCGACACATTTGGGACGGGTTTGGGGTCGGGTAAACGGGTATGGGTCCGGGTATGGGATTTGTTTTGAAAATTTGGGATGGGTATGAGATTTAATGTTAAACCCATTTACCCGCCCCGATTACCCGATTATATATGCCCGTTTACCCGTTTATATATACCCGTCTACCCGTACCGATTACCCGATTTTATATGCTTGTTTACCCGTTAATATACGCTACATAAGTATGTTTTTTTACTTATATATTATATATTACTTATTAAAGTCCCAATTCCCAATAATGTATTCCCGCCATTTTTTACCCTTTACTTACTCCCCAATTTGCCTCTCCAAATTAACAAAAGTCTATCCATCTACCCTTAACCCTTCTTCTACAAGCTGACAAGCAGCCAAGCGTGAAGCGTTGAAGACACTGATTAGGAAGATCAAACTTCTGTCTTCTTCTCTAAGCGATCAAGGGACAAAAAAGATATGTAGTTTTTTTATTATTCTCTTCTCACTGAATCATTCACTAGGCATTCAAATTCTAATCAAACTCTTTTCTGTTTGTTCGTTTTTAATAAATTATTATAGTTGTTAATCTGCTCATATATCATGTTTTTAAGTTGAGTTGTGTATCTTTGTTGTTAATATGTTTGTATATTGTTTTTGAGTTGATGTAAATACAATGATAGCTGGTCTTTTATAGAGATATCTCATAAAAGAACTTGTATAGCTAGTGCATATTATATATATCCAGTGATAAAAAAAATTAGTCGGAGGGCAGGGGAATAAGGCGGCCAGAGGTCGCAGACATGTTGTGGTTCTTTGCTAACATAGACAAAAAAAACAACAAGGTGGGGATGTTTAATATAAAAAAGAATTAATAATTAGAGCCTGTTACTCACTCACCTACATCAATAATTACTCTACAGCTACAGTATGCCCATTAGTATACCTGAAACCCGTGAGTATGCCCGATACCCGACGGGTAATTACCCGCCTCATACCCGATGGGTTTTGGGCCGGATATGGGACAAGTTTTTATAACCGGGTATGGGGTTGGGATTAGCCATACCCATCCCAAACCCGACCCCTTGCCATCCCTAATGCCAGGAATATGATGTTTTTCTTCGCGATTGTGGTATAACGTTGCAACATCGTGGCTTGTGGGTCGACGCATAAAATCCTCGTCGTGAGTTTTAATTACGATGTTGAAAAAAATAAATAAATAAAGGGACTTACGTGAAGTCCTTTCAGACATGCACAAATACTCATCGTATTCATCCGGTGTGTTACCGTATGCAAGTTCTTTAATGGCTAGAAGTGATTTTTTGAATAGGTGTAAAACTTTTATTCATCCTTCCATCGTACCCCTTTTGAAACCATCAATATTTGGCTGCGATGTCGGTAACAATTTTTAAAAACAATTGTTTCAACATATGAAACCGATAGAGGAAACATCATCATTATATTTGGGTTCAACAACAAAATAGTCGTTCATAAGGATTTTCTTACCTTTTTCGCGATCACGTTTAACGACTTTTTTGATGATGTCGTGTCTTCCTCGTCAACTTACTCGATGGGATCGTTAAAAAAAAAAAGAATACTGCTATAGTTTGAAATATCGTTATGTGACTCCATTAGTGGAACAATCATAGGTAATTTACTTGCCATTGTAATAAATTTTTGGTATGATGAGAGGTATAAAATTTGGTGTATGAGAGTTAGAATGGTAGGATGAGAGAGATATAAAATTTTGTGTATGAGAGTTGTGTATATATATATTACTAGCTTACTACCCGGGAACGTCCCGGGGATGAAGATTAAAATTTTGTTGAAATTAAAAATGAACATGTGCATTACAAATTTGTGACTTATTTGTGACATTAAGAGTAAAAAGTAGTTATGAGCATAAAATTAAGTACTGAAAGTAGGTATTTATTACACTATTTGGTGTTGTTGGCTGTTGTCAAGTGTTGGTGGTTTGGCTAAGACAAATCCACAATGGATCTTAGTGCGTTACAAAGTCATGTTACATTAAACTTGTTGATAATATAAATAGAAAATGTATCATATGCCATTGCTATATATTATGCAACACTTTATAGATAATAAAAAATGTATACAAAATAATATTAGATATGTAGGCAACATACCAAAACTTATATTAATCATTAACCATGTTGTCATACACATGCAGCATACAAACGTTCCTTGATTAATATACCCAAAGACTAAACAACCAAAAATTGGGTACGTCTAATATTTTTTCCTTTTGGCAAACCTTGGTTACTGCCTTACTACAATAAGTTCATGTCCGACATACAAACTAAGAAACCAACTATTATGATAACATATAGCTTCTGACTAAGCATGTGAAAAAACCAATTTACCTTCCATTTCGAAATACATAATACGATAAAGCCTACCATTTGTTATACGAAGCTTCTTCATGCATGACTTCCACTCTCTGATAGCAAATCTCCTTTTACTACCAGAACCTTCAACACGCAACTTCTTAATAATAGAGTTCCCATTTTCAACTTCAATAATCAAGCTTTGGTCTTTCTCAAACTCACAATCGTTTCCAAAAGTGATTGGAAAACGCTACAAAACATTTATAACAAACATAAAAAATTCATTTATAACAAACATTAAAAATTCATTTATGATATAAAATTATAATACAAAAAAAAACATATTAAAAAGGCTATATATCTTTTAAGTAGTACAAACTTACAAATTTTTTTGTCACTTTTTTTATTACTTCATGATGAGGAACCGGATTATCATTTTGGCTATCACTGTCTTCAGATACATCAGATGAAAGTTCAATTACTTCAATTAATTGATCATCTTCATTCCCTAATTTGTCTGGGTCAACTCGCATTCCGTCTTCTCGAAACAGATCTAACTTGAATTCATAATCAGCCACCTTTTCAAACATCAAAAAGTCTCCAATGCGCCATTTAAGATCTTTGAAAACAGCGTTCCAACCATCAGTGAAAAAATAGCCAAATATATACCATTGCAGCATCACTGTCCATTGATAAACGTCTCCGAAATGTATGACAACTAGATGTGGAATCATATTGTCTTTGAAATGGTGTTCGACATAATCATCCGGCAAAAACTACATATATTCAATAAATAAATAAAACTGCATAAGAACATTCTATAAATATAAAATAATTTCAAAAAAAAAATGAAATTTACAGATTTACCATTCTGTTCTTTGCCGGTATTATCAACCAAAACGGGAACTTGTTAGACACATGTTTTGTTTGAACATCCTTTAAAAGGGTAACTTTAAAAGTAACATGTTCGAAGAAGTCAAAGACAACGAAATCCCCTACTATAATCTGAAGATCCTTTACAACTTTGGTCCATCCAGTTGTTATCTGAAATGAGTTTGACTTTTGTTCAATTGTTACACCCCAAATGTGATCATCATCAGTCTTTAGCAAAACAGGACCGACAGGGTAATTATGGTTGTAACATGGCGGCAGTTCCTGTTAATTATTTAAAAAAATATATTGTTAATATGATATAATAAAAAATAAAGTGTTTGATAACAATATAATGCAAAAACAGTTGAAAACATATAAAAAATGTATACAATAGTAGAGTTAATATTACCAAGTAGGTGGTGTCGTTCCTAGGGATAGGTTTGAAGAAACTGAAAACCATTTCTCCTGATCGTTAATTGTTCAAATAGTGTTCCTGTAAAACAGATAAACGAACAAACAATTATATGAATCTCTATAGATATATACAGATGGTAGGAATTTTTTTAATAAAACAATATGAAATGTTGGTAACAGGGATTCACAATAAATCAGATGAAGAAAAACAATTAAGGTGAAGATTATAAAGGATCGTAGAGTACACGGGATCCCGTTACCGAAAAACAATCGATCCTGCGGCCAATGCAGCACATTAACTTCCCGAAACGCCATTGAATATCATCAAATAAGAGGAAAAAGTAAACAATATCAATTCGTTATTAAACAAAAAAAATGGGAGGTTGAATTAACGGATTGACAATACGGCAAACACATAAGTAAAAAAGGAAGCAAGCACTATTTTCTAATCCATCAAAGTGATTACCTGAATAATCATTTGTTTATTCTTTTAATATTGAAAGTCAAACATTTGACTTCACATATTCAGCATTGATTCAGTGATGTAGATTTAGTTTACAAATAAGTAAACCATGAATAGCATTTAGTCACCATTTGTATTTATATTGTAGAAATCTATTGATGTGTACAGTTATGTTCAGCCTATTAGGATGAAAATTTAGGGTCAAACTACTATTCCAGTCATGAATTTAAACATACATATCCAAAGACAACCACAACTTGACTGACAAACTGAAAGGTTCAATGAAGTTTAAAAATACTACCTTCGTTTTAAAAAACACACATGAGCAACAGACAATGACGGACGATTTACATGTGATGCATTCTAATGCGAGCCCTTATGCATCTGAGTTCTATATCTCAATAAAGGCGACCATCCTCTGAACACATATCGTATATTTCAAATATCTTTTTATAGAAGTATATATAGGTAACTCTATGAGTCTCTTATTAATTCTTATTAACAAATGCGTCGCATTGTACATCGCATTCTGTTAAAACGATGAAGGCTATTTATCTGTTGAGAATTTGTGAAACAACAACATGCAAACAATGATAAACAAAGGAAAACAACCAAAACCTAATAAAAGCCCTAATAAAATTTAGGTAATTTTAATATGCCATAAAGAACAGAAAACATTAAACATTAAAAAATTTCATAAAGAATACAATATTCGAGTGATTCATGTGTGTAATGAAACAGATTATAAAGACAATACTCCAAATGAGTAATGGTTACAATAGATTATAACCCAAATAATACACAGACGAACATCATACAGTAATCAGAAATAAGTGTTTGACGATTTTGAGAAAGAAGAACACATGAATCGTACCTGCTTGAGTTGGGTGCGATTGTTAGAATAATGTGATTGAATAATGTTGAGAAAGACTATATGGCTTCGATTCTTGAAGTTGCTAAAGTGTTTATCATTGTTTGTTTGAATAAGTAAACAATGGGTTGTATTTGAGAGATTGTAAACTGATTGCATTGAAAACAGGGAAAGGAAACGATTGTTTTAATATTGTATTTTAGTAGGTTTATTGTTATTACTCCTTATGATTATTATTAAAGAGGTGAAGGTATTATAAATGACAAAAAAGGAAAAAAGTATAAAAGTAAACTTTATGAAATATTAAATTATGTAAAAAAATAAATAATAAAAATAAAAACAAAAACAATTATGATAATTGTGAGAAAACTTCTTTGTAGACAACATTCTTCGTTTCAGATTGAACTTCTCCATCTTTGTTAAGTATTAACAACTTCAAACCGTCTTTACTTGTAACCCTTGATAATGCAACATATAGCTGACCATGCGTGAAAACGGGCTCCTTTAAGTAGAGACCAACTCTTGACAAAGATTGTCCTTGACTTTTGTTGATTGTCATGGCGAAGCAAACTGTTATAGGAAATTGCCTTCGCTTGAATTTGAAAGGAATTTTGTTGTCTGATGGTATCATGTTTATTCTTGGAATAAAAATCTTTGTTCCAACGTTGCCACCTGAAATAATCTCACCTTCAAGAACTCGTTGACCAAGTTTTGTTAGCCTTAATCTTGTGCCGTTACACAGTCCTTGTTGTTGGTCAAGGTTACGTAGGAGCATTACCGGTAGACCAACCTTTAGAACCAATTTGTGGTTTGGCAAACCTGTCAAATATAATATATAGTATAGTTAATAAAAAAATTATTAATTATTTGAAATATGTGAAATTATTCAAACCTGAAATTTGAAGATTATTAAGTACATCAGGAGAATACAAAAGTTCTTGAAATGGATTTAAAGCCTCTGATGGACAGATACTGTCCGAACTAAGATATTCTTTTTGTTTTCCTGGAAACAAAGCAATCAATCTATCGTTAATATCATGAACGATTTCATTTTTTGGAGTAAGTATTGCTCTTTCAGAGAAGTATGAGTGATTTCTATGTTGTTCAATAAGTGATGGATAAACAAAGTTAATCAAACTTTGTATAGGATCAGATGTATCAGAAATTAAGATATCAGCAGGTATCTTAATATTTGTTTCTCCATCATTTGGATCCCCGACAGTTCCTTCACCAACTTCTAGAATCCATTTTGCAAATTCTTCTGTCTTTTGAATATCTGTTGTCTGTGAACCAGTGGTCAGTCTCATATTTTTTGTTAACTTTAACAACTTGCAATGAGTCCATAAAGATGATGATGTTAAAGCTGCATTTACAATATCTTGTCTACTGCCATTTTGAACAACAGGTAAAATCTGTCTAAAATCTCCCCCAAAAACGACAACTTTACCACCAAAGGGAAGGTTTGAAGTTGAATTGGTATCTGTGGACAAAACATCTTTCATTGTTCGATCAAGGGCCTCTATAGCATGTCTATGCACCATTGGTGCTTCATCCCAAATGATTAACTTTGTTTTCTTTAGAAGATTTGCCTCATCACTGTTTGGTGTAATATTACAAATTGTATCTTCATTAATGTTAATTGGAATATGAAATCTTGAATGTGCGGTTCTTCCTCTTGACATTAATAAGGATGCAATCCCACTTGAAGCAACATTAAGAACAATTTCTCCTTTACTTCTAATCGATGAAGCAAGTGTCTTCCATAAGAAAGTCTTTCCTGTTCCACCAAATCCGTAAACAAAGAAAACACCACCAGTTTGATTTTGCACTGCATTGATAATCTGTTCAAAGATGTTTTGCTGTTCAGAAGTTAAAGACTGTTTGAGTCTGTTGAACTCATTAAGAACAACTTCTTGATCAAACGATAACTCATCATTGATTAATCTGTTATCAATATCAGACAATGCAGTTGTGTTTGGATAAGGCATTGTGTTATACCTTTTTAAGGTAGAGTTATTTCTACGAAGGAATTTTTCAATTTCCATAAGAGTTAAATTTTGTATAACATCTTCTGGAATTACTCTACCTAAACAAAAATTAAATAAATAATCTGTTAAAATAAATAAATTAGGCGTTAATAAAAAAATTATTAACTAAAGGTAAGAAATATTAAATACCTGGAAATCTTTTTTGTCTTTCATGTAATATATCTTCTGCAAGTAATTTCCATGTCTGTTCCCATACATAATCTGGCCGTGAAAGACTATCTGATGTAAGAAGGGTTCCAAACAAATAACGAAGATAAGAAGGGAGGGCCCAAAAACTTGCTTCTTTAATTGCCTCTACATATTCAGAATCATCATCTAAAAGACCTCTTGCATAACACGCATCTCTAAAAGTTTCATACATTTTACCGTTCACTGTGCGTATTTCTTCAAATGATTTAGGCCCTTTAACAATGTTTAACAAAATACGTAGAAAGTAAGGTTCACCCAAAGAAGGAGGCACTGAATAAACTCTGCCAATTGTTGAGAAAAAAGATTTCCTTTCTTTCCAACAACGTTTTTTAATCTTCCATGTAAACTTTGTTGGAAACTCACCATATGTCAATGTACGTGCAAGACTACTTTTTTGGTTCATAACCATCCATTCTAAGAAAATAGAAGAAGCGACACTACGCTTACTTAACACATTGTCAATGTCTTCATTTGCACCAAAAACTATTTTTTGCTGATTCGGAAGATGAAAAGGAAGTCTCATAACAGATGGATACCTATAATGGACATCGAAAGAGAAAATTCTCCAAGATGCCTCACACGCCGATACATATCTGTAATTATAACATATTGATTATTAAATTTGATAAAAAAAATGATTGCTATACGTTATCTTAGTGTAAAAAGTTAGGCCCAATTTAGTGTGTATTGTATTGTGCCATTAGGTGTAAATATAATTGTGTTTTTAAACAGAATTTTATTTTCATAATAATATTTTCTGAACATTTATTGACTATATAACAAATTTATATATAACAATATATAATAAATTTAGTGACTATTGTATATGATAATAACAGTATGTAAAAACAATGACCAAATAAATTTATAAAATGATGGAGACATTCATATAAGAAAAGAGATTGTTAAATTCGACCAACAGGAATACGCAATCAATCTTTAAATTTGTTAAAGATTTGTTTTAGTAATGACAGTAAGACAATAATGTCAAATGAAAATCGAATACGTACCTGCAATCATAGTACTCCTTGATTTCATTACGCTGTTGTAGCTGCTGTCCTTCGGTTTCATCAGTTGTAAATGCAAGAGACGCTCGATCAGGTCCTTTATTTATATATTTGAATAAATACTTTATTGATGCACCTTGGTTGCACCACTCTACATTGATGTGAGCTTGATAACGTTTCAGAAGCCTTTTATTGTAGGGTACAACATATCTGTTATCTAATTCAACACCTGACTTCGTTACTGTCAAACCATTGTCTCGTCGTTTATAAACTGGAAAACCATTCTCATCAACAGCTGTTTCTGGTTGTATCTTTTTTGGAAAGTCTTTTGAACATTTATCATCAACCATACACGGAGATTTCAAATTAGCAGTTCCACAAGGTCCGTGTATCATGAACTCAGCTACCAAATCATAAAGCTCAGGTTCTTTGACTTTACATGGGATTTCAGCAGAAATAAAACAGTCAATTTGAGCTGGAGTTATGACTTTATCACTCGCCTTTAAGAATAAGCAAATGTGTGCATGAGGCAATCCACGCTTTTGAAACTCAACTGTGTAAACAACTATAAAAATCGAAACATTATTGTTATTATATTGTATTTCAAAAATTAAATTAAGAATTATAAAAGTTTGTTGTTATTACCTGCATTTATAGATCCAAAATATTGGTTTACTTTTAAATCTTTTATAATGGCATTCAGTTTAAGTTTAAAAATTCGTGACAAGATATCAGGCCTATCTTGTGGTTGAATTGTCTTGTCTTGAAGAAACCTTTTTATCTCTGGCCATTTTGGATTACAGGTTACGGTGATGAAGAAGTCTGGATAACCATACCATTTACACAATGACATAGCATCTAAATAGTTTTGTTGCATGTAACGTGCACCGCCTGTAAATGAAGACGGTAACACAATTCGTTTACCAGTTTGACTTAAATCACTATCACCATTTCTTGAAAGGTTATACAAATTTTCATATGAGTCACACCTTAGATGTTTCTGTTTAGAAAGAATGTATAACATTCTTTCACTTTCAATCATTGTGTAAGCATCAACCAAAAATTGCTGAAACAATTTTCTTGCATTCAAAATTAGGGAAAAACCTTCACAACGGTCTTGTATCCTATAAGCAAAGAATTCTCTCATGGTACATGTTGGAGGTATTTTCTTTGTTGTTATTATTCCATCTCGATGAGGTATGTCAATTCTGTAACCATCATCACCATACGGGAAAAGAATTGGATACTGTAACGCAAGGTATGACGGATGTAGTTCGCTTATTCTTTGCAAACCCTCAGAGTGACTTTCAACAATTATATCCCGGTTTTTAGCAGCTTCAGTGATGTCACCTACTATCAAAGCAGCAACTTCAGATGAAGTTGGTAAATTATATGTTCGACCATCTCTTTCTCTGTTATAGATAATTCTAAGTTTTAGAGATACTTCTGGGTTCTGATGAAAATGATCACGGACCATTCTATATGTCTTCACCAATTCATTTTCTGAATCTAACATAATTTTTATGTTTTGTATAAGTTCAACATCTAACTGTTTATCAGTCTCTGTTGCCTTATTCTTTGTGTCCCTGACAAATATATAAATAAATTTTTAACAGCTTTAAATTAAATATATTGTAATGTGAAAAAATTAATATCAAAAACATATACCTGAAAATTTTCTGCCTGTTACAGATTTCATTTTCCGTGTCATAAATGTAAAGTTGAGAGAATTTTGGAGTCGTTCCATCTTTTGGCAGTAGGCTTCCAATACTATGACAATTTTGACCAGTTAATCTATAAATGCTTGGGGCCCTTCCTTTGTTAAGGTTCTCATCAACTTTACCACCCATTGAAGTAAAAGAGAACATTGAATTGTAACGTCTTATACTGTTTAGGAAGAATTTACTTTTTGAGTCCAAACCTTTAAATAAGGATTGGTATTCTGGACTTGCATCTTTTAAAACAGGAAGCACAACTTTACCATATCCACAACACATTGAAAAAGTTTGTTTGTCCATTGTTTCTCTCTTTTTAGATGCCTCTTTTTTCCACAACTTTGCTTGACACAACTGACATGTAATAATTTGATCTCCATGGTCTAAATAATCTGTTTATTGAGGAAATACAATAGTTAATGTGATGTTGTTTACAAAATATTAAATTGTAAAAAATTAAAATAAAATTACCAGGAGATACTCCTTTTATAACTTGTTGATCATTAGTGGTATCAGTTTGATTCACGTTATGTGGTGACAATCGTTTTCTCTTTTTATTATCAAGAATCATCTTCCTCAGTCTACGTCTATGAGCAGCAGAATTCACATCTGTGTGAAAAGTATTTTAATGAAAGTTAAAAAATTTAAAACAATTCCATAATTATTGTATAAATATGTTAGCTGTAAAAAATGATGGATTAACCTGGAACTGTTTCAGTTAAAGAAGGAAGTTGTGCATTACTTTGAAGTATGCCCTTCTTGTTTTTAAAATTGATAATATTTTTTCTCAGTAGACGTCTATGCGCAGGCTCATTAACTGTAGTTTAACATAATATGTTATTTATAGAAAAAAAATTAATAAGAAAGTATAAAAAAGTAACTTACGTACGACAGTTGACGGTAAAACAGTTTGTTGCGTAAGAATTGGTGAGTTATTTTCTAGGGAAACTGATGAAGATGTTTGCAAACGATGTTGTAACATTCGTTCATGTTTCTTATTGTTTATAATCATCTTTCTAAGATGACGTCTTTGAGCTGCTGGTGTAGCAGGTACACTTGTTAATGGATTTGCATCAACAACTATGTTTTTTAGATAAAGCAAGGAATACGTTTGTAAATTTTCTTTTAAAATTCGCCTTTTTTTCTTATTATCAATAATCATCTTCCTAATTTGACGTCTATGAGCTGCATTGTTACGTCTTTCAGCTGCATCTGTTAAAAAAAAATAGACATTTATAGTTTTTAATTGTAAATAAAACAGTTGATAATATAAACTACCATATTACCTTTGAGTGAATTTGATGGTTGCATTACTTCTTTAGTGTTTGAAGAATGATTTTTCCTTCTTTTAGTCATGTCCTGTTTTATTTAATAATACTCAAAAAAAGGAATTTCAAAATCAGTAAATGTGGATGTCAAAATATATATTTTTGTAACTGGAAAACGTATATTATAAATGAATATTGATTAAAGTATACTGCATCAAAGATTTTTAATAATGATACTTTATATTATGAACATATAAACAAATTACATGTTTTATGATAAGAAACCTAAATCAAAATATTGTAATAGTTACAATGAAGAGATAGAAGTATATTAAATTTTATTAATATTAACATTAATAATCAACTGACATGTATTTTACCGTTTACCTGGAACGTTGAAGCTTTTGAAATAATCTTGCAACAATTGTTGAATAGTATAAAGTGCTTTTGATTTCCTAGAAATCGTATGCTTATCACAATTGTATGTTATTTTGCATGATGGAATTGATTTTATAATGTTTTGTAATTAACGATGGAAAAGAATAATGATATAATATAAGTTATTGATAATATTTATTATGTAAATAGATAGGTATGAATATTTGGAAAAGTTAACAGATTACATATGAAATAAGGTTATAGATATATTAAATTTCAAATCATATTTGTGAGATAAAGTATTTATATAAATAATGTAGTAAATATTGAAGATTTTTTCATATATTTCGGATTTAATGCATGTAGATAGCTAAGTTTCGTAATTTGTTAACAGTTACTACAAAAGAAAAAAAACTCACATGAAAGTAACTGAATCTTCATTAATATTAAGTAACTTCCCATAACGTTTATACAATTTCTGATGACAGAACAAAATTTTGGGACTTTTAAACTTGCATTAGAATGCATTTTCCACTAAGATTTTTTTAAACTTAACAAAGAACTTATACACTATCGATTAGTAATGACGAACATAGCTTTCTTTATAAGAAACTGCAATCTGTATTTTTTCCCATTCCTTAAACGAAGGTATTTCATCGACTTCTTCCAATTTCATATCGCGTACCTCCTTTTAATTCCTGGACCTTCAAAACGCATTCTTAATCAAGCCGTCAACACCATAACTTTTAAGAGTAAGTGATGATTTACCGTCTTTTTCAAACACCAAGAAATCTCCCAATTTGAAATTCAAATCTTTGATAACTTGATTCCAACCATTAGTAAAGAAGTAATGTTCACAGATTTGATGAATTCGCACTGACCATTTATGAATATTAGCAAAACGGATGGTAATTTCATTGTTAAGCTCTTCTTTTGTGAAATGTTGAGTTACAAATTGAAATGGTAACTGCTGCGTTGTAAAAAGATAAGAAAGTCAATGAATATGAGTGTAATAGAAAATTTATAATCATAAAAATATGTTTTTTTTACCATTGTTGTTGTTGGAATAGTTGTAAACCAAAAGTGAAATCTTCTTGGAGCTTCAATAAGTTCATAAGATTTCAACACTTTTATCGTAAAAACGTCTGGTATGTTGCACGTGAATATTACGAAATCATTTGCCTCAATATTCAAGTCGTCGACTACTTTATTCCATCCGTTTGTAATGTTGTATGTTTCCCCTTTTTGCACAATATCCACATACCAATTCATGTTATGAGTGTGTGTTAGGTACACACGTCCAATTGGGAAATCATATTCTGTTCTTAAAAAATGGTAGCATTCTGGAAGAGGCTGTTTAAAATTTTAAAATTGCTAAATTACATGTAGCAAACACCCTTAAATCATAAAAAAAGTATAACATCAGTTGTGGAGAAATTTTACCAGGTACGTTTTAAGGTTCACAAGTATATACTTGAAAAACATGACTACCAATGATGTGTTGATAGTAAATCCTGTACATTGTGCAAAAACAATGTATGAAATGAGTGAATTGATACAAATTTTATTTTCCAAACAACCATTAATATTCATAAATGTATGTAAAAGAAATTCAATATTCATAAAGATACATAAAAATAAAGTAATCGAAAGAAACAACTATTTAATCTTAGAGTTTGTAGTCATATTTGAGTAACTGTGTTAATTTAAGTTAAAAACCTCAATATTAGTTGAATGATGTATATATACATTATAAAAGTAAGTAACAATGGATTATTTCCATGTCATGTGAAGATAATTTAAACAATTATAAACGAATTAAATATAGAATTTATTTGACGGTTCAAACCCTAAATGGCAAATTATATATCGTAAGCTTATAAAAACGATGGTAATACCTTATTGTTATACAGTGTGGCGATAACTGAAAATGACAGATTGATAATCGCTGTTATGTTGTCGAATTTAAGAACCAGTGTTGTTCATCATTGTTATTATCGAATGAGGAAGGAGAGAAGGAGAGAAGGGGATAACATATGAGGATACAGACATGTGTATTAAATGGATTTTTTTTGGACTTCAGTTGGGCCTAAGTTCAAATGGGTTACACTCTTGGGTTGACTTACATACATAATTGATGCAACAGATATGTGTTTAGTGCATTTGGGCCTTAGTAACAATGGGTTAATAAAGTAAAATTTTAAAGTGTTTCAAATATGGGCCGAAATTAATATTGTAATGCACTTGTTTATTTTTCAATTACTCAAAAAGATGTAAAAAAAATTGACAATATGTTAGTTATCAAACATGGGTATGAAAATACTATAAATACAAAATCATAAGAAATATGCAGAGAAAGTTTTTATTCAAAGCCATAATAATAATAATAAAATTAGTTTAAAAGTGGTATTCAGAAAAAGGAAAAGTAATTGAAATAATGTCAAACTTGAAAACAAATGAAATTAAAAGTAAATAAAGTAAAAGAATAAACTATTTGTCTAAGTTGGGAATAAAAACATTGATCTTCTTGTTCATTGTTCCATCTTCTTTTGCATTGACATTCTTGCGTTTGTTAATAGAACTTGTTGCAGTGCCTCCAACTTCATAAGCATCATCAACAGGAAGCTTTGAACTGCCAACATCATCTGCATAAAAATTTATATTCATTGTAGACATTTCACTTGCATCGCCATTCGTTGAAAAGATTGTATCCTGAAAACGTAAAAAATCGTTTGAATAAATTTAAAACTTATGGTATAAGTGAAGAGATACATATTAATGATGTTTTATTGTTACAAACTTGTTGGTTAACTTCTTCATGCTGAGCAACAACATGTTCATTAATGTCTGCGACCTCATCAACAGCAGGTCCATTAACTAAGAATCTTCCTTGGACCTACAATAAAGAAGATGCAATTATAAAATTAAACCATTAGAATAAGTTAATGTATTGAATAAAGCATAAAAGTTACCTCTTCAACATTCCACTTTTTGCAGATAGAGTCAAGTAAACCTTCTTCTTTTGTTAACATTATTATTCCGTAGTGGGAGTTTGGATTATAAATGTTGTATGGAGTTACATTTATCAGAAACGCGTACTTTTTACCAAGAATTTCATTAAACTTCTTAGGGTATGCTGATGGAACTTCATTGTTGTTAATCATCTACATAGTACGAAAAATTTATAAATATACATAACGAACTTGTCATTCAATAATGACACAAAATACTTTACAGTCACTAAAATTTACCTCCTCTTCTTGTTGAACAAAATATCTTGCAGGTTTACCAAAGACCTTACACGCCTCATAATCAAAAAGCGTCATCATTATACTTCCACATCCATCATTTACCTTTAATGTTATCCTATACCTGTTTATCATATAGTTTTTTGCAAAATAATTATTTTTTATAAATGTTAAAGTATAATTAAAAATTTAATTAAAGTGTTAAGTTTACCTTATTACTTCTTTAACCTCAGCACCTTCACACTGTGGACTTGTGCATTTAAAAACTTCTTTTCCTGCAACCCTTAAATAACGTTTTTCATATGAAACTAATTTCCTTTCAACTTTCGATTTGCAGTAGTTGCATCCTTTGTAATACCATTGAAAATTTGTTGGTATTTCAGTTATTTTTCCAACTATAATAACTTTTGTATCCTGCAAATAAGTTAAAATTTAATTCATGTGTCATACATTATATTATAATTCATTAAATGTAAAAAATTGTATTATTAACAATACTTACCATACGGATAGTGGAAACAAATGGTGTTATAATAAAACGATAATTATTAAGAAACTGATCTTCAACATCTGAAATCATGTATGAACCAACTGTGCTATTCGATGAATTTGATGATTCTTTATTAACAAATTTCTCAAGATACCTGTAATTTGGTATAAATTTACTTACACAAATTTATTGACATATTGTCATTAGTTAATTAACATTTTTTAAATTGTTACCGTTTTTTGAAAGCTGATATTTCTTCAATATCTTCATTAATGAACACCCTTGATCCTTCATAATTGTTTGTCACACTCATCTTACCTACATAATAGAAAATTATAGAATTAATATAGAACATAAATGTATATATATTAAAAATGAATAACATTCATTACCTTGGCGATTTTTAACAGCAGCAAATTGTACCAACAGAAACACATGAGGATCACGGTTTGGATTAGACATGAAACTTGATAATTCAACTGCTTTGTCCTCCCACAAACTTCCATCAATTTCGATTCCACTGTTGTATTAATAAGAAGTAATGTAAAGCAGATTATATATAATTTATAAGCATATCAAATTTTTTTTAATATGTAAGAAATTCTTACTCAAGATTACGTAGTTTGAAGTTTATTTTAGGAGCCTTCATGCCATTTTTCTTGTCAACATAGTCTAAGTTGTAACACACTTTGACATACCCTATGAAGTCTGTATAATAATTAATTATATAAGAAAGTTTGTTATTACAAATTACTGAATTATAAAATGAATAATTTAAAAACAATAAAATAACCATACCAGTTTTTGTATTATGCTTCAATATTTTCTGATTAAGAATCTTGAAAGAAAGAAAATCGAAAGCAAATTTAGGGCCTTCCCAGTTTTGGCATTTGATAATGGTGGTTTTATCATTGAAAGACAGTTTCTTATCAAAATCAACATGTTGTTTAATATTATCTTTAGTAATAACAGG
The DNA here is from genome assembly GCA_032199755.1 of Ambrosia artemisiifolia. NCBI lineage: Eukaryota > Viridiplantae > Streptophyta > Magnoliopsida > Asterales > Asteraceae > Ambrosia > Ambrosia artemisiifolia. The sequence goes on from CM063514.1 coordinate 10,874,603, forward strand.
GTTGTTTATGTAAAATGTTTCATCAAGATGTAGCATACTGTCAAATCTTTCCAACATTGTGTGCATGCAATTTGCATATATAAAGTCACCCTACAAAATTGAATAAATAATTGTTAGTCATATTATTTAATGAATAAATTATAATAATACATATTTTAATAAATTAAATAGTGTTCACCATCTCATCCATTAGGATCATGTCCAGACGATAAATTTTGTTCTCTGCCCCATTCATCTTTTTACGCCACATATTTGCTACTCTGACCCTAACACTTGTGTTCCTTTTCCTTGTTTTAACATCGTTGATAAAAACAATTGGGTTCGTTGCCATGCTTTCACTACTTGTTCAAGTAAACAATCATAAACAATTATAAACAAACATATAATTCAAACTGCTGTAATATAACATAGCCGATGTTACTAAAATTTATGTTTAAAAAATTTCTGTTAATAATACTTCATTCAAAAAATCACGTCAATTGATAATAAAAGGAAGATTGTTTGAGTAAATACAGTAAAACATTATAGAATCTGGAAAAAATTGTATACGGTAATATAAAAACAAAAACACTAACCTACCTATTCAAATTATATTAGGAGGAGAAGAATTTTACAAATAATGATTTTTTGTTTCAGAAATCATAACATTAATGTTAATTTACAATAACAGCACTATTGTTTGACTAAATACAGTTAAAGGTTATAAAATCATAAAAAAATTGTATACGGTCATATTAAAATAAAAGACTAACCTGCTTATTCAAATTATATGAGGAGGAAAAGAGTTTTACAATGAATGATTATTTGTTTCAGAAACCATTTATTTATAAGTTGGTTTCAATTAAGGTATGGAAAGTAAATTGGAAACTATATCTTTCACTTTAATTTAAAATAGTACTTAAAAGATATGCATATCTTTTTTTAAACATAGATATCTTTAAGCTATAATATTAAACTATTATAAAAAATTTGAAATATATAACAATATGATTATCTATAAATTATTTAAAATAATATATAATTTTCATGTATATCTTATTGTATTATTCAGAAGTATATCTTATGATTATAAAAAAAACTATTTTTAATACTTAACTTGAAACACACGTCATATCAGATATCCACTACGGTTAGAACTAAAATCAAACATAATATTTACTACATGATTTCTAAGCATCATATTCGCAAAAAGTAAAACCAAAATTTCGCTACAATTAGTTTTTACATTCATATTGTTTTACGAAGTTGGTAGTAGAATATCGTACCCCAATACGTAACAACCAAAAGTGGGACGATTCAACTTCAATTTAAGTACGATAAGAAAGTCGCTACTTGAAAAGTTAACACTTCAAAATATGAACATACCACTAAGTTTAAAGGAAGATATTCTTCTTAACATCTAATGTTATGCAGCCATGTTCTAAGCATCATAAACAGCAAGCATAGCTTGACTTTTGAAGTACTTGATGCGATATCTGTTACCATTGCGTATGCCGAGCTTCTGCATACACCTTGCCCACTTACAAATTGCAAATCTGATTTGATTCCCAGACACTTCTGAACGAATGGTTTCCTTAATCATATTTCCATCACCAAATTTGATAATCAGTTCTGCTCCATTAAAGAACTCAGCCTTTTCTCCAAACCAAATAGGAAACCTCTGCCATAAGTGTTGATAAAAACTGCACATGAGAATTTAAATAGAAATTATTCAATGATTAAATAAGAAAAAACATTACAAATTTGTGGGTCAGTTGTTTGATGACTGTTGGATCTTCATTAGCAGTAGAATTCAAACAGAAATCAGCGGCAATGTTAGCTTCATTAACAACAACAGCAGCGTCATGTACATCAATAGCAGGTTCATCTTCTTCAACAGCATTATCATTGACATGAATATGAGCTTCTGAAAAGGTAGCTTCATCATTATTTTGGTTACGATGTTCAGGAGACTGTTGTACTTCAAAGCCAACATCATCTTGTTGAATAGCAGCATCAACTTTTTCAATCCCAGGATGGATTTCAGGAATATCATCAGTCTCAGATTCATCACTGTAAATGTAGATGATTTCACCTGCAAAAGTGAAATAAAGTTAAAAAATAATTATTGTTGGTATTATTTTAAGTATTAAATTATTTAGTAACATAAATGCATATTATAAAACATTATATAATAAGATTGTTAATACAACAGAACCTGGTATTTTTGAGTCACTTTCATCTGGTTGAACACCTGTTCCATCTTGAAGGAAAACTTGTATTGTAAACGTCGTTTGTTTAACCATTTTGAAAACTAATGTATATCCGACTTGCAACTTTAAATCTTGAAATAGTTTATCCCACTCATCAGTCACAAACAAATCATTGAAGCGGTTTTTCACTTGCACTAACCATTTAGCAGGTCCAAAGCGGAGCGTAAACGGTTTATGAATATTGTTTTTTTCAGAGTGCTGTGAAAGTTGTTCACATGCTAACATCTGTAAAAAGAATTCATGGAAATTAAAAAAAAATTATGTTAAAAATAATGTATAAAATAATGAAAAGTTTTTAATCTAAGTAAGTAGATATAAGTTTTTACCATGCATTCTCTATCACTTGTGAATGATAAGTGGAATGTGTCTAACGGTTCATTAGCTTTATCTTTTCTTATGACGTCAATATTAAAGTCAACACCGTCAAGAAACTTGAAAACGATCAAATCTCCAACCTTAAGCTTTAAACCAATTGCAGCATCTTTCCAATTACCTGAGAATGAGTACTGATTAGAGTCGTTGACAATGTCAACAAACCATCCATCTCCACCAATCTGCCTTAAGAAAGCTAGGAAAGCAGGGAAGTTGTGCTTTTGGCGTAGCATGTCATAACATGGTGGTAGATTCTGAAAAATTTTGTTCATAAAGATATAAGTAAATAATGGTTAATACAATAAACTTAAATTTACAACTATATATGTAATTGAAAGGTTTACCAGAACTGTATCATAGTTGTCGACAACTGGTACCAGGAACGAACAAACCATTTTATACTGAGTAATGTTGAAATCCTATAAATTTTAATTGACATCAATCATCAACACAACCTTAAGTGAAAAAACATATTTTATAACATTTTTGTGTATTTTACAATGAAAGACATCATTAAAGTATATAAGGTTATATATAATCAATGATAACGAATTGGGAAAAACAAATATAGACTACCATATAACTTAAAATGATATAATAACAAAATGCAAATAACAATGAGGGCATTTACATCACTGTAAGAATAAGATCAAAATTGTAAATTTTAATTGACATCGTGAAGACAACCTTAACTGAAAAAAATTAATTTATAACAATTATTTGTATTTTAAAATCAAAGACATCATTAAAGTATATAAATTTTATATATAATCAATGAAATAACAACAACATGTAAATAACAATAACTGCATTAAGATAATATTAACATTGATAAACAATTGAAACTTCAACTCGTTTGTGCCACAATACCAAAAACGCAGTAATCGTTTCAAAGTTAAAAAAAAACCTAAATCGACAGTTATGGTGAAAACCCTAAAATTAGAATCATGTATAACAGTTAATGATGATGAACATCATCGATATAAGTTTTCACAACAAAAAATTTTAGAATCGTACCTGATTGAAACTGATTTGTTTTTGAGAGATGTTGTAATGTAGTTGTATATGAGGAAGATGAATTGATAATTGTGTTTGAAAGGAGGTTTTTAATTGGTAAAGTTATTTTTATTGAAAGAAGAGATTGTATAGGTTTTAATAATATTTTATTATAGTATGTATATGGAACCGATTATTATGATACAAATTCTTGGTTTAGCATGAATTGTAAGAATTAGTGTTTTTACTTTAAGTAGAAGGTGTGGTCCACACAGTATTAAAAGTTGACCGCCTTGGCTTGCCTTAACTTGGACTTTGAAGATCGAATAGAAAAGAAAACATGCAAATTTAAGTAATGTATGGCAAAGTTAAAGCTGTAAACGTTTTCAAATTAATACTAATAGAAAATATTCAAACAAACATACTGAAAAGTAATAAACAAATTTCAATAAACAACCAAACTTAAAAGTAATAAAGAAATTTGAAAAAATTAAATGAAAGCATGTAAAATAATCAACTATTTCTCTATCTTCGGAATCAACAGATTCATGTTGTTGTTCATGCTACCACCTTCCTTAGCAGTGACCTTCTTTCGTTTCGTAATAGAAGTTGCTGTAGGACCGTCAACTTCATAAACATCATCAACAGGACGCTTTGAACTTCCATATTCATCTTCAGCAACAATTTTCTTCATTGTAGACATTTCACTTGCATCTGCATTTGTTGAAGACATTGTATCCTGAATACGGAAAAAAGTTAACGTTTTATTATAATTAAAAGTTATGTTATAATTTAAATTATATATATTAATTATCTTTTGTTGTTACAAACTTGTTCATTAACTTCTTCAAGCTGAGCAACAGGATCTTCGTTAATGTCTGCAACCTCATCAACAGCAGGTCTGTTAACTAAGAATCTTGCTTTGACCTACAATAAAGAAAGACTAATTTTAAAATGTAACTATTAAAATTATTTAAATTATTTAATATATTATAATACTTACCTCTTCAACATTCCACTTTTTGCAAATAGATTCAAGTAAACCTTCTTCTTTTCTTAACATTGATATTCCATACTGAGAGTCTGGATTACTAATGTTATATGGAGTTACATTTATCAGAAAGGCATACTTTTGACCAACAATTTCATCAAACTTCTTAGGGTATGATGGTGGACTTTCATTGTTCTTTATCATCTACATAATATTAAACAATTTTAAATATAGGAAACGATATAATCATTCAATAATGATACAAAAGAGTTGATAGTTAAAATAATATTTACCTCTTCTTCTTGTTGAACAAAATAGCTTGCAGATTTACCAAAGATCTTACACGCTTCATAATCGAAAAGGGTCATAGTTATGCTACCACATCCATCGTCTACCTTTAATGTTATCCTATACCTGTTTATACATTATTGTTAAAAAAAATTATAAAAATTTGTAAACGTATAATTAATAAAATATATTATGAATTGTATATTACCTTATTACTTCTTTAACCTCAAGACTTTCACACCTCACACTTGAACATTTAAAAACTTCTTTTCCTCCAACAGTTCCGTCATCTTTTTCATATGAAACGAATTTCTTTTCAACCTTGGCTCTACAGTAGTTACAGCCTTTGTAATACCATTGAAGATCTGTTCCTATTTCGCTTATTATGCCAACTATAATAACTTTTGTCTCCTGAATATAAGAAAAAATTTAATTGATGTATTCTATATGAAATTAGATTTCAAAAAAAAAATAAATGATTGTAACATTAATAATACTTACCGTACGGATAGTGGAAATAGATGGTGTTATAATGAAACGATAATTATTCAGAAACTGATCTTCAACATTTGAAATCATGTATGAACCAACTGTGCTGTTTGATGATTCTGATGACTCTTTCTCAACAAATTTAGCAAGGTACCTACAATTTGTTATTAAAGTAGTTATATAAAATGTGTGAAAAAATTTAAATATTTCATTAAAATTTGTTTCAGCCTTACTGTTGTTTGAATGTTCTTAATTCTTCAATATCTTCATTAATGAACACCCTTGATGCTTCATAACTGTTTTTGACACTCATGTTACCTACATAGTTTCAATTAGTTTATAGTTAAAGTAAACGTAGGATTAGTGGACTGTTTTGAGAAGAAAATACCTTAGAATATAAAGGTATATATAACCAAAATTAGGGAAAATTCATTACCTTGGTAATTGTTAACAGAAGCAAATTGTACCAACAGAAAGACATGAGGATCACGGTCTGGATTAGACATAAAACTTGACAATGCTATTTCCTTGTCCTCCCACAAACTGCCATCAATTTCGATTCCTCTGTTGTTTTCAAAAAATGTTACAGACATCATATTATATATAAAATTTTACTATATCAAGTATTAATGAATATATAATAAATTCTTACTCAAGGTTAAGAAGTTTGAACTTATTTATAGGTGCCTTTATACCATTCTTCTTATCAACAAAGTCTAAGTTGTAGCATACTTTAACATACCCTATAAAGTCTGAAAATAATAAAGTAGATAACAATATTTGTTAATTGAGTATAATTTTGTATTAACAAATTTACATATACATAATAAAATAACCATACCAGTTTTTGTATTATGTTTCAATGTTTTCTGATTAAGAGTCTTGAAACAAAGAAAATTGAAAGCAAATTTAGGTCCTTCCCAGTTTTGGCATTTGATGATTGTTGTTTTATCATTCAAAGACATCTTCTTATCAAAATCAACGTGTTGTTTAGTATCATCTTTTGATATAAAAGGGTTGTTTATGTAAAGTGTTTCATCAATATGTAGCATACTATCAAATCTCTCCAACATTGTATGCATGCAATTTGCATATATAAAGTCACCCTGTAAAAAAAAATAATTTGTTACTCGTATTATTTATTTAATAAATTATAACATTTTATTTTTTTACAAAATAAAATAGTGTTTACCATCTCATCCATCAGAATCATGTCCAAGCGATAAGTTTTATTTTCTGCTCCATTCATCTTTTTTCGCCACAAATTTGCTACTCTGACCCTTAGACTTGTGTTCCTTTTCCTTGCCTTAACATCTTTGATGAACACGATTGCGTTTGTTGCCATTATTTCACTATTTGATAAATAAAACAATTTTAAATAATTGAGAATAAAAATATGAATTCAAACGGCTGTAATATTACATGTATGAGATTATTACAAAATAAGCTTATAAAATTATTGTTCAAAATATATAATTTATTAATTCACGTCAATGGAGAATGAAACAATACACTGATATTTTATCCGGCAATTATCATACACATCGATCAAATTCTTGTATAAAAGAAAACAGTAGTATATATGAAGTTGAACAATTTTTCAAACACTAATAACAATTTAATATAATAAAATTTGTCTTTTGTAATGATTACCTTTAGTGCTACATTGAAATTTACAAAACTTTTAACATTAACTTTGTTTAAAATTTGTTTCTTTCATAACTAATTTTACTGCATAAGGAAAAATCGTTACAAATTTGTATACACAAATATGTTATTAAAATTTATTTTTTCGTAAAATTATTGTATGTGTAATACAAAATTGACAGAAGGTTATATACACTAATATTGAAACATAAACAATTACCTGCTGCTTAAAACTATAGGAGTAGGAGAAGACTTTTATCAATGAATGATTCTTTGTTTGACAAACCATGTATTTATAATAAGTTTTTAACTAAGGTATGGTAGGTCAATTGGAAAGTATATCTTTTAATTTAAAAAAAAGATTAAAAGATATGAATATATTTTGTAACCATACATATCTTTAACCGCCTTCCAAAAATAAAATAAAACACCATTCGAAAAAAAAAAATATCTTTAACCACAATTATTATAACGTTTATATTTAACCAAAAGTATTAAAACCTTTTTAAAAAAATAACCAGATTGTGTATTTAAATATTTTGGATAGTATAAAAGGTATATATAGATAGATTAAAATTAAAATAATCTATCTATATTATGCAGATTTAAATATTAAACATTTAAAGATAAACATTTTGATATATAATTTAATTTCTAAAAATTAAATATAGCTTTTTAATTTACGTTTATAAGAAATTAAGTAGATTGTCTGTGTACATATTTTGGATAGTGAAAAATGTTTATATATTTAAATTATAATTAAAATTAAAATTAATAACATATGACATTTACTTTAACAACATAGATGTAAATGTAATATTGATAACTATATGTTATCGTTTAAAAAAATTAAAAAATATAAATCAATCTAAAACTATAATGATGATAATATATCAATATAGTTTTGCAAAAGACATTTTACGTAATGTTGCATAATTTTTATTAAAAATTAAACATTGAGTAAAAAAGTCGATTACGCAAATTCGTTCACATCTATGTATATTTAATTTTTTATCCGAGATGATTACAAAACGCTCACTGACTAAAAAAAGAACGGTGCAGATATGTTTTGTTTTATTTTGAATCTGGTAGTAATTCGACGACATTATTCAACATATCATACCAACAACAATTGACTTTCTACTTAATGTACATATTTTATTTATGTAAAACGATTAAAAACTTTATAATTAAATTGACTTGAAATTATTTTAAATTATGAAAATGCTTCAATAACCAACTATTACTAACAATTATCATTGTATTCCATTTGTGTTCAAAAAATAATCATACATACTTCGAAACTACTAAAACAGCAATCAAATTCACTTTTGTAACATAACTATAATCATAATTTATAAATGCTTACTTTTAACAAAATACAAATTTTTAGTGCTTGTAAACAATTATCATTGTGTTCCATTTGTGTCAAAACAATAACCATTTATACTTCAAAACTACTAAAAAAGCACTCATATTCAGTTTTCTAACATAAGTGTTCCATTTGTGTCAAAACAATAACCATTCATAATTAAAAATTACTCAAACAGCACTAACATTCACTTTTGTAACATAAGTGTTCCATTTGGGTCAAAAAAACAACCATTCATACTTCAAAACTACTCAAAAGGCACTCACATTCAGATTTGTAACATAACAAAATTCATACTTCTAAATTGCTTAATTGAAACTATTAACAAAATACCAACTTTTGTCCAGCAAAAAACAACTTTCATACTTCCAAAGTAACAACTTTAACATAGCAGCATACTACCAAGTTTTGCTAACATATATCTTTCCAAACATCATTCACTTTGTCTTTTCTACCATAATAAGTTCTTACTTCTAAACTAAGGATTTGAGAAGATCAACATACCTTCTTTTTCCATATATGTCACACGATAAGTTCCTCCATTTACCAATCCAAGCATGTTCATACATTTCTTCCATTCACAAATAGCAAATCTCACTTCGTTTCTTGACTTTTCGGATCTTAATCTTTGTGTTACAGGTTCTCCGTTTTCAAATCGGACCTTCAACTCAGTCACATTGCTAAACTCTGCATCTCTACCAAAGTCTGATGAAAAACGCTGGAAAAAAAACTTAAATTAACATACGGATGTTAACCAAATATGACAATAATTTATAATTATCAATATAGTATGGTAATGGAACATTACAAAACGTTCAGTTATTATCTTCACAACTTCTGCTTTGGGCTTTTCAACATTTTCTTGAGCTTCATTATGACTTGGAAATTTAGCTAAATCCATTTTGTGAGCTCCAATTGCTTTTTCATCAACTCTTTTCTGTTTTTTCAAGGGGTTCCCATTCTTGTATTCAGCTTCTCTTTTATCAACCCTTTTTTTCATCTATAATGATAAATAAATTATGTAAATAATTCTTTCTTTTATAAATTATGCCATATTAATATATTTTCTTTCTAAATATACAAAATTTAAGTTTTACAAAAACATTATTAAATAAATATATCTTTAAAATCTGTCATTGCATCATTTAAACAAAAACATTTATGGCTAAAAGGTTTCAATCGATTTGTAAACTGTAACCAATGATAATATTTATCTCTTAAATATACGAACTACTGTTTGGAGAAATAATATATAATCTTATATTACTTATAATAATATAAAATCAACCTAATAAACCTTAATAATCCTATACCTTATCATTAGACATGTTATGATTTAAATAATATATAATAGATTCATTACAAATTAGGTAATTTACCTCATTACTTGTAGTAATTTTCATAACACCAAAATAAGGAACATGAAATTCCTTCTCAATTTTGCAAAATAATTTCCTTGCTTCACACCACAACAAACCAAGGTCACCAGATTTAATTTTAATGCCCTTTGCTCTATACCTGTAGAAATACAAATAATAAATTCAAGAAATTAAATACTGCTAATAGTTATCATATATTTTTAAAGTATATACACTTTTAAAAATCTTACCCCAAATCATTTAATGCCAGAGCAACAGCACAAAAGTTAGGGATTCCACTTGTAATCACCTATATATTGCATTGGGTAAAATATTATAATACCTTGTAAAACATAAATAGAAATAAAATTATATTTATGTGCATATGATAAACCAAAGGGCATACATCATGTGTGTCAACAACGCCAGTAAAGTTATTTGGAAACGCCACAGCAGATGAAACTAATCTTTTCAACTCACTTCTACTTGTATCGGAAGAAATAGTATTTGTTGACATTATACTCTGTAATAGAAACAAATAATATATATTAAAAAAGTGTTTTACAAAATACACATTTATTGGTAATTTGAGCTGTTTATAGTTGTTCTTTTATAAATATTGGATTGGATGTCACCATTTATGTTATATTTGAAAAATGGTCAACTTCAGTTTGTCTTCCACACTAAATTAATAACAAAAATACTATATAATCTTTCTTTTAGGCTTGTAGATCAAAATATTTCATAAATATACCTTCACTTTATTTAACCACTTCTGTGTTAGCTGATTGAAATCATTGCAAACTTTTGTGCCATTCTCACTTTTCAGAGACTGATGTGTAAAGACATCACTTCCCTATTTAAAAAATAAAAATAATACATGTAATACACAGAATATACTTTTCATTTTACAATATGACATATTAACTGAAACTTTTATAATAATATGAACTTACCTTCAAATTCATTTGACTAACATCTGATCCACAAATAGTATCATCAATTACCTATAACAAAAGGCAAATACTTACAATGACATTTACTTTTTATTAAAATTATAAGAATAACTAACAATTTATTTATATTTAATAATGAAAGTAATTACCTCATTTGTCTCTTTTATGATAGGCTCTACTTCTAAACCAGTGTAAACAAAAAGACGAATATTGAATGCATCTTTCCCATTATGTTCAAAAGTTAACACATCGCCTATATGCAAACATAGATCTTTGAAGACATTATTCCATCCATAGGTAAAATAGAATCCTTTACTTTTCTTTTCTAAAACAACTTTCCATTCATTTTCACTCCCAAATTGCATTTTATAAACCATTTGTTTATCATCTTCTTCTTTCAAGTGATGTTTAACATAGTCAACTGGCAGTTTCTGAAATTTATAAAACAAACTATGTAAATATTAAATCTATACAATTGTAAGTACTTTAACAAATAAACAATCATAATTCATACCATTTTTTCTGTAGCTGCGGTAATCAACCAGTAATGAAAACGATCAGATACATCTTTCTCAGTTAAATGAATCAAGTTGAATGTACTCTTTGAAGTTAATTCAAATATCAAAAAATCGTGTTCTTCAATATTTAAATCATCTACAATTTTTTTCCACCCATTACATATGGTATATGTTTCACCTTCCTCAATGATTTCTGCATCCCATATCATATCATTCTTGCTTCTTAAGATAACAGAACCAATTGGGAAGTTTTCTTTCTTATATAATATGTCGTAACAACTTGGAAGTTCCTACATATTGTTAAATAATGACGTTCAAATTATACATTTTCCCACAATAAGAAACTAAGAATTACAATAACATATTCTTATAGGTTATTTTCATACCTGTTTCCTGTAGTCATAGTGAATTATGAGTTTAACAAATGATTTCACCATAATTCTGTTTCTGTAAAAAAGTAACAGACCACCAAATTAGCAACTCACATCAATTCACCTTAAACAGATGTATAAATAATAGATCAAATGTTTAACAAATCTAAATATGACCTCCATTCAACATTCATCAAATGTATAACACCAAAAAGCTTTAACAAACCTATAACAAAACTAAATATGCCCTAAATCTAACGTACATTCAACTTAACGAAAATCAGGTTCAACCATAGTTGTCAAAAGCGATCGCCTAGGGCGCCTAGGCGATGAAATTCCTAGAAGCGACCCTAGGCCGCCTTTCTCTCCTAGATAAATAAAGCAATGACAGTCAAATTGATATTACTTTGAAACTACAATAATTATTTCATGTTGCAGTTTTACTATTGTTTTCTGTTGGTGAAAGTTCAGGTTTTACAGTTTTACTATTGTTTTCTGATCATATGAGTAATTACTTCATGTTGCAGTTTCATGTTTTCATGTTTTATTAACTATTGTTTTCTGATAATATGAGTAATTACTTCATCTTGCAGTTTCATGTTTTCATGTTTTATTATTGTCTTCTGATCAGATGCTTCAGTATTACAGTTATCTGATCATATGCTTCAGTTTTATTATTGTTTTCTGATCATATGAGTTTTACTGTTTTGTTATATTGATTTTTAGGTGATTTTCACCTTTTTTTTTATTTGCGCTTTTTTTTTTCTTATGCCTGCGCTTTTTTTGCGCTTCTCGCCTAGGCCATGGGCGGTACCAAAGCGCCTTGAGTGCGCTTTAAGCCTTTGACAACTATGGGTTAAACAAACACCTCAATCCTCAAACTTAGATCAAATCTTTAACAAATGTAAATATGACCTCCATTCAACATTCATCAAATGTAATCCTCAAACGTAGATCAAATCTTTAACAAATCTACATATGACCTCCATTCAATATTCATCAAATGTATAACACCAAAAAGCTTAATCTACATATGACCTCCATTCAACATTCATCAAATGTAATCCTCAAACGTAGATCAAATCTTTAACAAATCTACATATGACCTCCAAAAAACATTCATCAAATGTATAACACCAAAAAGCTTTAACAAACCTATAACAAAACTAAATATGGCCTAAATCTAACCTACATTCAACTTAAATATCTATTTTAAATATATTACAAATACATTCAACTTAACGAAAATCAGGTTAAACAAACACCTCAATCCTCAAAGTTAGATCAAATGTTTAACAAATACATACAACTTAACGAAAATCAGGTTAAATAAAGACCTCAATCCTCAAACTTAGATTAAATCAATATGCCCTAAATCTAACCTACATTAAACTTAATAAAAATCAGGTTAAACAAACACCTCAATCCTCAAACTTAGATCAAATGTATAACAAATACATTCAACTTAACGAAAATCAGGTTAAACAAAGACCTCAATCCTCAAACTTATATTAAATCAATATACCCTAAATCTAACCTACATTCAACTTATTGAAAATCAGGTTAAACAAACACCTCAATCAGGTTAACACAAACTATATTATAGATCTGAACGATTCAAGAAAACTTACAGAAGCCTCAACCATATCAAACATAAATCTATTAACATATACCTCAAACCTTGATTAAATTAAATATATAAATAACAAATCTTGAAATCAATATGCCCTAAATCTAACCTAATAAATAACAAATACCTACATTCAACTTAACGAAAATCAGGTTAAACAAACACCTCAATCCTCAAACTTAGATCAAATCTTTAACAAATCTACATATGACCTCCATACCTCCATTCAACATTCATCAAATGTAATCCTCAAACGTAGATCAAATCTTTAACAAATCTACATATGACCTCCATTCAATATTCATCAAATGTATAACACCAAAAAGCTTAATCTACATATGACCTCCATTCAACATTCATCAAATGTAATCCTCAAACGTAGATCAAATCTTTAACAAATCTACATATGACCTCCAAAAAACATTCATCAAATGTATAACACCAAAAAGCTTTAACAAACCTATAACAAAACTAAATATGGCCTAAATCTAACCTACATTCAACTTAAATATCTATTTTAAATATATTACAAATACATTCAACTTAACGAAAATCAGGTTAAACAAACACCTCAATCCTCAAAGTTAGATCAAATGTTTAACAAATACATACAACTTAACGAAAATCAGGTTAAACAAAGACCTCAATCCTCAAACTTAGATTAAATCAATATGCCCTAAATCTAACCTACATTAAACTTAATAAAAATCAGGTTAAACAAACACCTCAATCCTCAAACTTAGATCAAATGTTTAACAAATACATTCAACTTAACGAAAATCAGGTTAAACAAAGACCTCAATCCTCAAACTTATATTAAATCAATATACCCTAAATCTAACCTACATTCAACTTATTGAAAATCAGGTTAAACAAACACCTCAATCAGGTTAACACAAACTATATTATAGATCTGAACGATTCAAGAAAACTTACAGAAGCCTCAACCATATCAAACATAAATCTATTAACATATACCTCAAACCTTGATTAAATTAAATATATAAATAACAAATCTTGAAATCAATATGCCCTAAATCTAACCTAATAAATAACAAATCTTGAAGAAATAGAGATTGAAAACATATAAAACATAAATTAAATATCTATTTTAAATATATTATAGATCTGAACGATTGAAGAAAACTTACAGAAGCCTCAACAACGATTCGATAGTAGTATTGGAGATTCGATTATGTAGTTCGGGTTCTATAAACAAAAACAAAAAACAACAAAAACATTAGGTCAAAAAAAAAAGGCCGAAATAACCAAACAATCGGATGACAACTTACATAAGATTGAAGAATGATTCGATTGTACGATTCGATGGGAGATTATCGATGGAAGATTATGATTATTGAGAGTGAAGGAAAATATTGAACGGAAATTGACAGGTGAGAGAGAGACGTAAACGTTGAAGAGTAGGTGTGAGGTGAGAGAGAGGCTTTTGATTATTGGAATGAGATTGGAAAAGGTATAATACGGGATTAGGGTTTCCGTATATTTTTTTTATTTTTATGTATTATTAATTAAAACAAAAAAACACAATAATTAAAAAACACTCAAAACATTCATTTACAATGCCATGTGGCACTAAAAAGGGGAGATTGAAGGCACCATTCAATGACACGTCAGCAACATGCTTTTCTTTTATATATATAGATAGATTAAAAATAATTTTTTTAATGTGTAACGGTCAATTTGACCGTTTGAAATATCCTCAAGAGCGATATTGTTAGCCTAGATGGGAGGAAGCGTATAGTTGATCGACATTCTAAGCCGATTTCAGAAGACCGAAGGTGCCCCGTTCTACCACAAGGTTTGTAGTGCGTGTCGTGTCAGGATCAGATTTCAACTTAGGATGGTTTTTATTTTCTCATTTAATTTTTACTTACAAAAACAGTTATAGGTTTATTTCTTTTGGTTATATGTAGGGGTACGCATATTTCATGTCAATTTAAAATAACTAATCCAAATGAATATAAATGGAGTCACGTAATTGGTCGTGCATTGATTTTTACATATTTTATTGCTTATATTGGTTATTTAATAAATGTCATAATATTATATAAAAAAATTAGTATCTTTATTTTTTAAATATTTATTGGTCAGAGATCCAGAAAATAAAATAAAAATTGATTTTATGTTAAAAGAAAATAAATATATGATGAAGTTTAAATGGGAGATCAAATTTTAGAAAAGGTGATAGAAAAAAAAAGAAAAATAATTAAATTTGACTTGGAAAACTTTGATATTCTAGAAGAAAAAAGAGTGATAGGAGATTTGACTTAGAATCTGTGTAAGAAAACGATGATCATCAATTAAATAAATTCCTATTTTAATTAATATGAAAACGAGCCTGAGCCCGAGTATGAGCCTGTAATATGACTCGTTTAGTTATCGAGTCCGAGCTTGAGCCTTATATACAAAGCTCATTTAAGCTCGCGGGCCTAAACGGACCCAAACAAATGTTATATTATTTTTTTTATGTATGCGATTTTGTCCTTTGAACATGTTCAGTTTTAATTAATAATGTTGGTAAGCCGAACTCGAGCCGAGCTTTTGCTCGTTTAAGCTATAAAGGCGAGCTCGAGCCAAGCTTTTAGGTCGTTTAAAAATTATTTTTTAATTACCTCGAGCCGAGTCAAGCTCGAGCACTTAGGATTTACTATCGAGCCAAACTCGAGCTCAGAATAGTAGGCTCGAACCGAGCCGAGCCTCAAAAGAGCATGACGAGCCAAGCTCGGGCTCGGCTCGTTTACACCCGTAGTTAAAATGTAAAATATGTAAAAGTATTGGGTTTAAAAACTAAAAGAGTAAATTACTAAAACCGTCCCTGTGGTTTGGGCCAATATGCCTGTCCAGTCCGATCTATTAAAAATTGCATGAACACTTCTTGATCTTTCAGAAAATAGGCCTAAACAGTCCAACGACTTAACCCAGTTAACTTTTCTCTGTTAACTCAGGGGCATTTTCGTCTAATCGTCTAAAATTTTATAACCAGCCTTCCCCCACTCTCCCTTCTCCTTTATAAGCTGTTTCCCTCCATTTTTCTAGGGCTGTTCATGAGCCGAGCCGATCCGAACGGAGCTTTGCTCGTGCTTGGCTCGTTTACAAACCGAACCGAGCGGAGCGGCTCGTTTATAATTGAGCCAAAAACCGAATGAGCATTCTTCGAGCGAAAATTTTCCGAGCGAGCGCCGAGCGAGAATCGAGCGGAGAATAATATGGACGATTATAAAATTGGGATGTTTCCTTCGATGTTTTCGTTGTCGGGTGACAACTAAGGTCAAAATGTCCGATGATAACACTAATATTGAGAACCCAGTGTCCAAAGATGAGGCTTAGATTAAGGCTGGTAAGGTGATGAGCATACGTCAGACAATAGTTGTTGCATTGTGACGTAGGTGTGATATCAAGCGACAATTAGCGATGGACGACTATTAACATAAAGAAGTCAAGACTGTGACCTCATGACTTATTGTTTTACTATTAAATCTAGTGTTAATTTTTATTTGTGTTAAGTGGGTTGGTTATATTTTTTTGCATATACTGACTCAAATCCAATAGAATCTTATATATAAATCATAAATTTATCTGTAAATTGTGTGTATATTTATTAATAAATAAATAAAAATTTATTCGAGTCGAACCGAGCCGAGCGTACCTTTGCTCGTGCTTGGCTCATTTACAAACCGAACCGAGCCGATCGGCTCACATACAACCGAGCGAAAAATTGAGCGAGCAATTTCCGAGCAAATTCCAAGCGAGCGGCGAGCGATCGGCGAGCGCCGAGCGTTTTGAATAGCCCTACATTTTTCCCTCCACCTCCACACTGCTTCTCTGATTTCCCTCCAAACACACACGCACACAAATGGAAATTCAGCAACGTAAGAAGAGGAAGATGACACAATGGGTTGTACGAACTGGGGAAGACGAATTCAATCTTGAAGAACAGTACGGTAAGTCAATCGATCCACATCTTACATTTGAACCCACTGTTTATTAAACAAGCTGAAAATTTAAAAAAAAAAAAATTGACGTGCAAGCTGAAAATTTGGCTATGCAAGCTGAAAATTTGGTTATGCAAGCTGAAAATTTGGTAATCTGTTTGATTTAGGTTTTAGTAATATGTTTGATTTGGTAATCCAAACTTAGTGTAATCTGTTTTCACTAGGTAAGCTCCAAAGAACAGAACTGGTGTGTAAGCCGAGTACATTGCACCTTTTGAAAATCCTAATGAAATTCTTGTTATTTGTGATCTTTTTATGGAAGTTGATTTGGGTTTTAGTAAAGCTTGGTTGAATGATTGAACTATCTTTTCTTGAGTTGCAAAGGTTGCTACTGTTCTTATGTTTGAACAATCAACAATGCAGGTCACTCTACTGAAAGGTTTTCAATTAAAATTCATCATGGTGGGGAGTCAACTGATCCAACAGAAGTAAATGTGATGTACGTTAACGGGAAGGTTAACTACATTGATGGGGTGAACTCTGATTATTTCTCTATAATCACCTTGTGTGACATGCTGGTGGAACTGGGTTTAAGACCACTGTTAAATGACAGTAATGTGTGTGTGTTGAACAAGATTGCTGAAACTGAGAAATCAATTGATATATATTTTGAGCATATTGATCCTGACTATGATGCATTAAAAAACAAACTTGTCTTTCATCAGCTTTTGCATGAGCGGGTTTGGCAGCAGGTTGAGGATGATCCTTTTGAGCAGGTTGAGAATGATCCTTTTGAGCAGGTTAAGAAGGAGGTTGAGCAGGATGACCCAATTGCAGATATTGATCCAGATGTGTTGAAGCAGGCATTTGATTATCGCAACACAAAGGGAGATGATGATTGGGACCATGATCCAAATGAAGGGGAGTATGATCCATTATATTCACCCTACTGTTCAGATGATGACTGTCATTGGAAGTAGGTAGGTGTGTTAGCAGGTTAAGATCATAGTAGTTAAGTCTTTTGGTATGATAAACAATGGTAAGTTGATGTGGTATGTAAACTGATGGCTTGAACTTTATGCTTTTTGTATGTAAAATGTGGTTTGGTTATAGATATGTGTAAAATGTGGTTTGGCTATATTAGTGCATATCAGTAGTTCACCCATGTACTTGTTCATATATAACTGCATATAGGTGTGCATATATGTGCAGTTGACCCATTTACTTTAGTGCATATATATATGTCATTCCTGATGATCCATGACCCATTTGAAGTTGATGATGACCCATGGCCCATTTGAAGTTTCTAATGACCCATGACCCATGAAAAATGTGCAGTTGACTTGATCCACCCAAATGGGTAATACAGACGTTGCATATACACACATAATATGCAAAAGTGTGCTTCTAAATGGGTCAAACAGAGACTGCATATTTTTCTGCACATATGCAACAGTTCACTTCTCAATGGGCTGCATATATGGGCTGTAAATATGTAGCAGTTGACCTGCATATATGTGTGCAAATATGGGTTGACCTGCAGTTAACACACAACATACAAAACTGCATACACACACAACATAAAGCAGTTAACACATCATACAAAACTGCAGTTGACTTCCAAATGGGCTGGACCTGCAGTTGACTTCCAAATGGGTCTGGGTCAGCAATTGACTTATAAATATTCTACTGCCAACATAAAGCAGTTAACACAACATACAAAACTGCATAGACACACAACATATCCATAACATTTAAAAGTCAACATATCCAAACACAAAAGATTCTAACAAAGTCAACATATCCGAATACAAAAGATTCTAACAAAAAAGAGTACATAAAGGTCACATTGTCATATGAATTATTCAATATGGAGCGGGCTGATCACCATATCCATTTTGGGCTGCGCAAATTAACACACTGGGTTTAGGAGGAGCAGGCTCCATATGAAAAGAATTGGGCTCGGCCCACATTAAAAAATAGGGTACGAATTGTGCAAGTGCCGGCTGAATTTTGATGATAAATAGAACTGTACGTTGGTTTTGGTAAAGGAGAAACTGACGAAAAAGAATAAAAAAGGAGCAGTGAATAACGTAGAGAGGGGGACAAGAGAAGAAAACAAATAATAAACCAAGGTGCAGTAAAGGAGGGTGTGGAGGGCAACGACTCCTATAATTTTGGGAGGAGCATCATCTCGAGAGTCACAACAACAGATAAACGAACACAAACAAAAAAAAATTAAAGGGAGTAGAAGGAGGTCACGATAAGAAAGAAAAGAAAATATATTAAAAGAAGTTCAAGAGTCACTGAGAGTGGCGACTACGGTGCTTATTGGATCGTCTCTTGTTTTCGCTATGATTTTTATTTGTGAACCTTTTAGATATATTTTTATTTCTTTTATTACTATGGTTGGCTAGATTTTACTTGGTTGTCTAGACTTGGGATGTATCTTGATTTTAGTTAATTTCTTTTGGTATTTGCCTACTCGTTTTGACTCGTTTTTGTATAAAAATCTAAACTTTATTAGTTTTTGTTGTGATTTATCACCCGGATAATGTTTGCGTTATATTTTTAGATTCATATGTGGCTATAGTTTATTGATTTGGTGTTTTTAAATTAAAAGTCGCATATTTTTATCATTGCTTCGTGAGATGATTTGATGGGTTAACTTGTTAACTTAGGATCTAGAAATTGCATGTTTGACATCGTTTTGGGTTTCTCACTTACCTTGAGACCGAGAGGAGATAGGTCATGGGCTTGTTATGATTTATTGGTTTATTTGGTTAGATATTGCCCGAGAGTGCATTTCTTTCCAGGTATCCTTTTTATCCGCTTTCCCAAACATTTGCCAATAGGATTAGATTCACCCCTCTATATCGTTAGGTGTTTCGTGATTAGTGAGTCCGTGAGGAGATCTAGTCTTTGGGTTCGTAAACTTTTATGTTTGGTGAAACCGAGAGGTGATCCATTCTTTACCCGGTGAGCTTCACACTGCTTAGGATTTCATTTATTGTTCTAGTGAGACCGAGAGGAGATCTAGGATACTATAGTGTTTCCCGAGTTAGTTATCCCCTTAGATCCCGGTAGCTATTCGAGTAGCCATTTCCCATTAGTTTTCAGCTTTATCACTAGGAATCCCAGTCTAGGCATCCATCTTCCTCATTTCTGTTTCCCCCTTCGTGAGTGTTTACTACCTGATCTTTCGTCCTTGCTGCTTGTTTATTTCTTGTCTTATTTTATTTATTTACATGTTTATCGTTTTAGTTACTTGCTAGTTAAAAATCGTGCTCTTTCATATAGATTAGGACTCAACAGAGGTTTAGTATCGAGGGCTGCATATCAGTGTCCACGGATTGATACTCGGTCTTACTGACTTTATTACACTACGACCGGTACACTGTCGTGTTGTGTGGTTTAGCTTGGTGATTCCATTTTTGAAACCAGATTGTGAAACTTAAATTTTTATAAACCACAACAATCAACAGATGCTGCAATTATTGGGTGAGACGATTCGCATCAACAAAGAGTTGTAAGTTTCTGATAGAGCGCTTCAATTGTCAAATCAGCAGCCTCTAGAATCGAACCAACAGTGTGTTCAGTCTAATTAAGAAACAGTGGCAAGACTGACAAACGTTGAGTCACAATATCAACAGCTGCAACTTGTGAACATCAACAATGAAAAAAGAATTAAAGAGTACAAGTCAGAGAACCAGAAGCTCAGGGATCGGGTTGATAAACTGTTTGAAGATCGTCCCAGAATCAGAGGTGCATCTGTCTCTGGAAATGACGAAGAGAAAGAGGATGACGAAGAAGAAGAGGATAAGGATAAGGACGAGGAATATGGTGATGAGAATGAGGATGATGATGACGACGGTGCTGGGAATGCTGGTGCGGGTTCGTCGTCTGGTACAGAGGAACACTAAAAGCGAGCATGACACACAAGGCAAGGATCCCAAAGGCAGTTCGTCTACTCAGGGGGGAGTCTAATGCTGAACCGTTGAGAAATATCTTCTTGTATGATGATGAGGGGAACCCAATCAAAGTTCCTCAACACGAAGATTTGGAGGAAGGTGCAAGGGATGATATAGCGAAGATTTACAGGATCACCTTGGGTGAATCTACGAGTTCAAACAAACTAGAAACTCCACCAGAACTAGATCCTCGACACAACAAAGTTGAAATGGAAGACATTACAAACGAGGAATATCCAGAGTATTGCTCTAATGAGACATATACAACATCCCAGATTAAGGTGAAGAACTTCTCAAAAATGCTGAAGACAAGCTCCGCTCTGAACCCAACGTGTTTTCCGAAGATGTGAAATCAAGAACAGAGCGTGTTTTGGAGCTATGTGCAAAGAGATTGTTCAAGATGTCAGGGAATGTATTGAGCTGGGCTTACATCGATCATGCTAAATCTATCGGCGTGAATTGGGAAGAAGGATTGCTGTAATTTTAGAACTATACGAAGCTGAAGAGCCTCCCATTCTGGTACATGTGTGATCTGGCACGTCATTAGCCTTTGTACTACAGGAAATGCTCGATGTTTGACGCATTTTTGGGAGTTTTGCGAAGAGAAGGTCAAGACGGTTGGGATACTTTGAAACCTCAATATCCGAAGTCAGTCAAGACTAAAGAGTTGCATTCGAAGACAGGAAAGCTTATCTGGAAACACATAATCAAGCCACCACACAACATGTCTAAGATCCCAATCACTCCCATTAAACAAAACTTCCATCCTAAGTTCTGGTTACGGTATTATGACTACCTGAAAACCGAAGCTGTGATTGTTTTGGATAATGAACGGAAGATCAACAGATAGCTTCGAGTTTGGGATCCAATGTGGCTGATCAACTTGTCGAAAGAAGACTTGGTAACTCCCTACCTTCATCCGATTCACTTCCTCGATCCTGATGCAAATCAAGCTTTGAAGTTCCAACGAGTGATCTGATTCTGCTTCGCATTCAAGATCAACGCCAGCTGTGACTGATCGAAGATTAGCAGGATCCAGGCGACTCAACAATAGAAGATCAAGTGTTGCTGATGAAGACTGCAACAGTTTTGAAGATTTTGAAGACATATTAGCTAGGTCCAAGGGGGAGTCTGTTAGTGCATGATGTTTAGATGCCCCTAGCGTAGTAATGGTGTTTGTTAGTTGTTTTGTAAATGTTTATACGTGTTTTGTGTTTGTTTATGATGTTTAGGGCTAGATAGGCAACTATGATTGGTTTTACACGACTAGTTGGGCCTATAAATACAACCACTCATTGCCCTAATCATTGATCTGTCATTTCACACATTCCAAACAACCTAGTACCTTGGTTTCAGGGTCTGTAGCTCTGTATTGTACACTCACGCTCTATTTTTAATACGAATACAACCTTTTAACCATCTTGTGTGTGTTTTGATATCTCGTAATTGTGTTTTTTTGGCTTTTTTGTTATCTAAACATCGTCTAGTGGATTCCGCACACTAGACAAACCAGCTCGTGATTGTCGGATTGTCCGAAACCGGTCCTACACTTTTTAAATGGGTCTTGTGTATATCTTATTTCAACAAGTTTTCAAGCTTTCAGTGAGACCGTTCTTTGACATTGTAGCTTGGAGTTTTTCCTTTTGCACACAAAGATTATGTGTTGTGAGTACAATTTTAGTTTAGTTTACGGTAAGAGTGTTTATGCGTATATTTGGTTAATAAGTCAGGTGTCGGTTTCGTATTAGCGTAACGCAATGCACACATGGTACAAACATAGTTGTGATATGGTTTTGGGTTAAATTTGAGTTAGGATTATAGGATGCCCAGTTAAACTTTAAAAATATTTGATTTTAGCTTTTCGGCTCAAAGGATCTGTTACTATGTTTGCAGCTTTAGTTAGGGTTTAAGGTTTCGTTATGTACATCTAAAATGTTACATACCAATGACTGAGATTGAATATTAGGATGTTAATACTTATTCACATGCATGACCAAATACAATTGAGATTCAAGCAATTTTATCTTATTAGCTTGAAGTGTTTCGTAAAACATTTAAGCACATACCACATTCTTTTAATTGATTACCCTTAGGTTCTGTTGTTTTCTCTCTCAGATTTAAGGCACGGCTAACCCACTCCATTGTGTGAACAAACCTTTGCCCCACATCCAAGACCTTCGCCAAATTACACGGATATTTTTCAAAGTTGAAGACATTTTGACTTAGAATTGTACATTTTCCGATTAATTAGCGTTTAACCGTCGCAGTGCGCGGTTGTTTACCGTCAACCCGTCCAAATGGGGTTGGAAGTTGAGGTCATTTTTTGATACAATAGGGGACAAAATTGTTATCATATTATATAAGGACCTAATGTATAATATAGCTGATTGTAAATTTTGTTGTCTTTGGAAAGTGATTAGATACGCTATTTTCCTATCGGCTTGCCGCTGACACAACGCGCGGCTGGATAACGCACTAGTTGGAATTAAAAAGCAAGAGTGTACGGAAAATTAAACATCACCTTACTATATGACAGTGTCGAGGTGTGCGTTCAACATAAAATTCAGCGTTTAAAGCACTGGTCAAAGAGAGTAGAAGATGTTTGATTTCAAGTCAGCATACCATACGCCACGAGGGGCGTATGGTAAGCTAATGAGAGTAAAATTATGTTTTAAGTCAGTTTTGGCCGCCTATTCATCTTCTCGACGCCAATTTTGGGAAACTTAGGATGAACCCATTTAATCATGAGGCTCTCAATCATTCTGATGATGCTTTTGTGTTTCGAATAGAGTTTTAAAGATCTTTACTTGAAGATCCAAGGCCAAACCACCCGTTATCGTCTTCGGGTGGTGGGCTTGTGTAGGTAGACTTATTGGTCATAGGTGTACCTAGAGTTTGGATTGAGTTAGGTTATTCTTTTAAATGTTTTGGATTTAATTGTTTATTCAAACGCTTTACAATTTGACTTGGTGGGAAGGCTAATGCCTTAAGGATTCTGTCATAGTCCTGAACTGCTTAAATTCACCACTTTGTGGTAGTTAGTTACTATGCTTTGGCAAAGTGTGTTTGTGCTATCGAGTTAGGTTCGGGTCAGAACGAGTTTGGGTCAGACTAGGTTGCTTAAAAAGGTCTATTTTGGTTCGATTCATAATGAATGAATTTTGATAAGCAGGCAACGACTATGAATTGATGGAGATATAAAGGTGGTGACTGTGAATCGTCTGACGTTTGCACCGCGTTTGTGACAAATATATATACAAGTCATTATGGAAAAGCAAAAAACGGCATGCAAATGTAACGACGATTTATAATCACCGTTTGTATTTCTCCATCGATTCATATGGGTTTTTTTTGCATGACCGTCAACGTCCTTAGCAGTTGTTACGATCTCTTGCATAGGATCAAAACATTCATTGCTGATTCAGTAGACGCAACTCGATTTGATTTCTATTCGTCAAGAATTCATTCCAATAGCAGCGTAAAGAGAAGAGATTACAGAACTGTCTTTTCGACCAACATCCGGAAATTCTCTGTGTCGCAGGCGGCCATAAGAAGACGGGAGTTTGTGAGGCTTCAGTTTGGTGAGGTTTTAAAAAAGAATTAGAATCAATTTGGTCTAATGAATGATGGTCTTAGAGGAGAAAAAAGAGATCATGACGTCATCCTAAGCAAATGTTTTCAGGGTCAGAGTGGATGTCGAAACGGTCCCCTTACTTGTCCCTTAGTCAGAACGGTTTGACCGATTGTACTGGTTGTCAAAGTAGATTATGATAGAGCAAACAAAGTATAATCACAAAGAAAAGAATGCACAATCGGATGATTTTATTGATCACAAGGCAATGCCTTTTATACTAATACATGCTAACGGCTAGTAAACTTAAACAATTGAAAATAACAAACTAGTTACGTAAAAACAGAAATGAATGCATGAAATCAGGAACTAGTGCATGGAATCAGGAACAAGCTTGACCAAGCTGTTATCTCATCCGACCTCAACAACTTAAACGGATACTTAGATTGAATTATTCTCAATACCCTCCTTTAATTCAATCTTTCGAACTCCAAGTGCTTCCCTCAAGTAGCAAAACTGATCTGGACCAAGAGGCTTAGTTAACAAATCTGCAATTTGTTCTTGAGTCTTGCATGACTTCAGCTCAATTTGATTATCATCAACCAGACTTTTAATATAATGAAATTTGATATCAATATGCTTGCTTCGACTTTGTAAGGCTGAATTCTTTGAGAGAAAAAGGGCAGACACATTGTTACAATATATTTCAGTTGGTTTTTCTCATTTGTACCCAAGCTCATTGAGTAGTTGTCTCATCCATACTGCCTGGCAGGCTGCCCCATTAGCTGAGATATACTCAGCTTCTGTGGATGAGAGAGCCACAATTTGTTGCTTCTTTGAACACCATGAAACAACACTACTACCAATAGAAAAAACATAGGCAGAAATTCTTCTTCTTTCATCAATTGATCCTGCCCAATCACTATCCGAGTATCCCACAACTTAACAACACAACCATAATCATACCAAATACCATACTCCAAAGTTGATGCCACATACCTCAAAATTCTTTTTGCAGCACCATAATGTTTAGCTGTTGGAGCTTGCATATACCGAGTGACAAACCCAACTGCAAATGCTAGTTCTGGTCTTGTATGGGTCAAGTACAACAACCCTCCAACCAAACTTCTGAACTTAGTATCATTCACTACACCAAAGTCTTGACCTTGCAGCTTTTCACCCTTGTTCATTGGTGTGACAACACACTTGCAGCCCCACATTCCAAACTTCTTCAGTAATTCAGTGGCCTATTTCTTCTGGGACATAAATACCCCTCCTTTGGTTTGAGTAATTTCCAATCCAAGAAAGTATGACAACTTTCCAAGATCAGTCATATCAAATTCATGCACCATCTTTTGCTTTAACTCATCCAATAAAGACTGAGATGAACTAGTATATATAATATCATCGACATAAATGCAAATGATGATTATAATACTTTCATCAGACTTCTTGACATAAACTGTGGGCTCACTTGTTAATCACAAATATGAATTATCAACTAAATATGAGTTTATACAGTCATACCAGGCTCTAGGTAATTGCTTGAGACCATAGAGGGCTTTGTGCAGTTTATACACCTTATGTTCTTCACCTTTTACTTCAAAACCAGGAGGTTGTGTTACATAGACTTCTTTCAAAGGTCCATTACAAAAGGCGAACTTGACATCTAATTGCCAAACATTCCATCCTTGTTGAGCAGCCAAAGAAAGGACCTTTCGAATAGCTTCAAATCGTGCCACCGGTGCAACAGTTTCATCATAATTAACTCCATACTCTTGTGCATTTCCCTTAGCAACAATCCTTGCCTTATATCTCTTGATCTCTCCTTGAGCATCCAACTTTACTTTGAACACCCATTTGAGACCTATAGCCAGCTGATCTTGAGGTAACTCTACCAATGACCATGTCTTGTGATCTTCAAGTGCCTGCAATTCACTTTTCATAGCTTCTTTCCAGTGTGAGTTCTTAGCAGCTTCCTCATAGGACCTGGGCTCCTTAGATGATAGATCTAGCTGGAATTCATACAATTCTTGAACCTAATCTGTACTAAGAGGAACAGTTTCTTGATAGACTTGATTTAGAGACTTTATCTTGCCACTACCTTCACTGCTACTGCTGCTATCTGTTGTACTGTTGCTTGTACTAGTACTAGCCTCTTAAGACACATTTGAACCAGTATTGTTGCTACCTGAGTTTTGATTAGTGTTGTTATCAAAACTAAGATCTTCACTGCTTCCTTCATCATCTGATTCCCACATGTTGATGAATTCATTGGGCAAACCATACTTGTCTTCTTGATTATCATTCCATTTTGCACATTCATCAAAGACAACATTTCTACTTGTGATCACTCTTCTTGTAACTGGATCATACAGTTTGTATGCCTTTGAATTGGTTGAGTACCCAATAAAAATGCATTTGCAAGCCTTTTCTTCTAATTTCCTTCTCTGTTGCTTGGGAATCTGACTGTAAGCCACACAACCAAACACTTTTAAATGATTTACAGATGGGATATGATCATACCACACATGAAATGGTGTTGCTTCATCAAGGGCACTTGTTGGTGAAAGATTTCGGAGATAGACAGCTGTAGCAACTGCTTCTCCCCATAAAACATTGCGTAAATTCTTTTCATGTAGCATACTCAAGGCCATTTCAACCATAGTTCTGTTTTTTCTTTCAGAAACACCATTGTGTTCAGGTGTATAAGGGGGTGTTAAGTCCCTCCTTATACCTTCTTGATCACAAAATTCCATAAATGCGCTTGAACAGAAATCTCCTCCTCTATATGTTCTGAATGCCTTGATCTTCTTGTCTGCTTCTTTTTCAACCTTAGCCTTAAATATCTTAAATTTCTCAAACACCTCATCTTTATTCTGCAAAAAATAAACCCAGGACATCCTACTAACATCATCAGTGAATAGCAAGAAGTACATGTGTAAGGACAAAAAGGATTGAAGAAACCACTTTTGTTACCTTATTCTAAATCTTATTTCTGCTAATTATTCTAAGTATGAAGAACTACTGAAGACCAAGATTAAAGTACTGAAGAAGAAAACATCAAAGTGCGGAAGAGTAATGATCAGAGTTTCTGAAGTCATACCAGACAAGTCAACTGAAGAACTGCTGAAGACAAAACTACTCATCAGTAGTTTTGTCACTCATCAGATGTTTTGATAGAAGCTTCTAACCGACCAAAGTACTTCAGTAGTTTGTATTATATTGTTTTGTTAAAGTCTTTGAACAAGTTCCAATACTACTGCTTGTTGTAGTATTATCTTAGAGTATTATAAACCTTTGATTAGTTAGTCTGTATGTATGTATGTATTCGTCTATAAATAGATGGGTTAATTCCACTATTTTAGACATTGATTTTAACTGAAATCCTTCGAAGGCTTTATAATAGAAAATCCATTTTCACATCTGAGAATCATTCAATACTTGCACTTATTGTTATATGCTTTAAATTGTTAAGATTCTCATTAACTGCTTATGTTAAGGGGGACTAATAACTCCTGTTAAAAGTGTAGCTTTAACTTGAACACTTTACTATTTCGCTGTGCAAATTACTTTGATATATTTACAAACACACAAGTGTTCTTGAATATCAACTGATAAAGAGAAATACTGATCCAACAATTGGCATCAGAGCATCTGGTTTATCTGATCAAATATCAATCTAATAAATTGAGAATCAGACACAGGCTCTTATTGACAGCCAATCAAGGATAAAAGTTCACTTTATTTTAACATCCATTACTTTAAGAAAGTATTGACAAATCAGACTTCTTAAAAATGGATCCTTATAATACTGGATCTTCCAATAAACCTCCTATGCTAGTCAGAAATGAATATAACATCTGGCAAAAAAGGTTGGCTCACATTATATCTCAGACCAACACTGGATGTTGGAGGTCTATCATGTATGTATGGACCCCATAAACCAGTGGTAAATGATCCAGAATCTAAAATAGAAAGACCAAAAGAACCCAAAGACTACACTGAAGAAGATTTTCTAAAACTTGAGCTTGATGCAAAAGCTTTTTCTATGTTGGTATGGCTCTCCCAAATGAAATTTATGCTGGACTTTTACATTGTGAAAGTGCCAAAAAGCTGTGGGATTGTCTTAAAGAACAGTTTGGAAGAACTGATGAGGTGATAGCCAACACCAGAGAAATTTTAGCTCAACAATATGAAAGTTTTACTCATGTAGATGGTGAAACTTTAACACAACAATTTGAAAGATTTTCTTCACTCATCTCTGAGTTAAAATTAAATGGTCAGACCTATTCAAATGCATCTATGTTACATAGATTTTTAAGGTCTTTAACTGCAAAATGGGAAACTTATTCAATAGTCCTCAGAACAAGTTCAGATTTTAATACCCTAACTTTAACAAGATTACATGGGAAATTGTTAAGTTTTGAAAGAGAGATAAATCAAAATAAAAAGTTACAAGAATCTGGTAAAACTGCTGATGATTATACTCCAGGTAGTACAGCACTGTTGGGACAAGACTCACCATCTTGTTCTAATAATTTTGGATCTTTTGATCACATTGACATAACTGCTAGGATCTCATCAGAAAGATCATATCCAGCTTATGACAATGAAGAAACAAGTCAAACTTCTGATAACATGTGTTTCATAATGGATGATTTAAAAAAATTCAGTAGTGATGACTTAGAGGAAATGGACATCTTAAATCAACTGGCCATGTTAAGTATAAAAACTAACAAATTTTATAAAAGGTCGAAAAGGAAATTTCCAGGACTGAACAATTCTAGAAAAGTGGGTTTTGACAAATCAAAATTGAGATGTCATAAGTGTCAGAAGTTGGGACACTTTGCTAGAGAGTGTAGAAGCTCTGGCATTAACCAACCACAGTTTGGAAATCAGTTTAATTCCAGTTATAATAGGAATAATGGAACTCAAGGGAGTGCTCATTTTGTACAGGCACAAGCTCCACAAATCCAATATGTGCCTCAAATACAATATGTTCAGATGCCTGCTCAACAACAGGGTCAAAAACAAATACCTCCTGTTCCAGCTGCTCAATAACCTCCACAAACTCAACAACCCTTACAACAAAGTCTTTTTACTTCAGGGTATGTTGCTGGAGCAGTCTTCCCTTTGACACATCTGAGTGCAGTCCAGATGCAGACAATAAAGTCTATGATATGAACTGGGAGAACCTGATAATGGCAGAAAGAATTTTGCCTTAATGGCTTTTAAGGGATGCTCCTCTAATTCTGCCTTATCTTAGGTATCACAACAATCTCTTTTAAAGCTTTCTTCAAATTCATGTAAAGAATCTTTTGCTTTAATAAGAGAAACAAATGTGCATCTACAAGGCAAAGCTAATGATTTGTAAAGAAAATATACACAAATGAAGTGTGGTTTAGAAAGAAAACTTGTTTTCAAAATTAACAAACAATTCCATTGAAACCCAAGCACAAATAAAAAGCATGAAAGACAACCTAGGAAATGTCAGAAAAGAGCTTGCTAACACCAAGGTTGATTGTGAAAAATGGGTTGTCTTGTAGAGGGTACCAAATGCTACTTAACAAACAAACTGCATCAAATGTTAAGTTTGGCATAGGCTATACCCACACTGAATCTCCAACTGATTTTACTCCCAAAACTGCTGATGATGGGAGTAAATTAGATCAAACTTCTGATAAGAAAGAATGCACATCTTTTCATCAGAACTTTCTCATAATTAAAAATGAAAGTCCTACAGAAGTTAAAACAACTGAGAATAAGTCATCAGTAGTTTCATCTAAGTCATCAGTAGTTTCATCTACATCAGGAGTTGAGAACCTGAAAACTACTGATGACCTATCTGAAAATACCAAAGTCAGTCATTTGCCTTCCAAAACTCTTGATGAATCTAAAAGGAAAGAGAAGGCAAAACCATGTGAAGTATGTGGTCTGTTTAACCACATAACAGAATTTTGTAGATATAGAAAAGGAAATTCGTACAACAGAAAAATTTACAACTGGTTGTGGGAAAGCAAATCAAACAAGATTTTGAAAATACTTTCTATCCCAACAAACAACAACCAAGCAACACCTTTTCTCAGAAAAAGATTAAATCTCAACAAAAGCCTTTTTCTCAAAATTCTTCTTCAGAAGTTAGACCCAAACCATAAGTAGTTTCACAAACTACTGAGTTTAAAGATTTGATAAAAATGGTTAAACTTCTGATGACCAAAGTTAATGGTGGTCCTCAAAAAGACGCCACCATTGTCCTTAAAGGAAAATCCATTGCCAAAAAGACATGGATTTCTAAAAATGGTCCACAACAAACTGTTCATGTTCTCAAGAGCAAACCCAAAGCCAAATTAGCTTGGGTTCTCAAATCTAACTAGTTTGCTACTTTGTGCAGAGGGCCTCCAGAGGTTTGAATAGCATTTGGTATGTTGATAGTGGAGGCTCAATGCACATGACAGGATGCAGATACCTGATAAACAATTTTATCAGTCAAAGAGAAGGATCTGTGTCCTTTGGGAACAATGCCAAGGGATAAGTGCTAGGATATGGCAATGTATCCTCAGGCAAAATGTAGTTTGACAAGGTCAATCTGGTTGAAAACCTTGAGTACAACTTGCTGAGTGTCTCTCAAATGTCTGACAAAGGATATTCTTCCTTTTCACCAAAACGGCATGCAAGATCATATCACCAGAAGGCAAGAAGTTGATAGAGAAGATCATTGAAGATCATACTTTGCTAATAGCCAAAAGATGTGGCAATGTCTATGCAGTGGACATTGAAAAAGACAAAGTACTGAACAACACTGCATGTTTCTTCTCAAAGGCATCAACTTCAGAAACTGATCTCTGGCACAGGAGACTTGGCCATGTGAACTTTAAAACCATAAATAAAGTCATAAAAATGGGCTTGGTCAGAGGTCTACCTTTGAAGGAATACCAGTGTAAAGAACACTGTGTGTTCTGTCTTAAAGGTAAACAGCATAAGTCCTCCTATAAGTCTATTGAAGAATCAAAAACAACTTCATGTCTTCAACTACTCCATATGGACTTATTTGGACCAGTCAAGATCATGAGACTTGGTAAGAAGAAGTACTGCTTGGTCATCATTGATGAATACTCAAGATTCACATGGGTCTTCTTCTTATACTCCAAGGATGAGGTAGCTGAAATTATCAAGTTCTTCATTCTACAAGTAGAGAAGCAATATTCTCTCTTTGTCAAAGTCATCAGGAGTGACAATGGGACAGAGTTCAAGAACAAAACTCTGGATGAATTTTGTCTGTCTAAAGGGATTGTTAGACAGTTCAGCATTCCCAGAACTCCTGAACAAAATGGTGTGGTAGAAAGGAAGAACAGAACATTAATTGAAGCAGCAAGAACCATGTTAGCTGATTCAGGCCTACCATTGTATTTTTGGGCTGAAGCAGTCAAGACCGCTTGTTATGTTCATAATAGAGTTCTTATCAACAAGAGACATTCCAAGACTGCCTATGAAGTTCTTAATGGCATTAAGCCCTTCATCTCCTTTTTCAGGGCTTTTGGATGTCAATGTTTTATCCTCAACATCAAAGATTCTATTTCAAAGTTTGCTGCAAAAGTTGATTCAGGTTATTTTCTTGGTTATTTTCCAATGCGAAAAGCTTACAAAGTATTCAATTCAAGAACCAAGATAGTTGAAGAAACACTGAATGTCAAGTTCAATGAGTCAAAACACACTCTCATTCCAGCACATCCTGCTGAACTTTTTGACCTTGACAGTTTTAATTTCGGACCTGAAAAGACTGTTACTTCATCCAAACCCACTTATTATGGTGATCAAGGGTTTGATGATGATAGTCCTCCATCATATGGACTCCCAATACAGTCATCAAATCAACTTTTAAACCATCAGAAGTTTTACAAACTTCTACTTCAACAACTGCTGATGAACAAACTCAAACTACTAATTCAGCTCCACAAACTCCTGAACCACTACATACAGCTGAACCATATATTATCAACCTCAGTGGTTTGTTTGAAGAAGTTCAAGAGCCATCTTCAAGTACAGGTTTACAACAACTGATTGAACACAAGGATCATCCATTGGATCAAATCATGGGTGATATTGCATCAGGGGTACTTACAAGAAACCAGCTTTCCAACTTTTGCTTATTCTCAGCATTCATTTCTCAGTTGGAACCAAAGAAATATCAAGAAGCCCTCAAAGATAACAATTGGGTTCAAGCTATGCAAGATGAGTTACTCCAATTCAAGAAGCAACAGGTTTGGGAAATCTGTCCCTTACCTCCAAACAAGCTACCAAAAGAGCACCTATAACCATTTCATTTCAAATGAAGAAACTTAAAAAGGCCATAACTACTGATCCATCCTTTGAAACTACTGATCCTTTACCAAAAACTACTAAACCTGAACTATCACATTCAACCATTGAAATTGCCAAACTTCTCTCTGGGCTAAAAGTAACTGTCCCATCCAAACATGTCAATCCCCAACAAACACATCAAACAGGGGATAAACCATCAGAAACAGACATGGATGTGGATATTACTAGACCTATCCCAAGAGATGAGGATGAACCAAGGTGTCTAAGCCCAAACTTAGATACTTTAGGTACATTTGAGGCTGCTACTACTCATTTACCACCCAGTGGTGGATCTGAGGACAGAAGTAACATAGCTAGGACCTCAAATGTGGCAACTACTGATAAAGGCTTTATGCCTGACGTAGGAAAACCTCAATACCAAGAAAAAGAGGTTCATGAGACAACTAGGTTGTGCCTAGCTCATGATATAACTGATGATGTCCTCATTGAGGATGTCACTAGGGATTCAGACGATTCCATTAGTTTGGATGATGATTCAAACTTTCCATAACATGAATTGACGGCTACTTGTGAAGGTCCTGAATCTGATGTCTATAAGCTCAAAGAGCTGGTCACAAAGGATTAGGTTAAAGACCACTTGAACCCTAATTCCCCTAAAGTGGCATCTTCAGTTCATACCGGAGATCACCCAAAAACACACCCTCCACATCAAAAGCCTACCCAATTCACTGGGTCATCTTTTATAGACTTGAACCACCTATGCAACCCAGCTAGTCCCCTGTACCAGATGATGAACACCCTTATTTCTCAACATCTCAAGTCTTTTACAACTGAATAACATTCAACTTGAGATGATCAACAAAAAACTTGGTGAGCTGTCAAAGAAGATAGATAATAACAAAAGACAACTTGCTGAATTATCTGGTGCAACTCCTCTACCTGCAAGGCTTCCAGAAGTGGATGAAGCCAAAAAGGGGGAGAAGATTAATGAACCAAAGATTGTGTCACTTGAAGCCAGCAAAAAGGCAAAAGAGACACAACAAGAAACAACTGAGAAATCCCAAGGACAACTTGAAGAAACTACTAAAGTTCTTGAATGTAGTGAAGACAATCCTTCAGTAGTTGATACTAATATCAACCCTTCAGTAGTTAACACTTCCGATATTGAAGAAGGACAGTCTTCTAAGGCAACTGAAACTACTCCAAATCAAATTCCAATGCCTGCACCTACTCCAACAACTGTCCTAAACCCTGCTCCCATATCAATGTCAAAAGAACTTTTGGAGAAGAGTTTAAAGGCAGCACAAAAGAAGGCAAAGGAGAATGAGATCTGGAAAACCCTGGAAGGAAGGGATGACTTGAGCTACAATGAAAAGCTTCAATTGTATGAAGAAAAGTTGAGTGAGTTAGAAGCAATAGATAGAGTTGCTGAACAAGTTGCTGAGGAAGATAAAAGACAACAACTGATGACATTCATCACCAAAAACAGCAAAACAAAGAAAACAACACTCAAAGGGCTCTCTATGGAAGAATTAACAAGAAGAGCTCAACTTGTATCTAACAAGATAGCAACTGAGAAAGAAAGAAAGGCAAAGAGAGCTGAGATAATAGAAGAATCGGTAGCCAATGGATTTGATTCAAAAGCTTCAGTGTCAAAATGGATAGAAGATACTTTATATGACACTTACAAGAGATTCAAGGCTGACAAGGCTGCTAATCCAGAGAAGTTCAAAACTTATGAAGTATCACAAACTTCAGTAGTTAGAACTTCTGGTGCAATACAATCAACATCAAAGCCTACTACCAAGAAGAAGCCAGAGGAAACCATGAAGACAGATTTCAAAATGGTATTGCTAGAAGGAAATGCAGTTGTACAAGGAGACTTTGTGGTTGAAGAAAAGCCTCTGCTCACACAATTTAGGGATCCTTCAATATTTGCTTACCAACTACAACAAATCATAACTGACAAGTCACACACCAAGGTAGTTACTGAACATCAACTCCCAAACTTCAGCATACCTGATGTTGTGAGTACTGAAGAAAGAAGGGATTCCCACCTGAAGGTCACTGAAATAGAAAACATTCCTCAATCAGGATCAACCCAGGAGACTAGCATGGTCCCCTACACTTCAGACTTTGACAGGTCTAAAGTGAATATTTTAAAATGGTCATTCACTGATACAAAGTCAGTAAAAGTGACAAGAAGAGATTGTTAAAGTAAGGTCAACAAAAACTCAAAGGAAATGAAAGCACTTTCAACCAAAGACCTTCTCACCATACAACAACTTGAACCTGAACAAGGATCTCTAACTGAGCAACAAGCTCATCAGCTTAGTATCTCCATTACTGTAGAAATCTAGAGAATACTGGAAGCAAGAAAACAAGAAGGTAAATAAAGATTAGATAAGGTTTTGGCTTCATCAATCCAGGGGGAGATTGTAAGGACAGAAAGGATTGAAGAAACCACTTTTGTTACCTTAGTCTAAATCTTATTTCTGCTAATTATTCTAAGTATGAAGAACTACTGAAGACCAAGATTAAAGTACTGAAGAAGAAAACATCAAAATGCTGAAGAGTAATGATCAGAGTTTCTGAAGTCAAACCAGACAAGTCAATTGAAGAACTGCTGAAGACAAAAATACTCATCAGTAGTTTTGTCACTCATCGGATGTTTTGATAGAAGCTTCTAACCGACCCAAGTACTTCAGTAGTTTGTATTATATTGTTTTGTTAAAGTCTTTGAACAAGTTCCAATACTACAGCCTGTTGTAGTATTATCTTAGAGTATTATTAACCTTTGATTACTTAATCTGTATGTATGTATTCGTCTATAAATAGATGGGTTAATCCCAATATTTTAGACATCGATTTTAACTGAAATCCTTCAAAAGCTTTATAATAGAAAATCCATTTTCACATCTGAGAATCATTCAATACTTGCACTTATTGTTATATGCTTTAAATTGTTTAGATTCTCATTAACTGCTTATGTTAAGGGGGAGTAATAACTCCTATTAAAAGTGTAGCTTTAACTTGAACACTTTACTATTCCGCTGTGCAAATTACTTTGATATATTTACAAACACATAAGTGTTCATGAATATCAACTGATAAAGAGAAATACTGATCCAACAACTTGCTTCCACCTAAAGACTTGGTGGACATTGGTCCACAAACATCTGCATGGATAAGATCCAGGACTTCCAAAGCCCTACTGCCTTGGTGCAGAAATGGTGCCCTTGTAATCTTTCCACTAACACAACTTTCACATACACTCCAGTTTCTAATCTTAGGTAGACTATACATAAGCTGCTTAGTGCCCAGACTATACAAACTTCATTCATTCAAGTGTCCAAATATTAAGTGCCACATATATGAATCATCAATAATAGTAGCAAAAGAAACATGATTAGAATTTGAAACATCAAGTGGAAAGGTGTTGTTACCAGCAACAGGAATTATGCAGACCTGTTCTCCAGTAGTTTTCTTAGTAATTATGCATGCACCTTCATCAAACACAAGCTTGTGTCCAGTCTTCATCAACTGTCCCACACTTAATAGATTATATCCAAGATCAGGAGGATACTGAACATCATCCAAAGTTTTGAACTTTCCTCCTGCCACTTCTAGTTGGATGGGTCCCTTACCTTCAATGTTGATTCTCTTGCCATTACCCATCCGTACTCCAGTAGTGGTTGTCTTATCTAGTCTCTTAAACAGTGATAGCTGACCTGTCATGTGGTTTGAGCAACCACTGTCAAGGAACCAGATATGACTAGGACTTGCTTTATCTTCTTCAGCTGTTACAAGGGCATAGGCTTCTTGTTCCTGAAATTGCCATGAACAATTGGCCTTCCTCTTCTTTAGATTGATCTCCTATAGCAGGAGATGCCTGAGCCTCATTTCAACAATCTCTACTAAAGTGCCCAAACTTGTTGCAGTTATAGCACTGCATTCCTCCTTTACTTATGCCATTGCTTCGACCTCTGCCACGACCTCTTCCTCTTTGAAAGCCACGGTCTCCTCTTCCTCTCATAAACAGACTGGTATCTTCTTCTTTTGCTTGCAATGCTTGCTCTTCTGCCACATTTTCAATGCCTCTATTAACTTTTGCTTCATGAGACTGCAAGGATCCCATGAGTTGATCAAAGGTTAAGACACTTAGATCCTTTGATTCTTCAATAGTAGCAACAATATGATCCCACTTGATAGGAAAACTCCTCAAAACTTTCTCTACTACCTTCTGATCTGTCACCATCTCTCCATATGCCCTTTGTTGATTGACAATCTTCATTACCTTTGACAGAAAAATACCTACCTGCTCTCCTTCCTTCATATGGATTGTTTCAAAATCCCTACGAAGGCCTTGCAACTTCACCATTTGAACCTTAGTGTCTCCCTTATATTCATTTTGCAAGGATGTCCATGCCTGCTTAGAAGTGGTAGCACCTGCAATTCTGGAAAATAGTTCATCATGAACTCCTGAATGAATAAGAGAAAGAGCACGAGCATCCTTTCTCTTATGCTCTCGGAGTCTAGTTCGATCTGTATCAGCGTCATTGAACCCATTCTCCACAAAGTCCCAAAGATCTTGTGACATGAGAATAGTCTTCATACGGATCTTCCAGAATTCATAGCCATCTCCTTTGAAGGAAGGAAGAGTAGCATTGATTATACCAGAACTCGTGTTGTTGTTAGCCATTTAGAAAGAAGGTTGTGAGAGAAAAAAGATGAGAGCAATTAAACCTGCTTGCTCTGATACCAAATGATAGAGCAAACAAAGTATAATCACAAAGAAAAGAATGCACAATCGGATGATTTTATTGATCACAAGGCGATGCCTTTTATATTAATACATGCTAACGGCTAGTAAACTTAAACAATTGAAAATAACAAACTAGTTACGTAAAAACAGAAATAAATGCATGAAATTAGGAACTAGTGCATGGAATCAGGAACAAGCTTGACGAAGCTGTTTATTCTCATCCGACCTCAACAACTTAAACGGATACGTAGATTGAATTATTCTCAATAGATTACGACGTAAATAATATAAAAATAATAAAGATAAATTAGAAAGAAATATATCAATTCCCGGTTCGACCCCTAAATTTTCCGGTTCAATCCCCAGTTCCTTGGTTCGACCTATTGGTTCAACTAATTGGTTCGATAGTACGAACCAGACAGGTCAATCTGACAAGCTGGTTCAGCTCGGTTTTCAAAACATTGTCTTAAACCTTACCACCTATTTCCGTTTTCTTCTCAGGCCAATTCAACCGATCAATTTCCTTCCAAGCTTTTAAAATTACCCAGTCTAACATACCGACTATTTTACCCTTACCAAAACCACCCAAAAAAATTAAAACAAAACCAAATTGACCCATATTTAACCCTGTGGGTCGGGATTGCTCCCTGTAATTCAAACCCAGTAGGTGATAGATGATTGCTTCCTCATTGGCGTCATCCATATTTCCAACATTGGCTCATCGATATTATCAAACGAAGCCTTATGGAACATTTTACTCAAAACACTTTTAGCTATGTACCTCAACTAGAGGGGTGAAACTTTATGATTTAAGATTACTTGATTTTCCTATACGCAACAATATTTTTTTTCACTGTTCCAATCCTAATTGTTGTATTTTCCGTTCAGTGGTTGTCC
The DNA here is from genome assembly GCA_032199755.1 of Ambrosia artemisiifolia. NCBI lineage: Eukaryota > Viridiplantae > Streptophyta > Magnoliopsida > Asterales > Asteraceae > Ambrosia > Ambrosia artemisiifolia. The sequence goes on from CM063514.1 coordinate 10,913,322, forward strand.
CCTCTCATATTTAACCACCACCCCTTTACCACACAGCTCGTGACTTTCCCCCCACCATTCCTTTTTCTTTTTCTTCAGTGGTTCTATTATCTTCAATGTCACCACACCTTCAATGTTGATTGTTAACAATTAGAGTGTTGGTTAATGGAGCAACAACGGTTTTGATGATGTAAATGAACCTTCGGCTGTGCCGTTTTGGTCGTTTATGGTAGGTTTTGGATGCATTGGATGTGTTTAATTATGAATTTTTATGATGTTTGTGGGTTATCAGGCGTATGAAGGTTCATACGCCTGAACCCACAGGGCGTAAGGAGTTTGCCTATAAATAGGCCCCTTAGGCAATTCATTTGTAACTTTTGCACTCTAAGCTAATACACGTCGAATTGCTGTCGGATTTTCGTGTAATTACGTTTTCCTATTGTTTATCATCTTTTAAGCCTTTACACGACTAACAAAAGTTTGATTCGTTGAATTCCATCTTCGAATTGGACATATGCGTGTAATAAAATCTTGTTAATCTAGATATCAATCCTACATATGATGTATTAACAAATAGCAAGGGTGACACATTTAGCTGAGCTACATACTCAACCGTCATATAAATATATAACGTTGGTCATTCTTGATGTGAAGATGAGGAAAAGTTTATCGTACGATACAATAGAAAGAATTTAGGTGGTAACAACATGGGACATGGCATTATTATAGTTCTGGTTGTTCAACTTCTTCACACCATTAACGACATGGAAATCTCATACCCTTTACCTTGATCTTCTTGATTGTTCTTTACTACATTTGATATCTTCTTGGTCTACATCTTCGGCACATCCTAAAAGTCTTGATCTTCGTCTCGTCACACGCCTCCACACATATTTGACGCTTTTGACGATTTATCCTTGACCCACGCAAGATATCTTCCACTTGATCACAAATACACAAATGCGACCCGACTTCTTTGGTGGATTCGATTATCTTCACTATGGCCAATCTTCAGCCTTTGACTCCAAATAAGAGATTCCTCAAGCTCTGATACCACTTGCTTAATCAGAGACATTGGAACCTAGCCCTGATCGATGTTGTTTGATCAGTAAAAAATATAGATTTAACTAGTAAGTGGAAATTTGGGTTGCCTGCACCGGACATTGGTGGAACGTTCAGTTTTTAACTATTATATAAAGGTTTCTTGTTTTTGTCGATTGTTAAAAGTAATAAAAATTTGATTTTAGTTGTGAAAATAATGGTGAGAAGAACAATCTTCTCTAGGTTTCAGGTTTGTTAAAAACACAAATTATCAACTAATTCTAGTGAGAAATCATTATGGTGGTTACGTGTATGATTAATCAAATGGTATCACAGACAAGGCTTGGAGGCCCAAAGCGAATAACAAAACTGGGTGTTTTATCAGTAATTTAAATTTAATGACTATAATACATTGGATTGTGTTTAAAATTTTTGTATATTGTTGTATTAAGTGTGTTTCAAGTCAAAACAACCCAAAACATCAATCCAAAATAAAAAAATATGATGGCTACATGTCAATTCTTAATCATTCTCACGCTTCTCACACAAACCAATTTTCCTACATGATCCTCTACCTATATATATATAGGGGAGAGTTAATTTGAGAACACCTATATTTCGTTCAAACCGTGAGAACGGCATCTAAAACCATTCAAATTCAAAATTTCTTTTTACACTTATCTTTATTACTAAAATACAATCCCAAAAACACAATTTATACATGTGTAAACTGTTTCATTTACACATGTGTAAAAAGTTAATTTGAAAGTGTTTTTGCAAGAAAAGATGAATTATTTGAAAAGAACATTCATTTATTAATGTTGTATTTTGATTATAATGAGGTTTGTATTAAAAAAATTGATCTTGATTGATTTTTTTACTTGTTCTCACGGTTCTCACAATATTTAGCGTTCTCAAGATAACCCTCCCCTATATATATATATATATATATATATATATATATATATATATATACTAGTAGGAAACCCGCGCGATGCAGCGGCACGACAATATTACAATATTAGGCCTGTGCTCGGGACGGTATCGGTACCTACCGATACCGATCCCGAAAAAACTGATACCGAAAACTCTCAAAACCCAATACCGATACCGAACACATACTGTATGGTACGGTATCGGTATTTTGCCTTAAAATACCGATACCATACCGATCCCGTACCGATACCGATAATACCAAAAGTGGAAACCTCTAAATGTGGAGACCGATACCGATACCGAACACCCTCGGTTCGGTACGGTACGGGATCGGGACGGGACGGTATCGGTATTCGGCCTTGTATCCTCACCCCTATACAATATGGTACTCGTTTTCTATAGTTTATCAATCCTCCGGTGATATATTGTATGGTACGTTTGGATACTTTTCTTATTCATAGCTTTGGTGTGGTATACTATGCCATGGGCCTTACATATCTTAGATACATGATAACAAACACACACACACACATAGGAAAATATCAATATTACAAAAATGTGGGTACCGATATTGGTACCGAAATTGATTCGGTATCGGTACCCGGTATCATTTGCTCATCCCTAATATATTGTATGGTACGTTTGGTTACTTTTCTTATTTATAGCTTTGATCTGGTATACTATGTCATAAGTCTTACATATCTTAGTTACATGATAAAGAACACACATAAGAAAATATCAGTTATAGATATAGTAATCAAAACTCATGTTAACAAATTCAATGAAGTAAAGTGAATGATATATTTGTTAACGGACGTGGATTGCCATTGTCACCGAAAATGGCAAAAGCAAACCACATACATAGTTTTGGTGATGCATTCTTTTAGACATCATCCAATTATAATGAGAATTCTCACATCATATGTTGTTATTTAAAGCAACATGGATTCAATTATATATAATTAAACTAATGGAAAATCAATTATCATAAAAAGATCAACATTCAATTACACGTATATTCCATAAAAATCATTCACTTTTATCACTGTTTTTAATTGTTTTAAAGATTGCACCCAATATGTAAATTGAATAATATAATCGAGGGTATACCGACCAAATAAACAATGCAAAACCATACATGTCAAAATGTTTCTAACAACTCATGTTTTGATTATAAGTATATTTAACGAAAATTAGTTTTGGTCAATCAAAAACTTCAAACGCTTTAAATGTATTCTCAAACAATCAAAAAACATGTAAAGAAAATAGGCAATCTGACAAAAAACAATAAAATACAAAAGCAACAATGAAAAAGTGATGCTTAAAGTGACCCAATGAAAATCCAAGGTCAAAGTAAATCTATTTAAGGTTATCTCTGTAGGTTGTTGTTCGATGATAATGAAATAGAGCAGGCTCTTTATGGAGTAAAATGTGCAGTCTTCTTTTTCAAAATGAAGTAAGACAGTTTACAAAATTTATCGTATTATCCAAAAGTGTGGTCACCCAAGTCAAAGTCAAAGGATATGACAAACTATTACTCCGTAAAATACAATTCTGCAAAATTGCTTCTATAAAAAATGGTAAAACCCATTTTTATTATTAGGTTGTGTGTAGTGGGGCGGTTTAATGGCATTATGGGCTCTATAGCGCCGGGGAACACCACCCCGCCCCCCCCGGCGCTATAGGGCGTTTTCCGGTGACCAAGGTTTTGAGCATAGCGGCGTTTTGTGTGGGTTGATGTGTAAGTGGACCGTTGAACGGTCAAGAGCATTAAATAAAAAAAAATTAACTTTTGCTTTTCTTTATATTTGAACGGCTATATGTTTTTTATATATATATATATATATATACATACACACTCTACACAACACACACACATATACAATCTAAAACACACACACTTCAATCCAAACACTCACATATAGATCAAGCCAACACACACAAGAAATGAATCCTTTCGGTAGAGGTTTCGGTTTTGGTTCCCAAACCAGTGGCGACAACACCCGACCTATAGCTCCGGGTTCAGGTTCAAACCCGCAAAGTTTCACGAACCTGTTAAACCAACCCTATACTTGGGACCCGAACATGTGTAACTTTAACATGGGAGGGAGTTTTGAGATGCCCATGGGAGGTGGGTTTAGCCAAACACAAGTGTATGGGACATCCCAAATGTTCGGCTCTTCAAATAGTTGGCAAGAGTCGGTTCCGGAGACACAAGAGCCG